>CM068829.1:106188919-106689605 GCA_028554795.2 Sinohyriopsis cumingii | reverse complement strand
TTCAGTACATTTTTGTCTGACAAATCGATATCACAACAAACCTAACTATTGTTTTGCACCTGATAACACACACACACACACACACAGACACACACACACATACATACATACATCAGGTGCCATTCAATATTTTAAATTCTTTAAACCGTTATTTCACTATTTTAAATTACTTTTCGCACTGGATTGCTCTGGTTGCCTAAATGGTTAGAGCGTCCCCTCGGATGCACGTGGTCGCGGGTTCTAAAAAATGGTGCTAAACAGCTACCTTGCTTGGCGTTCAGAACTAAGAGGTTAGTTTGTGGAGTGGTCGGCCTTCTGTCAGGATAATATGACTAGGTGGGACATGATGGCAAATGTCTTCGGCATGATGCCCCAGTGCTAAATATCACTATAAGCTGCCACACTGTGGCAGCTTATGACTCAAATGACTCAGCAATACGACTCAAATTGATACGTAAAAATACCACCCCCTTTTCACATTGGAAAAGAATGTACACCAATTATGATCAATAGAAATACAAGCATAAAGGCAACGTCATTTTAGCTGAATGAATCTCAAGTTAATTTACTTTACTTCAAAGTTTGTGTGTATGTGATTTGGATTTTTAACGTAGCTTTAACAATTTTTCAGTCATATCGCTACGATGACTGAAGTGTGGCAATTTATAGTGATGTCTAGCACGGGGGCATCATGCCGCAAACATGTAGCAAGATGTCCCACCCAGACTTATTATCCTGACACCAGGTCGACCAGTCCTAAAGCTAACCTCTTAATGCTAAGCGCCAAGCGAGGCAGCTGTTAGTACCATTTTTCTAAGTCTTTGGTATGACTCGACCGGGGATCGAACCCACGACCTCCCGCATCCGAGGCGGACGCTCTAACACTTCAAAGTTTATTCCGCTTTGTTTGCTACTGAAACAAAAAGCACTTTGAAGGAAACCGCGCGGATCGATTTGATATGTAATACGTACATGACAAAATATAGTCTCATGAAAGATTTAATAGATAATAATGAAGGTAATATTCCTAAGATTCAATAGCTATAGGTTAGGAGCGCCCACACATAGGAGCGTTTGCCCCCCCCCCCCCCCCGCCGATTACATATTCAATGAAGTTTGTCTTTTCTATTAGCATCGTGTGCATATATGTCTGTGTTTGTATTTGTGAATGGATACTCATTGTTATTAGTTTATATATAGCCATGAATACAACATATTATTGAAAAATAATTACTATTACTATTAGTACCATTGTGCTCGACACTAAGAAACTATTCGTGCGAATAGAACGGGTCGTATAAAATTACCTGTACATTCAAACTTCCTTGTTGACGGCATATTTTGAGATGACAACACGACCGCCTTGTAAAGATAATTCTAACATGATGCACACAATATTCCTTCTCCATTCAACATGTCTTGTCATCATCACCACGGGTAAGTTGATATTTAACGATTGTATCTGCATGTATAATTTGTAATGTTAACCCAATTATAGGCTTAACATTTGCTAACGAACCTTTTTAAAACACTTGATCGGTATGCATAACTCCGAACACAAATCAAGCGTGAGTCTCAGCTTCAATTGTATATTTGTGAGTATACTGATTTGATACATGCCAAGATCATTTAACAAAGCGTAACGTTTATACCACACACACACACACACACACACCAACGAAGAAATAATGATTAGGTGCCGGCGAAGGTAAAAGTTCGGCAGAATTTGGAAATTCAATAGTCATATAGTTCGGAGATCACAGAGGAATAGGTAAGTGTGTTAATTTTCTGTTCTCATATTAGCTATGTAAGGGATATAACTTTACAGTCTGATACAAACAGATAATAACATAATTGACAAGGGCAAATTCAATCACATATTTTGTACATCTAAGGGCTGACTGCTTTTTTAAATTCGACTGGATATGAATCTAAAACACGCTGTACTGTTCAAATTTCATGACCTGCGATGCGGATCATACAAGAGTTAACACAGCCATTTTTCGTTTCACACTTCGTTGAATTTAAGAAAATAAACAGTCCGTCCTTATAATTATATAACAACATAAATAATTAAATAAACTCATGGTTTATATACATTCTTTTAATGAATCATATTTTGAATTTCTTTCAAAAAAGATACAATTATACAGAACAATGAATCTTATGATATATACAGCCAATAAGATAAAAGATCGCCGGCTGACGTTAATACACAACTCTGACCAGCTGGAAGATGTTACATGCTAACATGTGACAACAATACGCCAACGCCGTGGAGGCTGACCATAGTTATAGCAACCGACGACAAGGTTTCTTGTGCTGAAGAAATCAACTGTCGAGTTGTAAGTGAAGACACTGTCACTAATTTGTCCATTCTCAGGTGATTAACCCTCCCGGTTGTAAGTGAAGACACTGTCACTAATTTGTCCATTCTCAGGTGATTAACCGTCGGGTTGTAAGTGAAGACACTGTCACTAATTTGTCCATTCTCAGGTGATTAACCGTCCCAGTTGTAGCCTCTTATCAACTTTCATTGCGGTGACCAAATCAAGATATCCTAGACACATTAGATTTGACGCACTTAAACACTTTTCACCTCTTCAGAAATATACTTCTTTTATAGCTATGACGCTCTTGACTTTAGAAATATTAGTTATTTTTGCAATGTATGGATAACCCCAAAAATTGATATATTCCTCATTTTCTTCTTAGCGAGCTTTCATGCCGACGACCTCTTCTCGTAAAGATAGTGTATTACGTTACCCATTTTGACGCACCTTACATCAATCTATTTATTCTGTGACATCATTGTACACATGCTCTAGTGAAAATAAAATATCGCAGTGCAACGTCTATAGCACATAGATAACTCAAGTGAATAGGAAAAATTACATTAATAATTCCAATTTAGCGTCTGAAAAGTTTTTCTGATAATAATCACCATCTTCATCTTGGAACAGATTTTGTCGTAATGTCTAAAATAATCAAACTGGGGAAAACCATGTTCGTATTTTGATAAAAGTATTTGCTTATGTTTGGAAAAAAATAAGATTTAATGTATGACTGTTTTCCAAAATGTATATGGTATTTTAAACACAAAGTAGCCCAACCTCTTAATGTGCTGTTTTCGGAACTTTAAAACTGGTTTGCATCCTTCATAATGTATGTGTCTAAAAGTGCAAATAATTAGAGAAAGAATATATAATGTCAAATGATATTTTATTTTCATTTATTGAAATTCTTACCATTATGAAACCAATTTATAAAATATAAATTAGTCAAAAGAAGTTTAATATCTAGGTTCTGTTAAAGGCTGATTAAAATTTACTTTCATGTAAAATGTCTTATTAGCTGGAAAATCCTACTACAATATATTTTAATTTACATACTATATAGGATGCTGATTTAGTCACGAAATTTATCTTATATGTAAATTTTCATAAATGATAACAACTAAAGAAGCACTTCAGAATGTCAGTAACGTCAGATCTACATAAAATAATATAACTTTGTACATCGTTCTAAACCTTGTTACTGATGCAATTATCAGATGTCAGTAGCAGACTGGATGCTTATCGTGGCGGGAAGTTCATTTTTCCCGTCAGAATCTCTGACAAATATTTTTTATGAGGATTTACTGATTGGAGAAAAGAGAATTAGTGAAATAGATTTTTTTCTTACTTGGCGTGTATCTTTATTTTATTTCACAAGTGATACTATCTGGTTTTTCAGTTAGTATGTATGCCTGCTTGTTGACTCCACGTTAATCAGTGTAAAGAAATGCTAAGATTATGACGTCAATGAGATACGCGTTCTGTCGAGACTTTTGAGTTTATGACATTCCCTAAAAATAAGATAGCTTCAGTCATATTGGTACGATGTCTGCAGTGTGGCAGTTTGTAGTGATTCTGCAGACACGTATCATCATATCCCACCCAGTCACATTATCCTGACACCAGGACGACTAGTCCTAACACTAATCTCTTAATCTGAGCGCCAAGCGAGACATCTGCTAGTACCATGTTTATAAGGCTCTGTTATGACTCGGTCGGGGTTCGAACCCGCGACCTCCCGCACCCAATTCTGATGCTCGAACCACTTAGGCCACATGAGCGGTCTCACTTGTAGCATTAGCAAGATATCTGATTTATTTGAAAAAAGTCAAGTATTTGGTTCATAACTAAAATCTTACGTAAATCTCAGGTAGAGTAATCCTAGATTATAAATATATTCCTCATTGTGTAGAGAAAAGGTATGAGCCCAAAATATTCACAAGGGTCTGGCCAATCAGTTTGCAGAAAATCATAATGACGAAAGAAAAAAATTAATAATATCTCCTTGTCTCTCAGTATCCGACATTTATGTTTAGAAGATTTATTCAATGTACGGTAATGGTCTTATAGCAGTTGAATTGCTGTATTTGCAATAAAGAAAGGATGCACAAACTTCATTGAATTTACCTGTGTCTTTTAATGTACCCTTGTAATGGTTAGGACTCTGAACTTCGGCTAGGATAGCTCAAGTCGTTGCGAACCCATCTAGAGTATAAAAGGTTCCAAGTTTATGCCCCATTAGGACCGTGCTTTATTCCCTTTTACGTTTGGCGTCGCCAACATGTTTTGACATTTACACCTCCAACCGGCTATGCTGGATGCAGCGAAGTGGAAATTTGATGTCGAGACAAAGGGATGAGTCTCAAAACGGCAGGGAGAAAGTGTAATGGGTATGATTAAACGCGTAGGCTCGGATAGCTCAAGTCGTGGAGCATCCGTTTAAAGCTATGAAGATCCCGGATTATATCCCTGGTCTGGCTGTGCATTTTTCCACTAACCCCTGAAATGTAGAAATTGCGGAAGTAAGATTAAAAGCCATCCGATTACATTTGAACCGAAAAGAGCCTGGGGAAAGTACTTTTTGTGTTTGTCTTCTTCTTAGATGGCTGACCTCAAATTTAACTTCCAGAAATATCTTGATCCATCAAATGTTTGCAGAGGTCGTTCTAGCCTGTGAACAAAGTAGGCATTTTGATGGTGCTGTAACTGAGTTTTAGGAAGTAGATGCAGAACCTTAAAGTGATGTCCTTCTTCCGTATAAGCACCTTGGTAAAAGAAAAGGGAATCTAAGGTTCTCTGATGCCTCCTGCCTCTATCATTTCTATAATATGTTCAGTTACATCTTTAGTCATGCAGGGAGGTATTCTCCGATATGGCTTCTTGAAGGAGTGTTGTCACTAAGTTTAATTTAGTGCTCCAAGAGATCCTTAACTCCAAGATCTATATGACTTTTAGAGAAAACATCACTCCATGAATTGATGAGGCAGATAAACTGAAATATCTGTTTTGGTGTAAGCTCTCCAACAGTATCTTTTATTTCTTCCAATGTCCTTTGCTTATCGGCAGGCTTTTCTTTTCGCTGGAGGACAACCAGGTGACCAAGTGCGAGGAACTTTCACTTTCTGCTGATCAGATACTAAAGACAAATTGCAAGTTCTGACGGGTCCAGAAGCATTTTACTCAGTGAATGCGTACTTTATTCCCAACGGCTCTCTAACAATGCCAGACAGCATCACTGTCTCCAAAGGTTGAACTTTCTCTCGATATTTAATTATCGCTTGCAAAAGTTTTAAAATTTTTTACTCTCATTAATCTATCCCAACTGATCAGGAGAACAGTCCATATATGGTGCTGCAGAAAGCGAATGGACACATTATTCCTTGAGATAAATTCATTTTATGTCATCGTTATCTCGAGAAAGAAACAATACCCAGTGATTACTTATTGCCCTCGATGACCTAGTTTAACATCTGGGATTTGTTATTAATGCACTCTTACCAATAGTAAGAAAATGGCAGATAATGTGGATTTTAAATTTTAACAGAATACAGAATACGCTTAGATTAGACATTTTACAATTACACACAAAGTACATTTATCTCTAAACATATCTAGACACATTACAGAGACACAAAAACTGCATCATAGAAAAAATACTTACAGGATACGAACCTTCTAGGAAGATACAAGTCGTCTTGTGTTTGTAGAAGCTACGTTTGAGGTTTAGAAACGCTTATTTTTCTCACAGCCCCTTCATCCCCGTGTTACAATTGAATACTGAGAAATTGTTACTTCAGCCCCGTAGGCATTTTTAACACGATAATAGACGAAATGGAGACAATTTGTACTGCATATTGAAAATGCATCATAATGGGGAGTAATTTTTTTTATATCAATTAATTAAAAAATGCATGATCTAAATAGCAGTTTGGTTGCACTAATAGATGGATTTATCGAGAATAGATTTTATCATCAATACCTATGTAGGCATTTGTTAAGTAAAGTGAGCCTGTCTTGTTTTCTCCTCGGTTAGTAGTTAATGGGGGCTGTTTAGCGACACACACACACACACACACACACACACACACACACACACACACACACACACACAGTCACATGAGCAAATGAGTGAGTGTTTATAGTCACACTACTCCAAATTCAGGAAAAATGGCAACTTGAATTGACTCTTTTCTAGAGAGCTGATTAGCCCTGAGAAGGGCTGTTTTTTTAAACTCCAAATACACCTGCCTTATGGTGACATCTCCCAGGCCTGGCACCACAGCACAACGACGGCTCCAGTCATTGTCCCAATTGATTATAGCTGCATGGAGTGCGGAGGCAGCTTGAGTGGCGTCATCATCCCAAGCTTCAGTTTGCGGGACCCTGAATACTCTATCCCTTACAATCCTTCGTCCTGCTTGTGGATGCTGCTGCTGTGGTTTCCTTACTTGTGGGGAACGTTGCTGTCTTTCCAACTCCTCATGTAGCTGACGCGGTTGTGGTGGTACTGTTATTGCCTGTGTAGGTGTCCTCACCTCAGGCTTGACCTCACACAGAGGTCTCAGCATGAGGTGAGATTGAATTCCTCTCTTCTTTTCCTTCTCTTTTCTCCTTTTCCATTCTTCCTCCTCCTCTATCCTGGCACTTTCTATTATGGCCTCCATAGCCAGCTCATTTAAAAGCCGCCTGGCATACTCCAGGTGCATTTGGAATTCTAATAGTTTCGCTATTCTGTTACTCATGATTCTTGTAGCTGACTTGTCAGCGATGGGTAGCCAGACTGACGAACGCTTCCCTTTATATTTGTGAAGTACAAACATGAAGGAAAACATCTCCTGACACTAAAACTTACATTGCCCATACCATCACACAAAAAATGGAACGCGCGGACCTAAAAGAAACACTCACTCACTTTTTTACTTACAATCACTAACTACAAATACAAGCACATAGACTATTTGACAAGCTTCTATTTTTTGACATAAAACAAAGAAACGAAGTTCGCATAGACGCACTTTTATTTATTACGTACATACAAACACAAATACAAACATTTTGGCAATTGGACTAGTATGTCTTTAAAAGAGTATTGGGATAGGCCTGAAAAGGGCTGTGTTTGTGGTCGGGGAGTTATGGCAGTCTTTTATGGTCTAAGATTGTGTCCCCGTCTGGCGGCAGGCATTCCCACAGGATAAGATCTGCTTCTTTGGAAAGAGGAGAACTCGTTCGTGTCCACAAGACAGTCAACAAATCCTCTGTCTGGTTCCTGCTGTTGCTGCTGCTCCTGTTCTCTCTGCTATCTTTGCTTCTGACGTCTGTACTTCTCCGTCCACTCTTCTTGTCCTTTCTTGATTTCCTCTTTGAAGAGCACTTCTATTAGGTCTTCGGTCACTTTCAGCATCCTGACAGTCTCTGTCTCTTCAGGATTCGGTATCCGGTTTTGCCTGACAGGATGTAAATTCACGTAAGCTTCGATCAGCTTGGCTAGTCTTGAACACATCTTCATAGGAGGAGGAGTCAACAATGGATGGTCAGACTGGAGACTGCTTTGCTTTATATGGCTCAAACGTGGACGCGATAGAAAAAATCCCCACGATTTGTTGTTGGGTCGGAAAACTATTATAGTTTATTTTAGGGTGAGGGATAGAGAGAAGTCAAAGAGCATGTATAGTGGTAAAAAATGAAAACAAACGACAGATACAATTTGTTTCAAAACACAACATTTTTATTCAAACAACTAATAATCAACAATTAACAATACAACAAACAAGGAAACAAGTTTTCAAATAAACTAGTTTTGACAAGGTGGACAACGTTGTGAAGTCAAGCTAGACTTCCACTGTGGTAGGTTATTAGACCATTGAACTTCGTTTCCTAGCTAAAGACAAAAAAATAGCCATAATTGTCACAAAACCATCGATCTACTTTGTCATCGTTTCTAGAATGGTGACAATCAAAGAAGGTCACTAAATGTTCCAAGGGATATCCAAGACTGCGTTGATGAAGTAAATACACACAATATTGTCCACACACCACGGAATATGTGCCTTGTAATGTCACATTATTGAATCGTGTCGTGTGGGCATTTCTTCTCATAAAGTCAATGATGTCGTCTTCCAAAGGTGGCAATCCATACGAATCAAAATACTCCACTCAACCATCACGGGGAAAGTAGACGGATACTCAGTGGGTTCCTGGGAGATGACTGTCGCCCGTGTTGGTGACATAAGCTTGATGGACTTGAGGTTTGCGATGAGGCAGTTCATTTTTAGCACACACGACATGATTCCAAGAAGAGGAATACGAACTGTTGTTCAAAAGGTAATTTAGTTCCCATGTATCCTTGTTTTGTGTTGTCGTTTTATTCTTGTTTTTTGTGTGCAGGTAATGGTAAGTCATCAATTAAATTCTGACATTTTGCTTGAAAATCTCTGTCAAGTAATCATCCCTTCGCATCGTCAAGTCTTTATACCACTGACGCAACACTGCTTCTTCTGAGATGAGACCCCATTCGTCCTCCAGATATTACTCCAATTTTCCTTCTTGACTCATCATTAAACATTTATGGTGTTGAATTTGAGTGGGATGATCGTTTTGACAGCCATAGGAATCTTTCTTGATTATTTCCATAATTTAATTTGCCAGGTGTTTGGCAAAGCAAGAGACTAAATGTTGTTCTTGTTCTGGCCATCTGGACTTCATCACTATGTCCTCTTCATCTTTGTCTTGGGATTTGCTTCCACGGTATCATCCGATTCCATTTCTATAGATTCTTGACCATACTAAGAGGAATAAATGTCTTCCATAGTTTCTAATAAGCTAGAATGACGTCTCTCAAACTGTTGATTTCTATTGTATTGTCGAATTCGGCATACAAGATGAGGTTCACGGTTTTGTTTACGGGCATTGGCTTTGCAAACTGAAGTTCCACACAAACTTGGCCGGATTTTATAAGGCGGACATGTTTCTCGTCGCTGCCTTGGTCTGGAGTGAAATCAAAGGCCCACAAAGTGTAACCTTCTGCATACTCCTCGTATGTAGTGTCGTGACTGGTGTTGGTTACTAACTGTCCGATGGCTTCGTACAGCGACAAGTACGATCTCAAGTAATTCTTCTTCTCGTCATAAAAGTCAGGTTCAAAAGGCCTGGTACTTAAGATTTTGATATCTCGACTGATTTCGATGGTGGGCGCGTTGTAGTGCTGAAACTCAAAAGGATTTTACTAGAACGTTCCACTGAAGGCTCTATTTTTGACGATACCAATGACGAAACGTTTGGGTAACTGTACTTGGAACAGATGATCTTCGATCATCGATCGATGTCCAGCAGGAATGGTAAAAGATTTCACTTGCACGCGTCGCATCGGATAATTGGCGGTCTTTCTGCTCAAAGTGTGACTGATGTCGTTTCCCACTTAAGGTAGCACTTCCACAGGTCGTACGTAGCGTCTGGCATCTTGGATGACTATCTTTAAATAGGCAGACTCAGCTATCAAATGGAAAGCTGCACTGCTACGATCCAGTCTCAGGCGGACATCCACTCCACATACTTCTCTTGCAACCACATGTCTAAACGCAAACGATCCATCAGTTCTAAATTTTTGTTTAGTCCTTTAATTCTATTTCTTCGACCGTTGAATTCCACATTGTGGCTTGGTTTTGTTTATCTGTAATCAAATCAGTATCGTTGAATTTCCTGCTGTGTCAGGTTTCCATACCACACAAGCATCCAAATGGGTGTTCTTGTCTTTTATTTCCGTACGTCAAGAGATTTTCCAGGTACTCTCAGTAAGGGTAAGTGTCAATGCTGCTACTGACCAGTTTGTTATTCAAGTACATATCCACTCCACTTAACAAGGAATGCGTTAAATTGTTGACGGGGGCTACTTTATTTTCGTCTTTTACATCGGGATCGTCCGTTGATGTGTAGATCACTTTCACTTTCAAGTACAAGTAACAGCTATTCAGATCAATGTAATCTTCCGGCTGTCCTTTGATTTCAAACTAGATGGGAGCTGATCCTGAGTCCTTGACAGAGGAGACGGAATGAAATTCGATCCATTAGGATTCTTGCATCGCCATAATGGTGGTTGGCAAGGCAAACAGATCCAGTTCCGACTTGGAACAGGCGCAAGACTCTCGGTGCATCATTTTCTTTCTTTCCTTTTTCACTGTTTTTTAATAATCAAAAACATCTAAGTCTGAGACGTTTATTTTCCCTTGGTCTTTCTAGATCTGAGGGTATGAAGTCCTCTGGAAGGGTGTCTTCGTCGTCTCTTTCTGCCTTGTTCATGCTTTTGCGACAGTGAAGCAGAAATGCCTGACTTGGCAGCGTCCAGGGCATTTATATTATTTTCTCGTCGGCCCAAATTGTCTTTGCCCGTTTGCAGCAAGACATATTTGCTTGCTCACAAGAAAGCTGTTTTGAGGTTTGTTTGTCGATGATGACATTGTGGAGAAATTCTTTACCGTGAGTCAATGCAACAACTTTTAACGCGTGCAATTCCCGTGTCATGGTTGGTTTAAAAACAGGGGCCAAGAACAAAAGGCCGATTTCAGCATATCTCCTAAAACATGTCATCGCTGTCAAGCGACGCCTCGGTACACTGGATACATGACTTACAACTCGTTAGAGAATCGTTTTCGAAAATGGAGTTTCACCGTGACTTTCCCTTTGGAGACTGGGCTATTTTGTCCCAGATCTCCTTTTAGAGCAATGTTGACAGTGTCAAAATACGACTTACTGACGAGTACATAGTGAGGATGTACAAATTCGCGGTGAACGTGACAGGTGTTTACACCTTCCTGGTCATTGGTCGTGGCGAAATCCACTTTAAAAGGAATGACACGTAGTAACGGTACCGAGGTGTGTCCTTCTACGTTGTACTCCACCACATCGGAATACACAAAGATCAATTGAGTTGTTGGTTCGGTTCTACAGGGGATATAGGAAGGTCTGTAAAAAATCATATTACTGTTGATGTTCTTGCTCAGATTCTGTGCTACCATCTGTGGGTGTCCACCCAATATTTCAAGCAAACTACCATTAAACCTGATGGACAACGTTTCGGTATCCTGAAGTTTCATCATTAGGCGACGAGTCACTTTATGATACTCAATCTTACACTTTTGTTGGCTCTGTTCAGTGCTTTGCGAAACGCTGCCTCGAACCTGTCAGTAATTGTGTCCATCAAATATTCACCGCTAAAATAATAGCATGCCAAAGTTTTGAACGTAAAGATGCCAAATGATGAATTGCTTGCTGCCTTTGTGTCACCTGAAAACCCGGTTTTATTCGTCTCTTCTCGGACGTTCAGAATTTCGACCTGGAAAACGTTTTGAGTTTCAGTGATGTTTTTCATTTGTGTAGGGTAAATCATTTCCACTAAAGCCACTAACAATTGGGCTTTGCGATCTAGTTGGATGACCTCAGGTAATTCGGCCTTGTAACAACAAACATTATTGTTGGAAGCACCTCCATGGAACTGTCACTGTGTAAGGTTAAGTAAAATTGGTTGTTGTTGTTCATAATTCCAGAGTGCTGCTGCTGTATGAGGGGTCACTCGAAGTCAGGGGAGTGTCTAAAAAAGGATTGCTGTTGTGATTATTGTTGGAGTGGTGACTAATGTTGGACACAGGACACCCTTGTTCCCGTTTGAGAAGTATTTCAGGGAAGTATTGGGGAGAAGGTAACCGATGCAACTGCTCAGTAACATTGTACACAATTGTTTTTCTCCTTGTTGCAAACTCAAATTGGCAATGGCAGCACCGATACACCACAAAGATTTGGTAGAAAAAGACGATTTGGATTTTAGGCACAGGTTCTCCACACCACACCCACATGGGTTACTTGAGGTAAATGGACACTTTTCAGTCGGGTTTTGGCAGCACGATCCAATTTCTGAACTCCACCGTAACCTACAGGATGGGATGGATCGTAGTAAATGCTGGCCAACACCTTTTCCATTTTTTAGTAAGTCACCGACACTTCACTGATGCTACTTTGGATATTCAAACAGCCTTGTCTCTCCACATAAATTCTTTTTTTCCAAACGCTTGTATCCGTGATCCTGACAATTGTCCATGATGATCTGACATACATGGGTAAGTCCGTACGGAACAACATTGACGAAACAAGGGTAGAGGATGCTACGTTGGTCCGCATCTTGTGACGAGAGCAGGTGAAGGGAATTCAGTGAATTGCGGTAATTTATAGGGGAAAGAGGAATCGAAACGGATTGAGTTTATTCACCAATCCAAACACGCGTTACAAAATTCAGTCACAACACAGTCAGTCTTCCAATCCGAAGAGAGCGGTCTGTGACACCAAATTCCCTATATAGAGGCGCTAGCGTCAATCCATGCGACAGAGTTTTCAAACATGACGGAAACTAAGAAGAGGTTGATTTTTATTGTGATTTTGTCGATTTTCTTTCTTCTTCGCAAGAATTTGTTCCGGTACCAGTACCTTCGATACCTTCTCCTTCTTTACCACACGTGGATGATTTGAAACAGAGACAGAAAGAAGAATAGGAGAAATTTTGACAGCAGCAAATGGAAGCAGGACAAGCTTTTCTTCTTCAACAACAGCGAGAAGAAGAAGAGGCAAGAAGGATACGACAGGAAGAAGAAGCAGAAAAGAAACAAGGTCTAAGAGAGAAGGAGAATAATGAAAGTCAAACGGTCACGGTACACGTACAGATTTTAGTAGAGCTAAGACGTCTGAAACAAATGTATCAGACTTCTTTATTACGACCGAAGAGAAAAAGACCTTCCCGAGCTAAACAACTCAACCCTGTTACTACACCTGCCGTACCACCCCATGTGATTTCTACCAAATCATCATCGACGGGAGGCAGTCGAGAAGTAAGCCTAAGCCTTGGCCGTGGCAAAGGGTTTAGGCAGTTAAAGCTGATTGCTTGCCGTTCCTGATTTTTTTGTTGTAAACAAACAAATACCCAAAGGTCCTTTTCAGGGCCATCCACTTCTCTCGAAAAGAGACAGTATTTCAATTGCCAAAATCAACTAAATCTCAAAAAGCCCCTTTTTATCCACAATGTACGTGTGTGAATGTTTGAGTGAGAGCTTGAGTGTAGGTTCTTATTCTAAAAATCAAAACCAAGAGACACTTACGTTTTATGCCTGGTCTATTATGGTACAAAATTTACAATCCAATTCACAACACTTTATAAAGATCATAGGCTTCTTCTGTTTCTGTCTTCACTCTCTCTGTTTTTTAAATTTCTTCACTTTCACAATTTTTTCCTCCACTTCTTCCTCACTTTCTCCTCTTCTTCATTTCTTCTCATGCTTCTCTTTCTGCACGTGTCTGGGTTCTTCCTTTTAGGTAGGTACATCTTCTTCTTCCTGTTCAAAACCCCCCTCTTCTTCCTGCTTCTGTTTTTTCTTAGAGCAATCTGAAGACCAATGTCCTTTTTCTTGACAATGATAACAGTTATCTTGACTTTTTTCTCTTCTAGCACCTGTTTAGCTTTTTTGACGTCTGGACACTCTGAAGACCAATGCCCTTTCTTCTTACAGACATAGCAAGTATCTTGACTTATATCTCGAAAGGAGGGTGAGTAGTCCGTCGGCTTGTCTGAAGAAATTTTTTTATGGCACCTCGCAAAGCTCTGATCAAAGGTTCTATCTGTGTGGGCTCTTCCACCGTTCTGCTTGGTCAAGATGAAACGACCGCATCAATTAGTGAAGAAAGGAGAAGAAAGTAAGAGGCAGAAACGTGATTTATCGCCTCGTAAAGTAGCCGAAGTCTTGGCACAAATTCATGCCAGTGATTTTGAAGATGACATGAGTGAACCAGAATCCAGAACCAGCGATTATACACTCATCCAAAGTTCACACCCATTAGTAAACCCTGAAAATTACTATCACATTCGAGAGACGGAAAAGCGTTCCTCTAGAAAATTTAGAACAACGGCTTACACCTACACGGTGAAGTTTAAAGATTTCAAGTCCAACGTACCACTGGAGAAAGCAGATGGCTTTATCACCGAGGTGTGGGATTCTTTGTTAACCACTCTGAAAGCCAATGTCAAGCCATAGAAGACAATCGCTTGAGACATTCCATTCATCACGACAGTCTGAAATCCCCCGTTTCGGTCGAGTGTAGCATCCCAGCAGAATTGACACATTCCAAAGTCACCGACAAGATTCAATACGTGCAACAATCCGACAACAAATTTCACATCACCGATGGAAAAGCGACACTGTTCATAACCCACGTCTCTTTCCCCAAGGGGACCGGACAACGCAGAAATGTGTTATTGTTGGACGACCTTCGCAGCACCAAAAAGAGCCTAGTCCAAATTAACAACTCTCAAGATCAGATGTGTTTAGCCAGGACTATCGTGGTGGGACGAACATACGACAACAAGAACGACACAGTAGAAAGGAAAAGGGCATGGGAGAACATTCGAAAATCGAACCGAGCCAAACAATGAAGTGAAGCAGAACTCCTGTTACAATAAGCTGGCATGTCCAAAGACATACCCTGTGGCATTCCTGAAATGCAAAAAATGCAAGATGTCCTAGCTCCACGCTACACCTTGAAAGTACACCCTCAAGAAGTGCGCGGACTTTTCTTGTTTCAAGGCAAAGATTTCCAAGACGGAACATACATTCACGTCTATTATCATGATGAATATTTCGATGCCATTACCAGTATCACGGCATTCGTGTGATGCAGTTATTACTGTGAAAAATGTGACTATGGCTATAACAATCTAGAGCAACACAAACGTTGTAGATCAAAATGCTCAGGATGTTTGGCTTCTCAACCTTGTCTGGACAAAGGACAACCACGAGTGAATTGCCCTGCTTGTCAGCGCACTTTTATCAGTCCAACCTGTTACCAACAACATCTTAAAACGCAAAGTTCACAGCAAAAAGGTGCTTGTCAACTCTTGAGATTGTGCCCCACTTGTAGACAAAGCATGCTTACCAATAATGCAAAGTCACACGTATGTTCATGAAAGAAACGATGTCACATTTGTCACCAAATCGTGGACTTGGAACACCAATGCTACATTTAAAATACCAACCACAACAGTAAGACGATGACCACAAGAAGAAAGGCAATTTCATTTTTCTCGATTTCGAATGCATGCAAGAGACCGTCATTCACATTCCTAATTTCTGCGTGACTCATAGAGCGTGTGAGAAGTGCATCCACGAACCTATCTGTAGTCATTGCCCTCACGGCAGCAAGATTCCTGGAGGACGTGAAAAAACATTCTCGAACGAAGAACTCGTAAAGTGGGAAAACGATGAGTCAAAGAAGTCAAAGTGCATTGGAAAGGATATCCTCCCAGGTTTGATTCTTGGATCGACGCTTCGCAAGTCATCGACTATAAAAAGAACTGATCATCATGCCCTTCCGCACAGCCTCAGCTACCTCTACCACTGCAGTGACCACTCCTTCAACGAGTTCTTCTCTGCAAGATCTACAAAAACAACCTGTGTGGGTGTGCTGTGGAGAACCAGTGTCTAAATCGTAAATCGTTTTTTTTCTTTCTGCCGAATCTTTGTGTGTATTGTGTAATCGGTGCTGCAATTGCCAATTGGATTTTGCAACAAGGAGAAAAATAATTGTGGACCATTTTATTGAGGAGTTGCATCGGTTACCTTCTTTCCAATCCTTCCCTGAAATACTCCTGAACGTGAAAAAGGTAGGCCTTACGTCCAACGTCAATCACCACCCCAACAACAACAACATCCACCACAACAGTCCTCTTTTAGACACTCCTCTGACTTCGAGTGACCCCTCAGACGGCAGCATAACTCTGGCATTGTGAACAACAACAAAACAATTTTACTTAACGTTACCCAGTGGCAGTTCCATGGTGGTGTTTCCCCACAATACTTTGTGTTGTTACATGGCCAGATTACATTCAGACCATCCAATTAGATCACGAAGCCTATTGAGAAGTGGCTTTCGTGGAAATCATTCACCCTACTCAAGTTCTAAATGTCTTTCCAAATCAAAATTTTCTTGCGGTCGAAGTTCATCACGAGCAAATGCAAAAGTACTTGAATACCATAGATTATAAAATGAGAACACTTAACTCACAATCTCAAAAGTGGACCTATAACTTGATAATTCCCCCAGGCTATTATTTTAGCGGTCAACATTTGGTGAACACGATTGCTACCAGGTTTAATGCCGTGTTTCTTAAAGCTTTGGAGAGTGTCAGAAAAAGTGTCAACATTGAGTACCATAAGGTGGCTCGTTTCCTACTGATGAAATTTCCCGAGGGTAAAGTGTTGTCAGTTTTTTTTGTCCTGAATTGTTTGACATTTTGGGCGGGGACGTTGAGATGAGGATGGCAATGAAAAACAAATTACCAGTCATTTCCAACATCGATTCGTTTACCAAGTTATTTCGTTCCCCGGTAGAAATGAGCCAAGGACTGAATTTTATCTTTGTGTACTCCGATGTGGTGGAGTACAGCGTAGTGGGACACACCCCTGTGCCGTTACTGCATGTCATTCCTTTCAAAGTGGATTCTGTCACGAACGTTGACGAGGAAGGTGGAAACGTTTATCACGTTTACCGGAAATTGGTACATCCTCACTATTTACCCGTCAGCAAGTCGTATTTTGACACTGTCAACATTGCTTTAAAAGGAGATCCGGGACAAAATATTCCATTCACCAAAGTGAAAGTCATGGTGAAACTACATTTTTGAAAACGATTCTCTAACGACTCGTAAGTTATATATCCAGAACACAGAGGCGTCGCTCGACAGATAGGATATAATTTAGGATATATTTCTGAAATCGGCCTTTCGTTCGGTGGTCCCGGTATTGAAACCGATGGTGACTCGAGGATTGCATGCCTTGAAAGATGCCGCTTTGACGCAAGACAAAGAATTTCTCCAAAATGTCATCATCGATAAATAAAACCCTAAAGAAGCTTTCTTCAGAGCAATCAAAAAAGTCTGCAAACAGGCAAAGCCATTTTGGGCCGACGAAAACGCCTATAAATGCTCTCGAAACTGCCGAGTCAGGCATTCCTGTTTCTCTGACGCCAAAGCAAGGACAAGGTAGAAAGAGACGAAGGCGAAAACACCCCTACATAAATCTTCATATACATAAAGCTGGAAAGAATAAGAAAAGAAGAACAGTCCGAGACTTAGACATTTTTTATTATTAAATCATAGAGACAAAACAATGATGCACCGAGAGTCTTGCCCCAGTTCCAAGTCTGAACTGTATCTGTTTGCCATGCCACCCACTATGATGACGATGTAAGAATCCCAATGAGCCGAATTTCATCCCGTCTCGTCTTTGACGGATTCAGCTCTCATGGAGTTCGACATCAAATGACAGCCTGAATATTACATCGATCTGAATAGCAGATACTTGTATTTGAAAGTCCAAGTGAAAAAAGCGACAGACAACGACAATCGCGGAGAGAATGACAATGTAGCTCCAGTAAACAATTTCATGCATTCCTTGTTGAGCGGAGTGGATTTATACTTGAATAAGAAACTAGTCAGCAGCATCATGGATACTTACCGAGCGTACCTGGAAAATCTCTTGACGTACGGAACAGAGACCAAGAGCACTTGCGTAGTATGGAAACCTGACGCAACGGGCGAGCACACGTTTAACTATACAGCAAATGCAGCAGAAGATGACAGTCCTCACAATGCAGGATATATCGCTCGACGACAGAAAATCAAGCAAGGACGTATTTTAGAACTGATGGATCGTTTGCATTTGGACATGTGGATGAAATTCAAATATTTGCTAAACGGTTTGAATATCCCTCTGAGACTGAATCTCAGCAGTACCGCTTTCCATTTGATGCTCATGCCAATTAGTACAAAACTATCATCCAAGAAGACAGACTCTACGTGCGACGTGTGGAAGTGTTACCTAACGTGGGAAACGACATCAGCCACACCTCGAGCAGAACGATTGCCAAGTATCCGATACGACGCGTGGAAGTAAAAACCTTCACCGTTCCCGCTAACCAGCGATCCATGATCGAAGATCATCTGTTCCAAGGACACTCACCCAAACGTTTAATCATTGGTATCGTCAATAATTCAGCCTTCACTAGAATCCACAATGAAAATCCAAGCATCAATGATCTTCACAGAAATGATTCACGTAAAAGTGTCACAATACACGTTGCAAAGATTGTTTTGTCACTAGACTTCGAAATTTGTATGAAAACAAAGTTTACACCACTGCAGAGACAAATTAGTCTGCATGTGTGATGAGTACGTAGATTATTCAATAAATTATTTTTAATTTTAAAATGTTTAATCCTCTACTTTTTTATTTTGTTATGTTTAATTGTGCGTATAACTGATTTTTATATTTGTATTTGCAACTGTGCGTTTAGAGTAGTACTATAGATCCCTCAAATACATTTCCTTGTTCTTGTAAGCATGATTTTCTGTATTTGCTATAATTTATTTAAGAACTTATTCAGGTGCTTATAGTTGTTTCTTCAAATGTTATTCAGTACATTTTTGTCTGACAAATCGATATCACAACAAACCTAACTATTGTTTTGCACCTGATAACACACACACACACACACACAGACACACACACACATACATACATACATCAGGTGCCATTCAATATTTTAAATTCTTTAAACCGTTATTTCACTATTTTAAATTACTTTTCGCACTGGATTGCTCTGGTTGCCTAAATGGTTAGAGCGTCCCCTCGGATGCACGTGGTCGCGGGTTCTAAAAAATGGTGCTAAACAGCTACCTTGCTTGGCGTTCAGAACTAAGAGGTTAGTTTGTGGAGTGGTCGGCCTTCTGTCAGGATAATATGACTAGGTGGGACATGATGGCAAATGTCTTCGGCATGATGCCCCAGTGCTAAATATCACTATAAGCTGCCACACTGTGGCAGCTTATGACTCAAATGACTCAGCAATACGACTCAAATTGATACGTAAAAATACCACCCCCTTTTCACATTGGAAAAGAATGTACACCAATTATGATCAATAGAAATACAAGCATAAAGGCAACGTCATTTTAGCTGAATGAATCTCAAGTTAATTTACTTTACTTCAAAGTTTGTGTGTATGTGATTTGGATTTTTAACGTAGCTTTAACAATTTTTCAGTCATATCGCTACGATGACTGAAGTGTGGCAATTTATAGTGATGTCTAGCACGGGGGCATCATGCCGCAAACATGTAGCAAGATGTCCCACCCAGACTTATTATCCTGACACCAGGTCGACCAGTCCTAAAGCTAACCTCTTAATGCTAAGCGCCAAGCGAGGCAGCTGTTAGTACCATTTTTCTAAGTCTTTGGTATGACTCGACCGGGGATCGAACCCACGACCTCCCGCATCCGAGGCGGACGCTCTAACACTTCAAAGTTTATTCCGCTTTGTTTGCTACTGAAACAAAAAGCACTTTGAAGGAAACCGCGCGGATCGATTTGATATGTAATACGTACATGACAAAATATAGTCTCATGAAAGATTTAATAGATAATAATGAAGGTAATATTCCTAAGATTCAATAGCTATAGGTTAGGAGCGCCCACACATAGGAGCGTTTGCCCCCCCCCCCCCCCCGCCGATTACATATTCAATGAAGTTTGTCTTTTCTATTAGCATCGTGTGCATATATGTCTGTGTTTGTATTTGTGAATGGATACTCATTGTTATTAGTTTATATATAGCCATGAATACAACATATTATTGAAAAATAATTACTATTACTATTAGTACCATTGTGCTCGACACTAAGAAACTATTCGTGCGAATAGAACGGGTCGTATAAAATTACCTGTACATTCAAACTTCCTTGTTGACGGCATATTTTGAGATGACAACACGACCGCCTTGTAAAGATAATTCTAACATGATGCACACAATATTCCTTCTCCATTCAACATGTCTTGTCATCATCACCACGGGTAAGTTGATATTTAACGATTGTATCTGCATGTATAATTTGTAATGTTAACCCAATTATAGGCTTAACATTTGCTAACGAACCTTTTTAAAACACTTGATCGGTATGCATAACTCCGAACACAAATCAAGCGTGAGTCTCAGCTTCAATTGTATATTTGTGAGTATACTGATTTGATACATGCCAAGATCATTTAACAAAGCGTAACGTTTATACCACACACACACACACACACACACCAACGAAGAAATAATGATTAGGTGCCGGCGAAGGTAAAAGTTCGGCAGAATTTGGAAATTCAATAGTCATATAGTTCGGAGATCACAGAGGAATAGGTAAGTGTGTTAATTTTCTGTTCTCATATTAGCTATGTAAGGGATATAACTTTACAGTCTGATACAAACAGATAATAACATAATTGACAAGGGCAAATTCAATCACATATTTTGTACATCTAAGGGCTGACTGCTTTTTTAAATTCGACTGGATATGAATCTAAAACACGCTGTACTGTTCAAATTTCATGACCTGCGATGCGGATCATACAAGAGTTAACACAGCCATTTTTCGTTTCACACTTCGTTGAATTTAAGAAAATAAACAGTCCGTCCTTATAATTATATAACAACATAAATAATTAAATAAACTCATGGTTTATATACATTCTTTTAATGAATCATATTTTGAATTTCTTTCAAAAAAGATACAATTATACAGAACAATGAATCTTATGATATATACAGCCAATAAGATAAAAGATCGCCGGCTGACGTTAATACACAACTCTGACCAGCTGGAAGATGTTACATGCTAACATGTGACAACAATACGCCAACGCCGTGGAGGCTGACCATAGTTATAGCAACCGACGACAAGGTTTCTTGTGCTGAAGAAATCAACTGTCGAGTTGTAAGTGAAGACACTGTCACTAATTTGTCCATTCTCAGGTGATTAACCCTCCCGGTTGTAAGTGAAGACACTGTCACTAATTTGTCCATTCTCAGGTGATTAACCGTCGGGTTGTAAGTGAAGACACTGTCACTAATTTGTCCATTCTCAGGTGATTAACCGTCCCAGTTGTAGCCTCTTATCAACTTTCATTGCGGTGACCAAATCAAGATATCCTAGACACATTAGATTTGACGCACTTAAACACTTTTCACCTCTTCAGAAATATACTTCTTTTATAGCTATGACGCTCTTGACTTTAGAAATATTAGTTATTTTTGCAATGTATGGATAACCCCAAAAATTGATATATTCCTCATTTTCTTCTTAGCGAGCTTTCATGCCGACGACCTCTTCTCGTAAAGATAGTGTATTACGTTACCCATTTTGACGCACCTTACATCAATCTATTTATTCTGTGACATCATTGTACACATGCTCTAGTGAAAATAAAATATCGCAGTGCAACGTCTATAGCACATAGATAACTCAAGTGAATAGGAAAAATTACATTAATAATTCCAATTTAGCGTCTGAAAAGTTTTTCTGATAATAATCACCATCTTCATCTTGGAACAGATTTTGTCGTAATGTCTAAAATAATCAAACTGGGGAAAACCATGTTCGTATTTTGATAAAAGTATTTGCTTATGTTTGGAAAAAAATAAGATTTAATGTATGACTGTTTTCCAAAATGTATATGGTATTTTAAACACAAAGTAGCCCAACCTCTTAATGTGCTGTTTTCGGAACTTTAAAACTGGTTTGCATCCTTCATAATGTATGTGTCTAAAAGTGCAAATAATTAGAGAAAGAATATATAATGTCAAATGATATTTTATTTTCATTTATTGAAATTCTTACCATTATGAAACCAATTTATAAAATATAAATTAGTCAAAAGAAGTTTAATATCTAGGTTCTGTTAAAGGCTGATTAAAATTTACTTTCATGTAAAATGTCTTATTAGCTGGAAAATCCTACTACAATATATTTTAATTTACATACTATATAGGATGCTGATTTAGTCACGAAATTTATCTTATATGTAAATTTTCATAAATGATAACAACTAAAGAAGCACTTCAGAATGTCAGTAACGTCAGATCTACATAAAATAATATAACTTTGTACATCGTTCTAAACCTTGTTACTGATGCAATTATCAGATGTCAGTAGCAGACTGGATGCTTATCGTGGCGGGAAGTTCATTTTTCCCGTCAGAATCTCTGACAAATATTTTTTATGAGGATTTACTGATTGGAGAAAAGAGAATTAGTGAAATAGATTTTTTTCTTACTTGGCGTGTATCTTTATTTTATTTCACAAGTGATACTATCTGGTTTTTCAGTTAGTATGTATGCCTGCTTGTTGACTCCACGTTAATCAGTGTAAAGAAATGCTAAGATTATGACGTCAATGAGATACGCGTTCTGTCGAGACTTTTGAGTTTATGACATTCCCTAAAAATAAGATAGCTTCAGTCATATTGGTACGATGTCTGCAGTGTGGCAGTTTGTAGTGATTCTGCAGACACGTATCATCATATCCCACCCAGTCACATTATCCTGACACCAGGACGACTAGTCCTAACACTAATCTCTTAATCTGAGCGCCAAGCGAGACATCTGCTAGTACCATGTTTATAAGGCTCTGTTATGACTCGGTCGGGGTTCGAACCCGCGACCTCCCGCACCCAATTCTGATGCTCGAACCACTTAGGCCACATGAGCGGTCTCACTTGTAGCATTAGCAAGATATCTGATTTATTTGAAAAAAGTCAAGTATTTGGTTCATAACTAAAATCTTACGTAAATCTCAGGTAGAGTAATCCTAGATTATAAATATATTCCTCATTGTGTAGAGAAAAGGTATGAGCCCAAAATATTCACAAGGGTCTGGCCAATCAGTTTGCAGAAAATCATAATGACGAAAGAAAAAAATTAATAATATCTCCTTGTCTCTCAGTATCCGACATTTATGTTTAGAAGATTTATTCAATGTACGGTAATGGTCTTATAGCAGTTGAATTGCTGTATTTGCAATAAAGAAAGGATGCACAAACTTCATTGAATTTACCTGTGTCTTTTAATGTACCCTTGTAATGGTTAGGACTCTGAACTTCGGCTAGGATAGCTCAAGTCGTTGCGAACCCATCTAGAGTATAAAAGGTTCCAAGTTTATGCCCCATTAGGACCGTGCTTTATTCCCTTTTACGTTTGGCGTCGCCAACATGTTTTGACATTTACACCTCCAACCGGCTATGCTGGATGCAGCGAAGTGGAAATTTGATGTCGAGACAAAGGGATGAGTCTCAAAACGGCAGGGAGAAAGTGTAATGGGTATGATTAAACGCGTAGGCTCGGATAGCTCAAGTCGTGGAGCATCCGTTTAAAGCTATGAAGATCCCGGATTATATCCCTGGTCTGGCTGTGCATTTTTCCACTAACCCCTGAAATGTAGAAATTGCGGAAGTAAGATTAAAAGCCATCCGATTACATTTGAACCGAAAAGAGCCTGGGGAAAGTACTTTTTGTGTTTGTCTTCTTCTTAGATGGCTGACCTCAAATTTAACTTCCAGAAATATCTTGATCCATCAAATGTTTGCAGAGGTCGTTCTAGCCTGTGAACAAAGTAGGCATTTTGATGGTGCTGTAACTGAGTTTTAGGAAGTAGATGCAGAACCTTAAAGTGATGTCCTTCTTCCGTATAAGCACCTTGGTAAAAGAAAAGGGAATCTAAGGTTCTCTGATGCCTCCTGCCTCTATCATTTCTATAATATGTTCAGTTACATCTTTAGTCATGCAGGGAGGTATTCTCCGATATGGCTTCTTGAAGGAGTGTTGTCACTAAGTTTAATTTAGTGCTCCAAGAGATCCTTAACTCCAAGATCTATATGACTTTTAGAGAAAACATCACTCCATGAATTGATGAGGCAGATAAACTGAAATATCTGTTTTGGTGTAAGCTCTCCAACAGTATCTTTTATTTCTTCCAATGTCCTTTGCTTATCGGCAGGCTTTTCTTTTCGCTGGAGGACAACCAGGTGACCAAGTGCGAGGAACTTTCACTTTCTGCTGATCAGATACTAAAGACAAATTGCAAGTTCTGACGGGTCCAGAAGCATTTTACTCAGTGAATGCGTACTTTATTCCCAACGGCTCTCTAACAATGCCAGACAGCATCACTGTCTCCAAAGGTTGAACTTTCTCTCGATATTTAATTATCGCTTGCAAAAGTTTTAAAATTTTTTACTCTCATTAATCTATCCCAACTGATCAGGAGAACAGTCCATATATGGTGCTGCAGAAAGCGAATGGACACATTATTCCTTGAGATAAATTCATTTTATGTCATCGTTATCTCGAGAAAGAAACAATACCCAGTGATTACTTATTGCCCTCGATGACCTAGTTTAACATCTGGGATTTGTTATTAATGCACTCTTACCAATAGTAAGAAAATGGCAGATAATGTGGATTTTAAATTTTAACAGAATACAGAATACGCTTAGATTAGACATTTTACAATTACACACAAAGTACATTTATCTCTAAACATATCTAGACACATTACAGAGACACAAAAACTGCATCATAGAAAAAATACTTACAGGATACGAACCTTCTAGGAAGATACAAGTCGTCTTGTGTTTGTAGAAGCTACGTTTGAGGTTTAGAAACGCTTATTTTTCTCACAGCCCCTTCATCCCCGTGTTACAATTGAATACTGAGAAATTGTTACTTCAGCCCCGTAGGCATTTTTAACACGATAATAGACGAAATGGAGACAATTTGTACTGCATATTGAAAATGCATCATAATGGGGAGTAATTTTTTTTATATCAATTAATTAAAAAATGCATGATCTAAATAGCAGTTTGGTTGCACTAATAGATGGATTTATCGAGAATAGATTTTATCATCAATACCTATGTAGGCATTTGTTAAGTAAAGTGAGCCTGTCTTGTTTTCTCCTCGGTTAGTAGTTAATGGGGGCTGTTTAGCGACACACACACACACACACACACACACACACACACACACACACACACACAGTCACATGAGCAAATGAGTGAGTGTTTATAGTCACACTACTCCAAATTCAGGAAAAATGGCAACTTGAATTGACTCTTTTCTAGAGAGCTGATTAGCCCTGAGAAGGGCTGTTTTTTTAAACTCCAAATACACCTGCCTTATGGTGACATCTCCCAGGCCTGGCACCACAGCACAACGACGGCTCCAGTCATTGTCCCAATTGATTATAGCTGCATGGAGTGCGGAGGCAGCTTGAGTGGCGTCATCATCCCAAGCTTCAGTTTGCGGGACCCTGAATACTCTATCCCTTACAATCCTTCGTCCTGCTTGTGGATGCTGCTGCTGTGGTTTCCTTACTTGTGGGGAACGTTGCTGTCTTTCCAACTCCTCATGTAGCTGACGCGGTTGTGGTGGTACTGTTATTGCCTGTGTAGGTGTCCTCACCTCAGGCTTGACCTCACACAGAGGTCTCAGCATGAGGTGAGATTGAATTCCTCTCTTCTTTTCCTTCTCTTTTCTCCTTTTCCATTCTTCCTCCTCCTCTATCCTGGCACTTTCTATTATGGCCTCCATAGCCAGCTCATTTAAAAGCCGCCTGGCATACTCCAGGTGCATTTGGAATTCTAATAGTTTCGCTATTCTGTTACTCATGATTCTTGTAGCTGACTTGTCAGCGATGGGTAGCCAGACTGACGAACGCTTCCCTTTATATTTGTGAAGTACAAACATGAAGGAAAACATCTCCTGACACTAAAACTTACATTGCCCATACCATCACACAAAAAATGGAACGCGCGGACCTAAAAGAAACACTCACTCACTTTTTTACTTACAATCACTAACTACAAATACAAGCACATAGACTATTTGACAAGCTTCTATTTTTTGACATAAAACAAAGAAACGAAGTTCGCATAGACGCACTTTTATTTATTACGTACATACAAACACAAATACAAACATTTTGGCAATTGGACTAGTATGTCTTTAAAAGAGTATTGGGATAGGCCTGAAAAGGGCTGTGTTTGTGGTCGGGGAGTTATGGCAGTCTTTTATGGTCTAAGATTGTGTCCCCGTCTGGCGGCAGGCATTCCCACAGGATAAGATCTGCTTCTTTGGAAAGAGGAGAACTCGTTCGTGTCCACAAGACAGTCAACAAATCCTCTGTCTGGTTCCTGCTGTTGCTGCTGCTCCTGTTCTCTCTGCTATCTTTGCTTCTGACGTCTGTACTTCTCCGTCCACTCTTCTTGTCCTTTCTTGATTTCCTCTTTGAAGAGCACTTCTATTAGGTCTTCGGTCACTTTCAGCATCCTGACAGTCTCTGTCTCTTCAGGATTCGGTATCCGGTTTTGCCTGACAGGATGTAAATTCACGTAAGCTTCGATCAGCTTGGCTAGTCTTGAACACATCTTCATAGGAGGAGGAGTCAACAATGGATGGTCAGACTGGAGACTGCTTTGCTTTATATGGCTCAAACGTGGACGCGATAGAAAAAATCCCCACGATTTGTTGTTGGGTCGGAAAACTATTATAGTTTATTTTAGGGTGAGGGATAGAGAGAAGTCAAAGAGCATGTATAGTGGTAAAAAATGAAAACAAACGACAGATACAATTTGTTTCAAAACACAACATTTTTATTCAAACAACTAATAATCAACAATTAACAATACAACAAACAAGGAAACAAGTTTTCAAATAAACTAGTTTTGACAAGGTGGACAACGTTGTGAAGTCAAGCTAGACTTCCACTGTGGTAGGTTATTAGACCATTGAACTTCGTTTCCTAGCTAAAGACAAAAAAATAGCCATAATTGTCACAAAACCATCGATCTACTTTGTCATCGTTTCTAGAATGGTGACAATCAAAGAAGGTCACTAAATGTTCCAAGGGATATCCAAGACTGCGTTGATGAAGTAAATACACACAATATTGTCCACACACCACGGAATATGTGCCTTGTAATGTCACATTATTGAATCGTGTCGTGTGGGCATTTCTTCTCATAAAGTCAATGATGTCGTCTTCCAAAGGTGGCAATCCATACGAATCAAAATACTCCACTCAACCATCACGGGGAAAGTAGACGGATACTCAGTGGGTTCCTGGGAGATGACTGTCGCCCGTGTTGGTGACATAAGCTTGATGGACTTGAGGTTTGCGATGAGGCAGTTCATTTTTAGCACACACGACATGATTCCAAGAAGAGGAATACGAACTGTTGTTCAAAAGGTAATTTAGTTCCCATGTATCCTTGTTTTGTGTTGTCGTTTTATTCTTGTTTTTTGTGTGCAGGTAATGGTAAGTCATCAATTAAATTCTGACATTTTGCTTGAAAATCTCTGTCAAGTAATCATCCCTTCGCATCGTCAAGTCTTTATACCACTGACGCAACACTGCTTCTTCTGAGATGAGACCCCATTCGTCCTCCAGATATTACTCCAATTTTCCTTCTTGACTCATCATTAAACATTTATGGTGTTGAATTTGAGTGGGATGATCGTTTTGACAGCCATAGGAATCTTTCTTGATTATTTCCATAATTTAATTTGCCAGGTGTTTGGCAAAGCAAGAGACTAAATGTTGTTCTTGTTCTGGCCATCTGGACTTCATCACTATGTCCTCTTCATCTTTGTCTTGGGATTTGCTTCCACGGTATCATCCGATTCCATTTCTATAGATTCTTGACCATACTAAGAGGAATAAATGTCTTCCATAGTTTCTAATAAGCTAGAATGACGTCTCTCAAACTGTTGATTTCTATTGTATTGTCGAATTCGGCATACAAGATGAGGTTCACGGTTTTGTTTACGGGCATTGGCTTTGCAAACTGAAGTTCCACACAAACTTGGCCGGATTTTATAAGGCGGACATGTTTCTCGTCGCTGCCTTGGTCTGGAGTGAAATCAAAGGCCCACAAAGTGTAACCTTCTGCATACTCCTCGTATGTAGTGTCGTGACTGGTGTTGGTTACTAACTGTCCGATGGCTTCGTACAGCGACAAGTACGATCTCAAGTAATTCTTCTTCTCGTCATAAAAGTCAGGTTCAAAAGGCCTGGTACTTAAGATTTTGATATCTCGACTGATTTCGATGGTGGGCGCGTTGTAGTGCTGAAACTCAAAAGGATTTTACTAGAACGTTCCACTGAAGGCTCTATTTTTGACGATACCAATGACGAAACGTTTGGGTAACTGTACTTGGAACAGATGATCTTCGATCATCGATCGATGTCCAGCAGGAATGGTAAAAGATTTCACTTGCACGCGTCGCATCGGATAATTGGCGGTCTTTCTGCTCAAAGTGTGACTGATGTCGTTTCCCACTTAAGGTAGCACTTCCACAGGTCGTACGTAGCGTCTGGCATCTTGGATGACTATCTTTAAATAGGCAGACTCAGCTATCAAATGGAAAGCTGCACTGCTACGATCCAGTCTCAGGCGGACATCCACTCCACATACTTCTCTTGCAACCACATGTCTAAACGCAAACGATCCATCAGTTCTAAATTTTTGTTTAGTCCTTTAATTCTATTTCTTCGACCGTTGAATTCCACATTGTGGCTTGGTTTTGTTTATCTGTAATCAAATCAGTATCGTTGAATTTCCTGCTGTGTCAGGTTTCCATACCACACAAGCATCCAAATGGGTGTTCTTGTCTTTTATTTCCGTACGTCAAGAGATTTTCCAGGTACTCTCAGTAAGGGTAAGTGTCAATGCTGCTACTGACCAGTTTGTTATTCAAGTACATATCCACTCCACTTAACAAGGAATGCGTTAAATTGTTGACGGGGGCTACTTTATTTTCGTCTTTTACATCGGGATCGTCCGTTGATGTGTAGATCACTTTCACTTTCAAGTACAAGTAACAGCTATTCAGATCAATGTAATCTTCCGGCTGTCCTTTGATTTCAAACTAGATGGGAGCTGATCCTGAGTCCTTGACAGAGGAGACGGAATGAAATTCGATCCATTAGGATTCTTGCATCGCCATAATGGTGGTTGGCAAGGCAAACAGATCCAGTTCCGACTTGGAACAGGCGCAAGACTCTCGGTGCATCATTTTCTTTCTTTCCTTTTTCACTGTTTTTTAATAATCAAAAACATCTAAGTCTGAGACGTTTATTTTCCCTTGGTCTTTCTAGATCTGAGGGTATGAAGTCCTCTGGAAGGGTGTCTTCGTCGTCTCTTTCTGCCTTGTTCATGCTTTTGCGACAGTGAAGCAGAAATGCCTGACTTGGCAGCGTCCAGGGCATTTATATTATTTTCTCGTCGGCCCAAATTGTCTTTGCCCGTTTGCAGCAAGACATATTTGCTTGCTCACAAGAAAGCTGTTTTGAGGTTTGTTTGTCGATGATGACATTGTGGAGAAATTCTTTACCGTGAGTCAATGCAACAACTTTTAACGCGTGCAATTCCCGTGTCATGGTTGGTTTAAAAACAGGGGCCAAGAACAAAAGGCCGATTTCAGCATATCTCCTAAAACATGTCATCGCTGTCAAGCGACGCCTCGGTACACTGGATACATGACTTACAACTCGTTAGAGAATCGTTTTCGAAAATGGAGTTTCACCGTGACTTTCCCTTTGGAGACTGGGCTATTTTGTCCCAGATCTCCTTTTAGAGCAATGTTGACAGTGTCAAAATACGACTTACTGACGAGTACATAGTGAGGATGTACAAATTCGCGGTGAACGTGACAGGTGTTTACACCTTCCTGGTCATTGGTCGTGGCGAAATCCACTTTAAAAGGAATGACACGTAGTAACGGTACCGAGGTGTGTCCTTCTACGTTGTACTCCACCACATCGGAATACACAAAGATCAATTGAGTTGTTGGTTCGGTTCTACAGGGGATATAGGAAGGTCTGTAAAAAATCATATTACTGTTGATGTTCTTGCTCAGATTCTGTGCTACCATCTGTGGGTGTCCACCCAATATTTCAAGCAAACTACCATTAAACCTGATGGACAACGTTTCGGTATCCTGAAGTTTCATCATTAGGCGACGAGTCACTTTATGATACTCAATCTTACACTTTTGTTGGCTCTGTTCAGTGCTTTGCGAAACGCTGCCTCGAACCTGTCAGTAATTGTGTCCATCAAATATTCACCGCTAAAATAATAGCATGCCAAAGTTTTGAACGTAAAGATGCCAAATGATGAATTGCTTGCTGCCTTTGTGTCACCTGAAAACCCGGTTTTATTCGTCTCTTCTCGGACGTTCAGAATTTCGACCTGGAAAACGTTTTGAGTTTCAGTGATGTTTTTCATTTGTGTAGGGTAAATCATTTCCACTAAAGCCACTAACAATTGGGCTTTGCGATCTAGTTGGATGACCTCAGGTAATTCGGCCTTGTAACAACAAACATTATTGTTGGAAGCACCTCCATGGAACTGTCACTGTGTAAGGTTAAGTAAAATTGGTTGTTGTTGTTCATAATTCCAGAGTGCTGCTGCTGTATGAGGGGTCACTCGAAGTCAGGGGAGTGTCTAAAAAAGGATTGCTGTTGTGATTATTGTTGGAGTGGTGACTAATGTTGGACACAGGACACCCTTGTTCCCGTTTGAGAAGTATTTCAGGGAAGTATTGGGGAGAAGGTAACCGATGCAACTGCTCAGTAACATTGTACACAATTGTTTTTCTCCTTGTTGCAAACTCAAATTGGCAATGGCAGCACCGATACACCACAAAGATTTGGTAGAAAAAGACGATTTGGATTTTAGGCACAGGTTCTCCACACCACACCCACATGGGTTACTTGAGGTAAATGGACACTTTTCAGTCGGGTTTTGGCAGCACGATCCAATTTCTGAACTCCACCGTAACCTACAGGATGGGATGGATCGTAGTAAATGCTGGCCAACACCTTTTCCATTTTTTAGTAAGTCACCGACACTTCACTGATGCTACTTTGGATATTCAAACAGCCTTGTCTCTCCACATAAATTCTTTTTTTCCAAACGCTTGTATCCGTGATCCTGACAATTGTCCATGATGATCTGACATACATGGGTAAGTCCGTACGGAACAACATTGACGAAACAAGGGTAGAGGATGCTACGTTGGTCCGCATCTTGTGACGAGAGCAGGTGAAGGGAATTCAGTGAATTGCGGTAATTTATAGGGGAAAGAGGAATCGAAACGGATTGAGTTTATTCACCAATCCAAACACGCGTTACAAAATTCAGTCACAACACAGTCAGTCTTCCAATCCGAAGAGAGCGGTCTGTGACACCAAATTCCCTATATAGAGGCGCTAGCGTCAATCCATGCGACAGAGTTTTCAAACATGACGGAAACTAAGAAGAGGTTGATTTTTATTGTGATTTTGTCGATTTTCTTTCTTCTTCGCAAGAATTTGTTCCGGTACCAGTACCTTCGATACCTTCTCCTTCTTTACCACACGTGGATGATTTGAAACAGAGACAGAAAGAAGAATAGGAGAAATTTTGACAGCAGCAAATGGAAGCAGGACAAGCTTTTCTTCTTCAACAACAGCGAGAAGAAGAAGAGGCAAGAAGGATACGACAGGAAGAAGAAGCAGAAAAGAAACAAGGTCTAAGAGAGAAGGAGAATAATGAAAGTCAAACGGTCACGGTACACGTACAGATTTTAGTAGAGCTAAGACGTCTGAAACAAATGTATCAGACTTCTTTATTACGACCGAAGAGAAAAAGACCTTCCCGAGCTAAACAACTCAACCCTGTTACTACACCTGCCGTACCACCCCATGTGATTTCTACCAAATCATCATCGACGGGAGGCAGTCGAGAAGTAAGCCTAAGCCTTGGCCGTGGCAAAGGGTTTAGGCAGTTAAAGCTGATTGCTTGCCGTTCCTGATTTTTTTGTTGTAAACAAACAAATACCCAAAGGTCCTTTTCAGGGCCATCCACTTCTCTCGAAAAGAGACAGTATTTCAATTGCCAAAATCAACTAAATCTCAAAAAGCCCCTTTTTATCCACAATGTACGTGTGTGAATGTTTGAGTGAGAGCTTGAGTGTAGGTTCTTATTCTAAAAATCAAAACCAAGAGACACTTACGTTTTATGCCTGGTCTATTATGGTACAAAATTTACAATCCAATTCACAACACTTTATAAAGATCATAGGCTTCTTCTGTTTCTGTCTTCACTCTCTCTGTTTTTTAAATTTCTTCACTTTCACAATTTTTTCCTCCACTTCTTCCTCACTTTCTCCTCTTCTTCATTTCTTCTCATGCTTCTCTTTCTGCACGTGTCTGGGTTCTTCCTTTTAGGTAGGTACATCTTCTTCTTCCTGTTCAAAACCCCCCTCTTCTTCCTGCTTCTGTTTTTTCTTAGAGCAATCTGAAGACCAATGTCCTTTTTCTTGACAATGATAACAGTTATCTTGACTTTTTTCTCTTCTAGCACCTGTTTAGCTTTTTTGACGTCTGGACACTCTGAAGACCAATGCCCTTTCTTCTTACAGACATAGCAAGTATCTTGACTTATATCTCGAAAGGAGGGTGAGTAGTCCGTCGGCTTGTCTGAAGAAATTTTTTTATGGCACCTCGCAAAGCTCTGATCAAAGGTTCTATCTGTGTGGGCTCTTCCACCGTTCTGCTTGGTCAAGATGAAACGACCGCATCAATTAGTGAAGAAAGGAGAAGAAAGTAAGAGGCAGAAACGTGATTTATCGCCTCGTAAAGTAGCCGAAGTCTTGGCACAAATTCATGCCAGTGATTTTGAAGATGACATGAGTGAACCAGAATCCAGAACCAGCGATTATACACTCATCCAAAGTTCACACCCATTAGTAAACCCTGAAAATTACTATCACATTCGAGAGACGGAAAAGCGTTCCTCTAGAAAATTTAGAACAACGGCTTACACCTACACGGTGAAGTTTAAAGATTTCAAGTCCAACGTACCACTGGAGAAAGCAGATGGCTTTATCACCGAGGTGTGGGATTCTTTGTTAACCACTCTGAAAGCCAATGTCAAGCCATAGAAGACAATCGCTTGAGACATTCCATTCATCACGACAGTCTGAAATCCCCCGTTTCGGTCGAGTGTAGCATCCCAGCAGAATTGACACATTCCAAAGTCACCGACAAGATTCAATACGTGCAACAATCCGACAACAAATTTCACATCACCGATGGAAAAGCGACACTGTTCATAACCCACGTCTCTTTCCCCAAGGGGACCGGACAACGCAGAAATGTGTTATTGTTGGACGACCTTCGCAGCACCAAAAAGAGCCTAGTCCAAATTAACAACTCTCAAGATCAGATGTGTTTAGCCAGGACTATCGTGGTGGGACGAACATACGACAACAAGAACGACACAGTAGAAAGGAAAAGGGCATGGGAGAACATTCGAAAATCGAACCGAGCCAAACAATGAAGTGAAGCAGAACTCCTGTTACAATAAGCTGGCATGTCCAAAGACATACCCTGTGGCATTCCTGAAATGCAAAAAATGCAAGATGTCCTAGCTCCACGCTACACCTTGAAAGTACACCCTCAAGAAGTGCGCGGACTTTTCTTGTTTCAAGGCAAAGATTTCCAAGACGGAACATACATTCACGTCTATTATCATGATGAATATTTCGATGCCATTACCAGTATCACGGCATTCGTGTGATGCAGTTATTACTGTGAAAAATGTGACTATGGCTATAACAATCTAGAGCAACACAAACGTTGTAGATCAAAATGCTCAGGATGTTTGGCTTCTCAACCTTGTCTGGACAAAGGACAACCACGAGTGAATTGCCCTGCTTGTCAGCGCACTTTTATCAGTCCAACCTGTTACCAACAACATCTTAAAACGCAAAGTTCACAGCAAAAAGGTGCTTGTCAACTCTTGAGATTGTGCCCCACTTGTAGACAAAGCATGCTTACCAATAATGCAAAGTCACACGTATGTTCATGAAAGAAACGATGTCACATTTGTCACCAAATCGTGGACTTGGAACACCAATGCTACATTTAAAATACCAACCACAACAGTAAGACGATGACCACAAGAAGAAAGGCAATTTCATTTTTCTCGATTTCGAATGCATGCAAGAGACCGTCATTCACATTCCTAATTTCTGCGTGACTCATAGAGCGTGTGAGAAGTGCATCCACGAACCTATCTGTAGTCATTGCCCTCACGGCAGCAAGATTCCTGGAGGACGTGAAAAAACATTCTCGAACGAAGAACTCGTAAAGTGGGAAAACGATGAGTCAAAGAAGTCAAAGTGCATTGGAAAGGATATCCTCCCAGGTTTGATTCTTGGATCGACGCTTCGCAAGTCATCGACTATAAAAAGAACTGATCATCATGCCCTTCCGCACAGCCTCAGCTACCTCTACCACTGCAGTGACCACTCCTTCAACGAGTTCTTCTCTGCAAGATCTACAAAAACAACCTGTGTGGGTGTGCTGTGGAGAACCAGTGTCTAAATCGTAAATCGTTTTTTTTCTTTCTGCCGAATCTTTGTGTGTATTGTGTAATCGGTGCTGCAATTGCCAATTGGATTTTGCAACAAGGAGAAAAATAATTGTGGACCATTTTATTGAGGAGTTGCATCGGTTACCTTCTTTCCAATCCTTCCCTGAAATACTCCTGAACGTGAAAAAGGTAGGCCTTACGTCCAACGTCAATCACCACCCCAACAACAACAACATCCACCACAACAGTCCTCTTTTAGACACTCCTCTGACTTCGAGTGACCCCTCAGACGGCAGCATAACTCTGGCATTGTGAACAACAACAAAACAATTTTACTTAACGTTACCCAGTGGCAGTTCCATGGTGGTGTTTCCCCACAATACTTTGTGTTGTTACATGGCCAGATTACATTCAGACCATCCAATTAGATCACGAAGCCTATTGAGAAGTGGCTTTCGTGGAAATCATTCACCCTACTCAAGTTCTAAATGTCTTTCCAAATCAAAATTTTCTTGCGGTCGAAGTTCATCACGAGCAAATGCAAAAGTACTTGAATACCATAGAATATAAAATGAGAACACTTAACTCACAATCTCAAAAGTGGACCTATAACTTGATAATTCCCCCAGGCTATTATTTTAGCGGTCAACATTTGGTGAACACGATTGCTACCAGGTTTAATGCCGTGTTTCTTAAAGCTTTGGAGAGTGTCAGAAAAAGTGTCAACATTGAGTACCATAAGGTGGCTCGTTTCCTACTGATGAAATTTCCCGAGGGTAAAGTGTTGTCAGTTTTTTTTGTCCTGAATTGTTTGACATTTTGGGCGGGGACGTTGAGATGAGGATGGCAATGAAAAACAAATTACCAGTCATTTCCAACATCGATTCGTTTACCAAGTTATTTCGTTCCCCGGTAGAAATGAGCCAAGGACTGAATTTTATCTTTGTGTACTCCGATGTGGTGGAGTACAGCGTAGTGGGACACACCCCTGTGCCGTTACTGCATGTCATTCCTTTCAAAGTGGATTCTGCCACGAACGTTGACGAGGAAGGTGGAAACGTTTATCACGTTTACCGGAAATTGGTACATCCTCACTATTTACCCGTCAGCAAGTCGTATTTTGACACTGTCAACATTGCTTTGAAAGGAGATCCGGGACAAAATATTCCATTCACCAAAGTGAAAGTCATGGTGAAACTACATTTTTGAAAACGATTCTCTAACGACTCGTAAGTTATATATCCAGAACACAGAGGCGTCGCTCGACAGATAGGATATAATTTAGGATATATTTCTGAAATCGGCCTTTCGTTCGGTGGTCCCGGTGTTGAAACCGATGGTGACTCGAGGATTGCATGCCTTGAAAGATGCCGCTTTGACGCAAGACAAAGAATTTCTCCAAAATGTCATCATCGATAAATAAAACCCTAAAGAAGCTTTCTTCAGAGCAATCAAAAAAGTCTGCAAACAGGCAAAGCCATTTTGGGCCGACGAAAACGCCTATAAATGCTCTCGAAACTGCCGAGTCAGGCATTCCTGTTTCTCTGACGCCAAAGCAAGGACAAGGTAGAAAGAGACGAAGGCGAAAACACCCCTACATAAATCTTCATATTCATAAAGCTGGAAAGACTAAGAAAAGAAGAACCGTCCGAGACTTAGACATTTTTTATTATTAAATCATAGAGACAAAACAATGATGCACCGAGAGTCTTGCCCCAGTTCCAAGTCTGAACTGTATCTGTTTGCCATGCCACCCACTATGATGACGATGTAAGAATCCCAATGAGCCGAATTTCATCCCGTCTCGTCTTTGACGGATTCAGCTCTCATGGAGTTCGACATCAAATGACAGCCTGAATATTACATCGATCTGAATAGCAGATACTTGTATTTGAAAGTCCAAGTGAAAAAAGCGACAGACAACGACAATCGCGGAGAGAATGACAATGTAGCTCCAGTAAACAATTTCATGCATTCCTTGTTGAGCGGAGTGGATTTATACTTGAATAAGAAACTAGTCAGCAGCATCATGGATACTTACCGAGCGTACCTGGAAAATCTCTTGACGTACGGAACAGAGACCAAGAGCACTTGCGTAGTATGGAAACCTGACGCAACGGGCGAGCACACGTTTAACTATACAGCAAATGCAGCAGAAGATGACAGTCCTCACAATGCAGGATATATCGCTCGACGACAGAAAATCAAGCAAGGACGTATTTTAGAACTGATGGATCGTTTGCATTTGGACATGTGGATGAAATTCAAATATTTGCTAAACGGTTTGAATATCCCTCTGAGACTGAATCTCAGCAGTACCGCTTTCCATTTGATGCTCATGCCAATTAGTACAAAACTATCATCCAAGAAGACAGACTCTACGTGCGACGTGTGGAAGTGTTACCTAACGTGGGAAACGACATCAGCCACACCTCGAGCAGAACGATTGCCAAGTATCCGATACGACGCGTGGAAGTAAAAACCTTCACCGTTCCCGCTAACCAGCGATCCATGATCGAAGATCATCTGTTCCAAGGACACTCACCCAAACGTTTAATCATTGGTATCGTCAATAATTCAGCCTTCACTAGAATCCACAATGAAAATCCAAGCATCAATGATCTTCACAGAAATGATTCACGTAAAAGTGTCACAATACACGTTGCAAAGATTGTTTTGTCACTAGACTTCGAAATTTGTATGAAAACAAAGTTTACACCACTGCAGAGACAAATTAGTCTGCATGTGTGATGAGTACGTAGATTATTCAATAAATTATTTTTAATTTTAAAATGTTTTATCCTCTACTTTTTTATTTTGTTATGTTTAATTGTGCGTATAACTGATTTTTATATTTGTATTTGCAACTGTGCGTTTAGAGTAGTACTATAGATCCCTCAAATACATTTCCTTGTTCTTGTAAGCATGATTTTCTGTATTTGCTATAATTTATTTAAGAACTTATTCAGGTGCTTATAGTTGTTTCTTCAAATGTTATTCAGTACATTTTTGTCTGACAAATCGATATCACAACAAACCTAACTATTGTTTTGCACCTGATAACACACACACACACACAGACACACACACACACACACATACATACATACATCAGGTGCCATTCAATATTTTAAATTCTTTAAACCGTTATTTCACTATTTTAAATTACTTTTCGCACTGGATTGCTCTGGTTGTCTAAATGGTTAGAGCGTCCCCTCGGATGCACGTGGTCGCGGGTTCTAAAAAATGGTGCTAAACAGCTACCTTGCTTGGCGTTCAGAACTAAGAGGTTAGTTTGTGGAGTGGTCGGCCTTCTGTCAGGATAATATGACTAGGTGGGACATGATGGCAAATGTCTTCGGCATGATGCCCCAGTGCTAAATATCACTATAAGCTGCCACACTGTGGCAGCTTATGACTCAAATGACTCAGCAATACGACTCAAATTGATACGTAAAAATACCACCCCCTTTTCACATTGGAAAAGAATGTACACCAATTATGATCAATAGAAATACAAGCATAAAGGCAACGTCATTTTAGCTGAATGAATCTCAAGTTAATTTACTTTACTTCAAAGTTTGTGTGTATGTGATTTGGATTTTTAACGTAGCTTTAACAATTTTTCAGTCATATCGCTACGATGACTGAAGTGTGGCAATTTATAGTGATGTCTAGCACGGGGGCATCATGCCGCAAACATGTAGCAAGATGTCCCACCCAGACTTATTATCCTGACACCAGGTCGACCAGTCCTAAAGCTAACCTCTTAATGCTAAGCGCCAAGCGAGGCAGCTGTTAGTACCATTTTTCTAAGTCTTTGGTATGACTCGACCGGGGATCGAACCCACGACCTCCCGCATCCGAGGCGGACGCTCTAACACTTCAAAGTTTATTCCGCTTTGTTTGCTACTGAAACAAAAAGCACTTTGAAGGAAACCGCGCGGATCGATTTGATATGTAATACGTACATGACAAAATATAGTCTCATGAAAGATTTAATAGATAATAATGAAGGTAATATTCCTAAGATTCAATAGCTATAGGTTAGGAGCGCCCACACATAGGAGCGTTTGCCCCCCTCCCCCCCCCCCGCCGATTACATATTCAATGAAGTTTGTCTTTTCTATTAGCATCGTGTGCATATATGTCTGTGTTTGTATTTGTGAATGGATACTCATTGTTATTAGTTTATATATAGCCATGAATACAACATATTATTGAAAAATAATTACTATTACTATTAGTACCATTGTGCTCGACACTAAGAAACTATTCGTGCGAATAGAACGGGTCGTATAAAATTACCTGTACATTCAAACTTCCTTGTTGACGGCATATTTTGAGATGACAACACGACCGCCTTGTAAAGATAATTCTAACATGATGCACACAATATTCCTTCTCCATTCAACATGTCTTGTCATCATCACCACGGGTAAGTTGATATTTAACGATTGTATCTGCATGTATAATTTGTAATGTTAACCCAATTATAGGCTTAACATTTGCTAACGAACCTTTTTAAAACACTTGATCGGTATGCATAACTCCGAACACAAATCAAGCGTGAGTCTCAGCTTCAATTGTATATTTGTGAGTAAACTGATTTGATACATGCCAAGATCATTTAACAAAGCGTAACGTTTATACCACACACACACACCAACGAAGAAATAATGATTAGGTGCCGGCGAAGGTAAAAGTTCGGCAGAATTTGGAAATTCAATAGTCATATAGTTCGGAGATCATAGAGGAATAGGTAAGTGTGTTAATTTTCTGTTCTCATATTAGCTATGTAAGGGATATAACTTTACAGTCTGATACAAACAGATAATAACATAATTGACAAGGGCAAATTCAATCACATATTTTGTACATCTAAGGGCTGACTGCTTTTTTAAATTCGACTGGATATGAATCTAAAACACGCTGTACTGTTCAAATTTCATGACCTGCGATGCGGATCATACAAGAGTTAACACAGCCATTTTTCGTTTCACACTTCGTTGAATTTAAGAAAATAAACAGTCCGTCCTTATAATTATATAACAACATAAATAATTAAATAAACTCATGGTTTATATACATTCTTTTAATGAATCATATTTTGAATTTCTTTCAAAAAAGATACAATTATACAGAACAATGAATCTTATGATATATACAGCCAATAAGATAAAAGATCGCCGGCTGACGTTAATACACAACTCTGACCAGCTGGAAGATGTTACATGCTAACATGTGACAACAATACGCCAACGCCGTGGAGGCTGACCATAGTTATAGCAACCGACGACAAGGTTTCTTGTGCTGAAGAAATCAACTGTCGAGTTGTAAGTGAAGACACTGTCACTAATTTGTCCATTCTCAGGTGATTAACCGTCCCGGTTGTAAGTGAAGACACTGTCACTAATTTGTCCATTCTCAGGTGATTAACCGTCCCGGTTGTAAGTGAAGACACTGTCACTAATTTGTCCATTCTCAGGTGATTAACCGTCCCAGTTGTAGCCTCTTATCAACTTTCATTGCGGTGACCAAATCAAGATATCCTAGACACATTAGATTTGACGCACTTAAACACTTTTCACCTCTTCAGAAATATACTTCTTTTATAGCTATGACGCTCTTGACTTTAGAAATATTAGTTATTTTTGCAATGTATGGATAACCCCAAAAATTGATATATTCCTCATTTTCTTCTTAGCGAGCTTTCATGCCGACGACCTCTTCTCGTAAAGATAGTGTATTACGTTACCCATTTTGACGCACCTTACATCAATCTATTTATTCTGTGACATCATTGTACACATGCTCTAGTGAAAATAAAATATCGCAGTGCAACGTCTATAGCACATAGATAACTCAAGTGAATAGGAAAAATTACATTAATAATTCCAATTTAGCGTCTGAAAAGTTTTTCTGATAATAATCACCATCTTCATCTTGGAACAGATTTTGTCGTAATGTCTAAAATAATCAAACTGGGGAAAACCATGTTCGTATTTTGATAAAAGTATTTGCTTATGTTTGGAAAAAAATAAGATTTAATGTATGACTGTTTTCCGAAATGTATATGGTATTTTAAACACAAAGTAGCCCAACCTCTTAATGTGCTGTTTTCGGAACTTTAAAACTGGTTTGCATCCTTCATAATGTATGTGTCTAAAAGTGCAAATAATTAGAGAAAGAATATATAATGTCAAATGATATTTTATTTTCATTTATTGAAATTCTTACCATTATGAAACCAATTTATAAAATATAAATTAGTCAAAAGAAGTTTAATATCTAGGTTCTGTTAAAGGCTGATTAAAATTTACTTTCATGTAAAATGTCTTATTAGCTGGAAAATCCTACTACAATATATTTTAATTTACATACTATATAGGATGCTGATTTAGTCACGAAATTTATCTTATATGTAAATTTTCATAAATGATAACAACTAAAGAAGCACTTCAGAATGTCAGTAACGTCAGATCTACATAAAATAATATAACTTTGTACATCGTTCTAAACCTTGTTACTGATGCAATTATCAGATGTCAGTAGCAGACTGGATGCTTATCGTGGCGGGAAGTTCATTTTTCCCGTCAGAATCTCTGACAAATATTTTTTATGAGGATTTACTGATTGGAGAAAAGAGAATTAGTGAAATAGATTTTTTTCTTACTTGGCGTGTATCTTTATTTTATTTCACAAGTGATACTATCTGGTTTTTCAGTTAGTATGTATGCCTGCTTGTTGACTCCACGTTAATCAGTGTAAAGAAATGCTAAGATTATGACGTCAATGAGATACGCGTTCTGTCGAGACTTTTGAGTTTATGACATTCCCTAAAAATAAGATAGCTTCAGTCATATTGGTACGATGTCTGCAGTGTGGCAGTTTGTAGTGATTCTGCAGACACGTATCATCATATCCCACCCAGTCACATTATCCTGACACCAGGACGACTAGTCCTAACACTAATCTCTTAATCTGAGCGCCAAGCGAGACATCTGCTAGTACCATGTTTATAAGGCTCTGTTATGACTCGGTCGGGGTTCGAACCCGCGACCTCCCGCACCCAATTCTGATGCTCGAACCACTTAGGCCACATGAGCGGTCTCACTTGTAGCATTAGCAAGATATCTGATTTATTTGAAAAAAGTCAAGTATTTGGTTCATAACTAAAATCTTACGTAAATCTCAGGTAGAGTAATCCTAGATTATAAATATATTCCTCATTGTGTAGAGAAAAGGTATGAGCCCAAAATATTCACAAGGGTCTGGCCAATCAGTTTGCAGAAAATCATAATGACGAAAGAAAAAAATTAATAATATCTCCTTGTCTCTCAGTATCCGACATTTATGTTTAGAAGATTTATTCAATGTACGGTAATGGTCTTATAGCAGTTGAATTGCTGTATTTGCAATAAAGAAAGGATGCACAAACTTCATTGAATTTACCTGTGTCTTTTAATGTACCCTTGTAATGGTTAGGACTCTGAACTTCGGCTAGGATAGCTCAAGTCGTTGCGAACCCATCTAGAGTATAAAAGGTTCCAAGTTTATGCCCCATTAGGACCGTGCTTTATTCCCTTTTACGTTTGGCGTCGCCAACATGTTTTGACATTTACACCTCCAACCGGCTATGCTGGATGCAGCGAAGTGGAAATTTGATGTCGAGACAAAGGGATGAGTCTCAAAACGGCAGGGAGAAAGTGTAATGGGTATGATTAAACGCGTAGGCTCGGATAGCTCAAGTCGTGGAGCATCCGTTTAAAGCTATGAAGATCCCGGATTATATCCCTGGTCTGGCTGTGCATTTTTCCACTAACCCCTGAAATGTAGAAATTGCGGAAGTAAGATTAAAAGCCATCCGATTACATTTGAACCGAAAAGAGCCTGGGGAAAGTACTTTTTGTGTTTGTCTTCTTCTTAGATGGCTGACCTCAAATTTAACTTCCAGAAATATCTTGATCCATCAAATGTTTGCAGAGGTCGTTCTAGCCTGTGAACAAAGTAGGCATTTTGATGGTGCTGTAACTGAGTTTTAGGAAGTAGATGCAGAACCTTAAAGTGATGTCCTTCTTCCGTATAAGCACCTTGGTAAAAGAAAAGGGAATCTAAGGTTCTCTGATGCCTCCTGCCTCTATCATTTCTATAATATGTTCAGTTACATCTTTAGTCATGCAGGGAGGTATTCTCCGATATGGCTTCTTGAAGGAGTGTTGTCACTAAGTTTAATTTAGTGCTCCAAGAGATCCTTAACTCCAAGATCTATATGACTTTTAGAGAAAACATCACTCCATGAATTGATGAGGCAGATAAACTGAAATATCTGTTTTGGTGTAAGCTCTCCAACAGTATCTTTTATTTCTTCCAATGTCCTTTGCTTATTGGCAGGCTTTTCTTTTCGCTGGAGGACAACCAGGTGACCAAGTGCGAGGAACTTTCACTTTCTGCTGATCAGATACTAAAGACAAATTGCAAGTTCTGACGGGTCCAGAAGCATTTTACTCAGTGAATGCGTACTTTATTCCCAACGGCTCTCTAACAATGCCAGACAGCATCACTGTCTCCAAAGGTTGAACTTTCTCTCGATATTTAATTATCGCTTGCAAAAGTTTTAAAATTATTTACTCTCATTAATCTATCCCAACTGATCAGGAGAACAGTCCATATATTCTGCTGTAGAAAGTCAATGGACACTACTCCTTGAGACAAATTCATTTTATGTCATCGTTATCTCGAGAAAGAAACAATACCCAGTGATTACTTATTATCCTCGATGACCTAGTTTAACATCTGGGATTTGTTATTAATGCACTGCTTTAATAAAAGTGTTACCAATAGTAAGAAAATGGCAGATAATGTGGATTTTAAATTTCAACAGAATACAGAATACGCTTAGATTAGACATTTTACAGTTACACACAAAGTACATTTATCTCTAAATATATCTAGTCACATTACAGAGACACAAAAACTGCATCATAGAAAAAATACTTAAGCATGTACCTTTTCATACAGGATACGAACCTTCTAGGAAGATACAAGTCGTCTTGTGTTTGTAGAAGCTACGTTTGAGGTTTAGAAACGCTTATTTTTCTCACAGCCCCTTCATCCCCGTGTTACAATTGAATACTGAGAAATTGTTACTTCAGCCCCGTAGGTATTTTTAACACGATAATAGACAAAATGGAGACAATTTGTACTGCATATTGAAAATGCATCATAATGGGGAGTAATTTTTATATATCAATTAATTAAAAAAATGCATGATCTAAATAGCAGTTTGGTTGCACTTATAGATGGATTTATCGAGAATAGATTTTATCATCAATACTTATGTAGGCATTTGTTAAGTAAAGTGAGCCTGTTTTGTTTTCTCCTCGGTTAGTAGTTAATGGGGGCTGTTTAGCGACACACACACACACACACACACACACACACACAGAGTCACATGAGCAAAGGAGTGAGTGTTTATAGTCACACAACTCCACATTTAGAAAAAATGGCAACTTGAATTGTCTCTTTTCTAGAGAGCTGATTATCTCTGAGAAGGGCTATTTTTTTAAAACTCCAAATACACATGCCTTATGGTGACATCTATCAGGCCTGGCAACACAGCACAACGACGGCTCCAGTCATTGTCCCAATTGATTATAGCTGCTGGGAGTGCGGATGCAGCTTGAGTGGCGTCATCATCTCAAGCTTCAGTTTGCGGGACCCTGAATTCTCTATCCCTTACAATCCTTCGTTCTGCTTGTGGATGCTGCTGCTGTGGTTTCCTTACTTGTGGGGAACGCTGCTGTCTTTCCAACTCCTCATGTAGCCGACGCGGTTGTGGTGGTGCTGTTATTGCCTGTGGAGGAGTCCTCACCTCAGGCTTGACCTCACACAGAGGTCTCAGCATGAGGTGAGGTAGAATTCCTCTCTTCTTTCCCTTCTCTTTTTTCCTTTTCCATTCTTCCTCCTCCTCTATCCTGGCACTTTCTATTATGGCCTCCATAGCGAGCTCATTTAAAAGTCGCCTGGGATACTCCAGGTACATTTGGAATTCCAACAGTTTCGCTATTCTGTTACTCATGATTCCTGTAGCTGACTTGTCAGCGATGGGTAGCCAGACTGGCGAACGCTTCCCTTTATATTTGTGAAGTACGGACATGACGGAAAACATCTGACACTAAAGCTTGCATTGCCCATATCATTACACAAAAAGGAACGCGCGGACCTAAAAGAAACACTCACTCACTTTTTTACTTACAATCACTAAGTACAAACACAAGCACATAGACTATTTGACAAGCTACGGAACAAAGAAACGAAGTTCGCATAGACGCACATCTATTTGTTACTTACATACAAACACAAATACACACATTTTGGCTATTGGACTAGTATGTCTTTAATAGAGCATTGTGGTAGGCCTGAAAAGGGCTGTTTTTGTGGTCGGGGAGTTATGACAGTCTTTTATGGTCTAACATTGTGTCCCCGTCTGGCCTCAGGCATTCCCACAGGATAAGGTCTGCTTCTTTGGAAAGAGGAGAACTGGTTCGTGTCTACAAGACAGTCAACAAATCCTCTGTCTGGATCCTGCTGTTGCTGCTGCTGCTGTTCTTCTGCTATCTTTGCTTCTGGCGTCTGTACTTCTCCGTCCACTCTTCTTGTTCTTTCTTGATTTCCTCTATGAAGAGCTCTTCCATTAGGTCTTCGGTCACTTTCAGCATCCTGATAATCTCTGTCTCTTCAGGCTTCGGTATCCGGTTTTGCCTGACATGATGTAAATTCACATAAGCTTCGATCTGCTTGGCTAGTCTTGAACACATCTTCACAGGAGGAGGAGGAGGAGTCAACAATGGATGGTAAGACTGGAGACTGCTTTGCTTTATATGGTTCAAACCCGGACGCGATAGAAAAAATCCCTACGATTTTTTGTTGGGTCGGAACGCTATTATAGTTTATTTTAGGGTGAGGGATAGAGAGAAGTCAAAGAGCATGTATAGTGGTAAAAAATGAAAACAAACGACAGATACAATTTGTTTCAAAACACATTTTTATTCAAACAACTAACAATCAACAATTAACAATACAACAAACAAGCAAACAAGTTTTCAAATAAACTAGTTTTGACAAGGTTGACAACGTTGTGAAGTCAAACTAGACTTCCATTGAGGTAGGTTATTAGACCGTTGATGTACACTTCGTTTCCTAGCTAAAGACAAAAAAATAGCCATAATTGTCACAAAACCATCGATCTACTTTGACATCGTTTCTAGAATGGAGACAATCAAAATAGGTCACTAAATGTTGCAAGGGATTTCCAAGACTGCGTTGATGAAGAAAATACACACAATATTGTCCACACACCACGGAATATGCGCCTTGTAATGTTACATTATTGAATCGTGTCGTGTGGGCATTTCTTCTCATAAAGTCGATGATGTCGTCTTCCAAAGGTGGCAATCCATACGAATCAAAATACTCCACTCAACCATCACGGGGAAAATAGACGGATACTCAGTGGGTTCCTGGGAGATGACTGTCGCCCGTGTTGGTGACATAAGCTTGATGGACTTGAGGTTTGTGATGAGGCAGTTCATTATTAGCGCACGCCACATGATTACAAAAAGAGGAATACGAACTGTTGTTCAAAAGGTAATTTAGTTCCCATGTATCCTTGTTTTGTGTTGTTGTTTTGTTCTTGTTTTCTGTGTGCAGGTAATGATAAGTCGTCAATTAAATTCTGACATTTAGCTTGAAAATCTCTGTCAAGTAATCGTCTCTTCTCATCGTCAAGTCTTTATACCACTGACGCAACACTGCTTCTTCTGAGATGAGACCCTTTTCGTCCTCCAGATATTCCTCCAATTTTTCTTCTTGACTTATCATTAAATATGTATGTTGTTGAGTTTGACTGGGATGATCGTTTTGACAGCCATAGCAATCTTTCTTGACTATTTCCGTAATTTAATTCGCCAGGTGTTTGGCAAAACAATAGCCTAAATGTTGTTCTTGTTCTGGCCATCTGGACTTCATCACTATGTCCTCTTCGTATTTGTCTTGGGATTTGCTTCCACGGTATCCTCCGATCCCATTTCTATAGATTCTTGAGCATACTAAGAGGGATAAATGTCTTTCATAGTTTCTAATAAGCTAGAATGACATCTCTCAAACTGTTGATTTCTATCGTATTGTCGAATTTGGTATACAAAATGAGGTTCACGGTTTTGTTTACAGGCATTGGCTTTGCAAACTGAAGTTCCACACAAACTTGGCCGGATTTTATAAGGTGGAAATGTCCCTCGTCACTGCCTTGGTCTGGAGTGAAATCAAAGGCCCACAAAGTGTAACCTTCTGCATACTCCTCGTATGTAGTGTCGTGACTGGTGTTGGTTCCTAACTGTCCGATGGCTTCGTACAGGGACAAGTACGATCTCAAGTAATTCTTCTTCTCTTCACAAAAGTCAGGTTCGAAAGGCCTGGTACATAAGATTTTGATATCTCGACTGATTTCGATCGTGGGCGCTTTGTAGTGCTGAAACTTAAAAGGATTTATTTTACTCGAAGGTTCCACTGAAGGCTGAATTTTTGACGATACCAATGACGAAACGATTGGGTAACTGTCCTTGGAACAGATGATGTTCGATCATCGATCGATGTCCAGCATGAATGGTAAAATATTTCACTTCCACGCGTCGTATCGGATAATTGGCGGTCGTTCTGCTCAAAGTGTGACTGATGTCGTTTCCCACTTAAGGTAGCACTTCCACAGGTCGTACGTAGCGTCTGGCATCTTAAATGACTATCTTTTAATAGGCAGACTCAGCTATCAAATGAAAAACTGCACTGCTACGATCCAGTCTCAGGCGGACATCCGCTTCACATACTTCTCTTGCAATCAAATGTCTAAAGGCATACGATCCATCAGTTCTAAATTTTTGTTTAGTCCTTTAATTCTGTTTCTTCGACCGTTGAATTCCACATTATGGCTTGGTTTTGTTTATCTGTAATCAAATCAGTATCGTTGATGTTCCTGCTGTGTCAGGTTTCCATACCACACAAGCATCCAAATGGGTGTTCTTGTCTTTTATTTTCGTACGTCAAAAGATTTTCCAGGTACTCTCAGTAAGGGTAAGTGTCAATGCTGCTACTGACCAGTTTGTTATTCAAGTACAAATCCACTCCACTGAACAAGGAATGCATTAAATTGTCGACGGGGGCTACTTTATTTTCGTCCTTTATATCGGGACCGTCCGTTGATGTGTATATCACTTTCACTTTCAAGTACAAGTAACTGCTATTCAGATCAGTGTAATCTTCCGGCTGTCCTTTGATTTCAAACTAGATGGGAGCTGATCCCGAGTCCTTCACAGAGGAGTCGGGATGAAATTCGATCCATTAGGATTCTTGCATCGCCATTATGGTGGGTGGGATGGCAAACAGATCCAGTTCCGACTTGGAACAGGCGCAAGACTCTCGGTGCATCATTTTCTTTCTTTCCTTTTTCTCTGTTTTTTAATAATCAAAAACGTTTAAGTCTGAGACGTTTATTTTCCCTTGGTCTTTCTAGCTCTGAGGGTATGAATTCCTCTGGAAGGGTGTCTTCGTCGTCTCTTTCTGCCTTGTTCTTGCTGTGGCGACACTGAAGCAGAAATGCCTGACTCGGCAGCGTCCAGGGCATTTATAGGAGTTTGTCGTCGGCCCGTACTGTATTTGCCCGTTTGAAGCAAGACATATTTGCTTGCTCACAAGAAAGCTGTTTTGAGGATTTGTTTGTCGATGATGACATTGTGGAGAATTCTTTACCGTGAATCAATGCAGCAACTTTTAATGCGTAGAATTCCCGTGTCATGATCGGTTTCAAAACAGGGGCCAAGAACAAAAGGCCGATTTCTCCTAAAACATGTCATCGCTGTCAAGCGACGCCTCGGTACACTGGATACATGACTTACAACTCGTTAGAGAATCGTTTTCGAAAATGGAGTTTCACCGTGACTTTCCCTTCGGAGATTGGACTATTTCGTCCCAGATCACCTTTTAGAGCAATGTTGACAGTATTAAAGTACGACTTACTGACGAGTATATAGTGAGGATGTATAAATCTGCGGTGAACGTGACAGGTGTTTACACCTTCCTGGTCAATGGTCGTGGCAAAATCCACTTTAAAATTAATGACACGTAGTAACGGTTCGGAGATATGTCCCTGTAGGTTGTACTCTACCACATCGGAGTAAACAAAGATCAAATTGAGTTGTTGGTTCGGTTCTACAGGGGATACAGAAAGGCCTGTAAAGAATCATATTACTGTTGATGTTCTTGCTCAGATTCTATGCTACCATCTGTGGATGTCCACCCAATATTTCAAGAAAATTACCATTAAACCTGATGGACAACGTTTCTGTATCCTCAGTTTCATCAGTAGGCGACGAGTCACTTTATGGTACTCAATCTTTTGATGGCTCTGATCAGTGCTTTTCGAAACGCTGCCTTGAACCTGTCAGTAATTGTGCCCACCAAATATTAACCGCTAAAATAATAGCATGACAAAGTGTTTAACGTAAAGATGCCAGATTGATGAATTGCTTGCTGACTTTGTGTCACCTGAAAATCCGGTTTTATTCATCTCTTCTCGGACGTTCAGAATTTCGACCTGGAAAACGTTTTGAGTTTCATTGATGTTTTTCATTTGTGTGGGGTAAATCATTTCCACTAAAGCCACAAACAATTGGGCTTTGCGATCTAGTTGGATGACCTCAGGTAATTTGACCTTGTAACAACAAACCTTATTGGTGGGAAGCACCTCCATGGAACTGTCACTGTGTAAGGTTAAGTAAAATTGGTTGTTGTTGTTCATAATTCCAGAGTGCTGCTGCTGTATGAAGGTTCACTCGAAGTCAGGGGAGTGTCTACAAAAGGATTGCTCTTGTGAATATTGTTGGAGTGGTGGCTGATGTTGGACACAAGACACCCGTTGTTCCAGTTTGAGAGTATTTCAGGAAAGTATTGGGGAGAAGGTAACCGATGCAACTGCTCAGTAACATGGTTCACAATTGTTTTTCTCCTTGTTGCAAACTCAGATTGACAATGGCAGCACCGATGACACGATACACCACAAAGATTTGGTAGAAAAAGACGATTTGGATTTTAGGCACAGGTTCTCCACACCACACCCACATGGGTTGTTTTTGTAGATCTTGCAGAGAAGAACTGGTTGAAGGCGTGGTCACGGTTGTAGTGGCAGCTTAGGCTGTGTTGAAGGAGATGATTGCTATTTCTTTTTAAAGCCGATGACTTGCGAAGCGTCGATCCAAGAATCGAAACTGGGAAGATATCCTTTCCAACGTACTTTGACTTATTTGACACATCGTTATCCCCATTTACGGGTTCTTCGTTCGAGAATGCTTTCGATGTCGTACACTTCGTCTTCGGTTTTGGTCACGCGTTGTAACCCGGCAAGTAAAACGTTCGTTTAATCACTTCACCGTTCATGTCTTCCAACTTATAGACATCAGGATAACGACCACGCACTCGTCCAGTGACATGAAACAATTCAGTGGTCCAGTTAGGTAAGTGATCTTTGTCGAAAGTGGGTTTGGTTTTACCAATGACCACTCACTCCACTGTTCTTTGGGACATCCACCGTCGGGGACGTACCAAACAGGCGCTCAAAAACGGTCACTTCGTTGTCGGGAGTCATTTCTTGGGGGTACCTCCAATGCTCTGATAGTAAGATTGGTTGTACGCTTTGACCAGGTTCGGTAAAACGTCAGTTTACTTAAGACTGTGTTGATGCGTAAAATATTTCCCCATTTGTTTTTTCAAGGTGTATTGAAAACGCTGGCTTTAGGTTTGGGATACTCGGTGGTAATAAAATGAATGTCACGCTTCTTCAATTCTTTTTGGGAAGCTTGGTTCAGAAATTCTGTGCATTTGTCGGTTTGCCATCGAAAAAGGAGACAACCGCTTTGTTTTAACACCACTTTTAGGGCTCGCACTAACTCACTGTTCGATCTGGAAGTCAATGACAAGTCCCAGGTAAATTTGGAAAAGACCTCAATGTCACAAAAAATATTTGTAGCCACGGATGTAGGTGGCCAAATGAGAGATATCGGTTAAATCGGCTTGCCATTGATGACCAATGCCCTTCACTCTGGTGCAACTTCTGGAAAATGTCGTCGAATGAGTTTGTGTAAAGTGTACGTGGATTATTCTTGCAACCATCGTTGTATTTGAGGTAAATGGATACTTTTCAGTCGGGTTTCGGCAGCATGATCCAATTTCTGAAATCCTCCATTACCTACAGGATTTTGATGGATGGTAGTAAATGCTGACCAACACCTTTTCCATTTTTTAGTAAGTCACCCACACTTCACTGATGCTGCTTTGGATGGGGCGAGGTGGTTGTTAAGAAACGGGTTTACGTATCCGACGTGACATGGAGTAGAAGTGGAGGGTAGTGGTGTTGGTGGTGGAGGTGATAATGGGATGGCTTTATTTTTTTAAATATTTTTTTACCTCTGGTTTTCCGTATTTCTATTTCGCTTCTGTCAAATGAGGAGTGGACATTATCTTTTTTAACCCAAGCTTTAAGTTCTTCTCGTTGAGGAGTGGGGAAGGGGTCAACGTGGACGCTGAAATCTTACTAGGTATAGGAGCTGCTGACGGTATTTGAAAGATTTATCGTGCCTCTTCTTCTCCTGGCATCCGTGGGGCTGCGTCTGTCTTGATCGATGGGTTTGTTGTGATGGTGATGGACTTTTCATCAGGGTCTAAAAATCTTTAAGAGTCGGTAGAGCGGTTTAGTCTGAAGCTTTCTGGTAAGAGTTGCTGTCGTTGCAACACTTGACCGTACCGTTGCGAATTTCGCTTTTCTGACCAATCTCTAAGAGCCATGAACGATTGCAGTTCGTGTTGTAACTGGGACATCTCGGTCAAGTGAGGACTGGAAGGTAAATGCGTTGTCCGTTGCTCTTGCCAGCTAAGGAATTTCATCCATCGTTTGTAAGTCACTAAAGTCAGTTTTCGTCCATCCATCAGTTTCCAAAGGTCACGCCTGAGATCTTTAAGGTACCTTTTATCTTCTTGGTCCTTTTTTTATATCTTACTCCTATGTGTCCTCCTAGCATTATTCCCAATACTCCTTTCAGCAAAGTCCTAACAACATGGGCAAAACCATTCCGCATTCTACCAACATCTTCTTCTTTTGACGAATGTGTAATTTTTTCTTGACCATTTGATGAAGAATTGTCGATGCTTGACTAAGCGTTCTTTCTAATGTTGACACAAAGGAATCGTGCATTTCAAGACATTCAGGCAGCATCCACACACGGTATCGACGACTACTTTGGAGGATGTTTGATTGAGATATGTTCCCATGGGTAGAGGGGCTTTGGACAGGACGGACTACTCGTCTCAATCTTTGGCTAAACGAGGAAGTAGTCCATTCTTTTTCTTTCCTTTGGGGTTTAAAGAGGGATGGCTTCTGGGGGATGACATTTTTGTTTGTTCCGGAGCACAAACACACTGATTCACATTCTTTACCGCAGGTATTTTTTTATACTGGATGACAAAAATGACGTTTCTTGGAGGGGTTCGCAACGGGCTGAATCGTGACATATTTTGCTTGGATAAATCCAGTAAACTCTAACGTGCCCGATCTCTCCTGGGCTTTTGGGGGCAGGTACTTTGTGAGCAGCTGCTACTGCAGCTAAAGAGGTGGAGGTTGTCGCCTTTGGAGACGTTTTTGGAAACGCGGGCTTCCATTGTTTCATTAAATGAAGCCGAACGGCTGTGAAATTGGTCTTGGAACGCATCAGCAGCAAAGACGAAGTGGAAGAACCTGAGGCTACTAATATGCAGCCACCGTCGCCACAGGTCGTGGTTTGCGAATGTAAGGTTGCGTCCTGGCCGAAGTGTCTCTCTTGTGAGTAGAATGTGTTTTCTGGGAGCTTTTCGTTTTTGAGGTCTTTTTCTGAGGATGTAACCTGGTGTTGACACCACTACTGGTTTTCTTTTGGGTCTATTTTACATTTTTGGGAGTGGCATTTTTCTTGGGGAGGACGTTCGTGGCATTGGGATCCCATTTTAAGAGGGAGAGAATGATGACACCTCCTTCAGGTTTCAAAATGATTTGATTTTTAATTTGAGTGTCGCTGCTAGGATCGGCCAGTCGCGTCAAGGCTACATTGTGTATCTCATAAAAGCGTTTGGTTTGATGAGGGATGTGGATGATACCTCGCAGTAATTGATGTGCTGTCACGGTACACCATCGTAATACTTCTTTGAGACTGGGTTCTAAGACACAAGCACGTATTTGTGGATTTCTTTCTTCGCGTCTGATGCCGTACAAGGTACGAATCAATTTGATGAGAAGATGAGACTGAAGGCACGTCATGTTGACGCTGTTTAAGATAGACCCAAAGTGTCAGAGGTTTTTATACATTTTTGTTGTTGATGTTAAGTCGACAACGGGTACGTGTACACAACAGGCCCTCTGTCTTAACACCAGTGGTAAAACAGATGTTTTTTAAACAAATTTTGAGTTATGTAAATGACACTGCCATTACGATGATGCCTGTTGCACGTAAACCAAAGTTTAATTTCTACTTCTTCTTCTCCTAACATGTCGTCCCAAATGACCAGATGGGTTAGACTGGGGTCAGACAAGACCCCGTCGTCTTCGCTAGGAATGCCTTCCAAAGCACGATGGCATCGCCTTGACTTTCTCGCAAGAGATTGTACGTCGATTGCCACTCCTTATAACACCACACGATCCGTCGAGGTGGACGATCGATCAAAGAATGTTTATGTTCAATCAAACGTTTGGCAAATTCGGTTTTGTCTGAACTGCTGGGTCCAGCAATTAACAAGATAAGGGATGGCTAAGATTCATATTCTCCCAACTAGCACGATCTAAGTGTTTGTCGATGACTTTGCAAGTGGAGGAAGAGGAGGCTGAGACAGTAGAGGTAACCATAGTGTCGAAAATGTCGCTTTCGACACGAAGACAGACAAGACAAGAGCTTTTATACTTTTTTCAGGACACGTGTATTAATTTTTTTTAATATGGAAAAACACGAAAGACAAAAATACATAATATCCAAATTGTATAAGTACATCATTAAAATACACATCACAATGATCAAAGTGGAGTATAATCAAGTCTCTGTACAACATTTTTGGTGACCAAGCTGTGGTGTCCTAGGGACAGTGTTTAATGTTCGTATAGTCTCTACATTGGATTTTTCGGAAATTTCCATGACAGTCCTTTTCTGAAGGGAGTGGTTTTCCTCGGTGTCAGGTTCTTCTTGTGGCACTATCTCTAACACAGATTTAAAAGTTACTTTTATCACTTGACATTTGAATTTAGACACAGTTCTCGTAATAAGTGTTGGTAATCCTCCACAGATGAAATACTCTCATTGATTTCCTTTCACGGAATCTGTTGTATCACCGCTGATAAACATCGTGTCATGCTAGCCTATTTTTATACCTCTTTTTGTCGGAGGCAATAAGTGTACTTTCTGCACAGAGATGATCATACTCCAGTGGCGAATCTAAATGGTTTAGTCACTAACTTGCACATCACACTCCGTTCAAACTTTTCCTCTTGAACTATATTTACATTGTATAAAAGATTTTGGTAATCCTGTAACTCTTCTTCTGGAATTCGTTTGCAGTATGTCAAACTTGTAGTAAAAATGAATCAGTAACAACAAACCAATCCTTCTCGCCTACGTCCATTTTAACAAAGCCTGACCACTGGAACACTTCATCTGAATCAGTCCTCTTATTGCATTCTCGTACTAGTAGTTTAAACAACGGTGACGTATCGGATGCAATTGTTCTTTGCGTTGAACTTGTATTCTGACTGTAAATGCGTTCTCCCAACTCCAAAGGCAAACCACACAATTTTCTCTTGTATCCATTCAGAGTCCTCCAGGAATCAGGAATCTCTAGGTCATATTCAAGGGTCTCTTTTTTATTTGTGATTGAAGTAGTCTCCTCCCATAATCAGTCTTCGTTTACTTTGGAAAAGAACATAGTTTAAAAATGGAGAAATGATTTTGAGTGTGCATTTCACTTGTATCTTGACCAAGTCTCGGTAAATGCGTTCTCTCAACTTCACAGGCAAACCACGAATGTTTTCTTGTAAAGTATCTATCCAGAGATTACTGAAATCGTCCCACTAAAGGTAGGTAGTGATAATCCGGAGACCATCAAGCATGTTCCAGGTAAGCCGAATCTTTCTTCCCCCATTCATGAAGTGACACATCGCAACTGAATCACTTGACTTTATTCCTTTCGCCCAAGTAGACAAATCTGGCTCTGGCTAATATTTTTGGGGTAGGTCCTCATAGATATTAAAGCCATTTTTATCTTTGAAGGTTTTAGAATCGACTTTCAAAGTTGTAGTATTCAGGCAAACGCACAGGGAACGAATATTCGTTTTTCACATGCTCATTTCGATTCGGGTACGGTGATATCCGCAGGAGTTTACTTAAGGCTGGATGACATGCGTAGGGTGGTAGACGCATGGTCTCGCACGGAGGATGACATTGACAATGTAAACCCATAAAGTGATTCGGTGTTCTGTAACAAGTGGCATCGCTTTTGCATCGATCAGGTTTGACACGCAGAGTCTCACTTCCATGGTAGGTACAGGAGTTGTGGTAGTAGTCATATAAAAGTTCCCACGATGTGATACTGAATCACTGAGGTCACAGCGTACGTTATCCCTGCAATCGCAAGGTACAGCATCGCACTCCACTTGAGAATCCCCGAATTTGAATTGTGCCTGTCTGAACTTCTTTGCTTCTCTGAAGTAATTCATCTTTCTCGCTTGGTGTTGGTACTTACAATGAACTATCGGTCTTGGAAGTTTTCCCTTTTTATATACTGACTAATATCAACGTGATCTTACGGTAACGTTAAGTGGTTGGGATGACACACTCGCTTCTGGTACACAATTTGATAGACCTTTTCTAAAGGCCGACAGACAATTTGGTATATGCGGTTCGTAGGTGGTCACTTTAAAGTTTCCATTCTGTCCAGACTGCAAAGTTTCTTTCAACACACCAAATCTTTCTAGAGTGAGGGCAATGACCAAAGATAGGCCCTTGAATGCACTTCTTGCACGCTCGGTGAGCCACGCAGAAATTAGGAATGTGAATGCCGGTCTCTTGCAAACATTCGAAATGGAAAAATATAAAATTGCCTTTCTTACGGTCATCTTTCTCTTGATGTTTGAAATGGTATTTTTGAATGTAGCATTGGTGTTCCAGGTCCACGATTTGGTGACAAATGTGAAACCATTTCTTTCCTGAACATACTTGTACATTGGCACTGTTGGTACGTATGCTTTGACCACAACAAGGGAACACTCTCAGGAGTTAATAATCACTTTTATGCTGTGAACCTTGCCTTTTTATACGTCGTCGGTACCAGACAGGGCTGACAAATGTGCGCTGACATGCAGGGCAATGCACTCGTGGCTGTCCTTCGTCCAGACAAGGTTAAGAGGCCAAACATTCCTCACATTTCGATCCACAACGTTTGTGTTGCTCTCGATTGTTATCACCAGAGTCACATTTCTCATAGTAATACCTGTATCCCAGAAATGGGACGATACTGGTAATGGCATCGAAATTTTCCTCGTGATGATAGACGTGAATGTATTTTCCGTCTTTGAAATCTTTGCCTCAAAACAACAGAGGTCTACGCACTTCTTGAGGGTGCACTTTCAGTTTGTAATGTGGAGCTAAGACGTCTTGCAATTTTTGCATTTAAGGAATACCCCAGGGTGTATTTGTGGATTGCCCCGCTTGCTGTAACAAGAGTTATGCTTCTCTTTGTTGTTTGGCTCGGTTCGATCGTTGAATAGTTTTCCAGGCTCTTTTCCATTCTACCGTGTCATCATTTCGGTATACATTCGTCCCACCACGATGGCACATGTGGTCTTGAGTATTGTTAATTCGGACGAGGCTCTTTTTGGTGCTACGAAGGTCCTCCATGGGCCATAAACAGTTTGGCTTTTCCATCGGTGATGTGAAACTTGTCGTTGAATTGTTGCACGTGTTGAATTTTGTCGATGACTTTGAATGGTGTCGGTTCTGACGGGCTGCTAAACTCGATCCAAAAGGGGGATTTCAAACTGTCGTGATGAATGGAAAGTCTCAAGCAATTGTCTTCTGTGGATTCACATTCTCTTTCCATTATGGTTTACAATCAATGCCACATATCGGAGATGAATCCCTCTACTTTCTTCAACGGTACGTTGGACTTGAAATCTTTATACTTCACCGTGTACGTGTAAGCCGTTGCTCTAAATTTTTGGGAGGAGCGCCTTTCCGTTTCTCGAATGTTGTAGCACTTTGTATGGTTTACTGGTGGACTTTTGTTGAGTGTAGACTCTCTTGGTCTGGATTCTGGCTCAATCACGTCATCTTTAAAATCACTGGTATGAATTTTAGCCATGACTTCAGCTACTGTACGAGACGATAAATCACGCTTCTGCCTCTTACTTTTTTTGATCTTTCCTTACGCAATGATGCGATCGTTTCATCTTGACTGCAAAAAGCCAAATGACTACAATTTAAACGCCATGGGTCCCTATATCCATGCCAGACTAGTTTCTTCCCTATATAAAGGGCAGTGTCTTCACTCCCAGTATTCATTTCACTTTCAAGCTGAGCAGAACGATGGAAGAACCCACACAGATCGAACTTCTCATCAGAGTTTTGCGAGATGTCATACGAAAGTTTTCTTCAGACAAGCCGACGGACTACTCCCCCTCCTTTCGAGATAAAATTCAAGATAATTGGTATATCTGTAAGACCGTCAAAAATCAACACAGGTGTCAGAACGGACAAGATACCTGCTATCATTGTCAAGAGAAAAGACATTTTGCTTCAGAATGCCCTAAAATACAATAGAAGCAAGAGGAAAAGAGGATTTCAGAACAGGAAGAAGAGCTACCCTCCCAAAAGGAAGAACCCAGACAGGTACAGAAAGAGAAAAAAAGAGAAGAAAAGAAGACGAGGAGAAAGTGAGGAAGAAGAGGAGGAACAACATGTGAAAGTGAAGAAATTAAAAAATAGAGAGAGTAAAAAAATAAAACAATAGAAGAATATGAACTTTTTAAAGTGTTGTGTTGTGAAATGGATTGTAAAATTTGTTCCAGAATAGACCAGACAGAAAACGGAAGTGTCTCTTGGCTCTGACGTTTTATAATATGGGCTACACTCACGGACTCACTCACACACAAACGTACATTAAGGGGCAAAGAAGGGATTTTGAGTTTTAATTTATTTTGGGAAAATGAACACTATCTCTTTTCGAGAGAGGTGAGTGGCCCAGAAAAGAACTTTTGGGTGTTTTTTTATATATAGTTGAAAAAAACAACTCAGGAACGGGAAGCAAGGCCTACTTCTGGACTTGCTCCTGTCGATGATGATTAGGTAGAAATCACTAGGGCTGGTATCGCAGGCGTAGTAACAGGTTTGTGCTGTTTGGCTCGGGAAGGTCTTTTTTAATTCTTGGGTCGTATTAAAGAAGTCTGATACATTTGTTTCAGACACCTTAACTCTGCCAACATGTCTAAGAGTACCCTTACTGTTTGACTTTGACTGTTCTCCTTCTCCCATAGACCTTGTCTCTTCTCTGCTGGTGCTTCTTCTTCCTATCGTTTCCTTCTTCTTTCCCCTTCTTCTTGCTGTTACTGTTGAAGGAGAAAAGCTTGTTCTAATTCTTTCTGCTGCTGTAAAAATTGCTCCAGTTCTTGTTTCTGTCTCTGTTTAAATTCCTCGACGTGTGGTAAAGAATGAAATGGTGGTGAAGGTGCTGATACCAGAACAAATTCTTGCGAACAAGAGAGAAAATCCACTAAATCCCAAATAAAATAGGTCGCTTCTGGAAGTTGACCCGTCTTTACTTGGGTAGCCGCTGTTATGCCATAGATTCTCGTCTCCATGGCCGGTGCACCCCAATTCATCGTTTTCTTAGGTTTAGTCATGTTTGAAAACTCTTTCGCATTGATTCACTGCACACAGACGCTAGCGCATCTATAAAGGGAATGTTGCGTCACAGCCAGCTCTCTTCGGATTGGAAGAAACACTCCACACTGTGGCTTAATTTTGTAAGGCGTGTTAGGATTGGTGAAAAACTCAATCCGTTTCGGTCTGCTCTTCCACTATAAATAATAGCGGTTCACTTCATTCCATTTACCTGTTCTCGTCACAAGATGTGGACTAACGTTGAATCATCTACCCTCGTATCGTCCATGCTCTTCCGTACGGACTTACCCATGCATGTCAGATCATCATGGATAATCATCCTGATCACCGATGCAAGTGTTTAAAAGAGAAGAATCTATGGCGAGAGACAAGGCAGGCTGTCTGAAGAGAATCCTCATGTACTGTCCAACAAGCGAGAAGTTTGAGGAAGAGAAGAAGACCTATACGATGCATTCTATGTTAAAGGAATGGTGTTAACTAAAAACCAAAGGCCCCTTTCAGGACCACTCATATGCCTCAAAAAGATTTGCTTTCTTGCCTATTTTTTCTTTTAGTCGATGTTATATTTTAGGTGTAACAGATTGATGTTCATTAATATATATATATATATATATATATATATATATATATATATATATATATATATATATATATATATATATATATATATATATATATATAATGTATATGTCTATGTCTTTACTGGTCTTTACTGTATTTGACTCTACCTAGAGTAACGCGTATTCAGGTCAGACCCTTGCCACATTGTTAGCAATGTCCAGTACCGCGACGTCGCCTCACTTGTTCCATTCCTGTTGTCCTCATACAACAAACCAACTTTCCCATGTCGCTATGCAGGCTCAATATTCCCATGTTGAATTCCCATTGTCGTTAAACGTGCCTAGAGGGTCAGTAAAAATCTTCTCGCTAAACGTGCCCACGACCTTTTTGACTAGGATTTCCATTGTCGCTAAACAGTCCCAACCTTTTCTGTCGCTATACAGCTCCAAATTTCCCCAGGTTAAATTCCCCTTGTCGCTAATCCTGCCAGCGATCTTTTAGACTGGGTATTCCAATGTTGCTAAATAGCCTCCATTAACTACTTCCGTTCTCTTGTTGTACGTGAGATAATGATCTATACGATACACAGGATAAGAGGGGGAGGGGGACGGGGAAGGAGAGAGACATTGGAGTGGGGTACAAAGTCGCCAAAACTTTGAATCGAGGTGTTGTTTTTTGATCCATATTAACACTATTCTTAGTGGACGCCTCAATTACAGCTTGTTTTTATCTTGTCTATATTTCTTTGTAGTATTTGTTTGGTTAAAATTCGAACAATATATGTGAGGTTTTTCGCACCTCGGTCATTACCTTATGCAGGACCCCAAAATCTCAATCGAACTATTCTTACTAATCTAAAGGATTTGCACATTTTGAGTTAAATTTTGAAGTAGAATCAATTACTTATAATTTTGAGCAACGTTTTATTACAGTTGTGTGTGTTGTATTTTACTTGAATTTCACATCTACAGATACACGTTTAATCTGCTTTACTGGGGAAAATCTCACTCACTAGTTCTAACAATACTTGTTGGGGAAAACAAGCCCCTACATTTTGGGCTGACAATTCGTATACCGACGAAATAGTTAGCCACATAATCTTTCACTGATATACATCAGGTTGCTGTCAGACATTTGTTCGTAGTCAGAATTGGAAAGGGTCACGTTTGGCTAATTTTCTCATTTTCTTATCAACCGTGTTAACCGCTAGATAACCTGTTAAATCTCATGTACCTTGCTGATTCTAGGTCCTTATATGATCGTGTACGGATATGTTTCATATTGATGCAAACATATGGATACCTTTTTCCGCATTTATTGGATTTGTCATATTGGTTACGTATTCAAGGTCTGATCATAGTAGAAAACGGAGTTTCGCCATTATCGAAACTTGCCTTATAAGAATGATAATTTCGATCTACCTCCGGGATGTCTGATGTATTTAGGGTGACAATCACAGCAACTGATTCATGTTTTTAAGCTAATTTACTGAAAACGTTCTTATAACGGCCGAAATATTTCAACACATAGTCTTTCACTGACCTACATTAGGTTTCTATTCTAGGTCAGTTACCCGTGCATAGCGGAAATTAAAGAGTCACGTTTGGCTGATTTTCTCATTTTCTGATTAGATGTGCTAGCAGGCTAGCTATGATTTAGAGACGAGATACATATACACATCTGTTTTAAACTGTTTGACTTTAGCTTCTATTCTTATCTTGCATGGAACTGTTTTATATTAAGACTAGACAAACGGACGCGTCTTCCTGTATTTAATGAATTTTTCATATTGGTAAGAGATGCAAAGACAGGTAACAGAAGAATGCAGAATTTACGCCATTATTGAAGTTTGTTCTGTTGCAATGATCATTTAGATCTACTTACGGTAACTGCTTCGTTTTTATTTCCGAATTTATCTGTTCTTTGGAAATATTGAGAGCATGAGGGTTGACGTGCAGAAATTACATTTCAAATTATTTTTCCCTCACATGTTAGGTTCTTTTATCTAATTCCTTCGTGATTCCTTTTAATTCGGTTTTTGTATGCCTTACTTTTAGACGAGTGAGAGAATATTAAGCGAGATATGTACAGCAAAATACAGTTTTGTGTACTGATTTGTAATTGCAGAATTCTCGGACTAATAGTTATTAGAGGTCAGCTAAAAGTGGGAACAGAAATATTTGACTTCTTTCCTTTAGATTCAAATTTTAAAAGATACTGAAATTATTATTCATCTTGTTTATAGTACGACAATGGACATCAACATTGTTTTCACATGCAAATATTGATACAAACCATCATGTTCCTCTTATCAAGAACACAAATGTAAATGTATTTTGTATATACCAAAAATCTTTACAGGAACACTCTTCAACTATTAAGGTATATGAAATATAAAAAAACTTCGCATTCCATTTCACGCCACCAGTATTATATAATGTATTTCTTTGATATATTGGTTGTTTAGTATTTATTCTATGTCATTTAATGACATGCTGATAGACTGTTGTCTGTTTGTAAGTTAGCCATTTTATAGCTAACATACACATTGAATTAATTTAAACATTGCATAGGATGCAAACGTGTTCGAGTTGTTTTAATTATCTGAGACTTGTTTTGTCGGATCATGTACGAACCAGTTTATTACAGTAATAATCTCCTATCGTATATATAACGGAATGATGTAATAACTAGCAAGTAACTTCACGTGCACACATACGTAACGTATATAACTGCATTTGTATTTGACCGTGTTTCATATACTATACGACTGTAGTTATCGCATGTTTAGCTGAGTTTGGATGTATAGCTCGTGCCTTGGATGCGATGACGTAGGATCAGTGAGGTTTCGTATAACCTGTCTGCTGATGTGTGTACTGACGATGGCTTGGTGCAAGAGAATGGTTTCCTCGTGGTGAGAGACCAAGTCCTCGGGACCAATGGATATGCAGCGAATAAAGGAGTTCTTGAGGTATTCTTCGGCAGACTGAATGACGGGCCGTACGTGGTGGCGTCTTGAACATCTAACGAGATCTGTGGCACCATAAACACTTCGGTTGTCAACTTGGCCACAAGTTATATGTTCTGTTGTTGAATACTTTTTATATTCAGTATCACAAATACATAATATATATATATATATATATATATATATATATATATATATATATATATATATATATATATATATATATATATATATATATATATATATATATATATATATATATATATATATATATATATATATATATATATATATATATATATATATATATATATATATATATATATGTATGTATGTATGTATGCATGCGTGTGTGTGAATGTTTACATCATACTTGTGGATGAAACTATATTTGTGCAAATTACATGTTTCACTCTTGTTGACACTTATTTTAACGTTAGATTCATTCATTTTTTCAATCAGATCATAAATATCTAATTCAGGAAATTGCTTTCTTTGTCTTCGCTATTATCTAATCCCATCCCAGACCATCCTGTTGCATATATGGTACCTAACACTTTATGTTACGGCTAATCCTATTAGTTATTGTAGTTCACAATCTGACAGTGCATAGTTTTACTTGACAAAATTGTTACTAACAAATAATGTATCATTTGAAACGTACAAAGATTACCTCTGGATCAGTGGATTGTTACAAGGAAAATGTACACAAACGTTCAACAAACATAAATCCTTTCCGTGGTCGTCTTCCCTGCCAAAGCAACGATTCTGTGTTACACAATACCTATAGACAACAAATGCATTAGTTTTAGGTGAAAAATAAAATAAAAAGATCAACCAGAGAGATCGAACGCTCAACAGAGCTGAGAAAGGAATGTCAGATATCATTGTAAATAGGTACTTGCTGGAATGGCGATAGTTTCAGATGATATGGTAATATAGCAGTCAGATTAAGTGTTGCAGAAATACCTACGGTTGTAGGTAGTTCGTTGCCTTTTAGAAGGCGTGGAACAATGTTGACAAAAGTTGCTAACATTCTCAAGGAAAACATTCAAACAATACGTGTTAAAACATGAAATAGTAACATCTAAAACTCAAAAGATGAACAGTATCTAGGATATGATGAACAACAAGAAATCAGCCTTGAAGAGATTATTGTGATTCTCACCGATTAAAACAGGTACAAGGAGAACAACAATACTGTTAGAAGGAAAATAAACAATGCAGAAATCCTTTATGTTAGAGATCCACTTTGGTGTTTGTAGAGGTATTGCAGTGAAATGCATATATAGGAACATAAGGACATTTTCTACAGTGATCGTTAATTTAGATTATTTTCTAGAATCGAATTGAAGATATTTGTTTTTAGTTTTAAAGATTGCAAAATTATTATTTCTATTGTGACGTAATTCTGCAATGTAGTTCTTAAAATTCAAAATATAACTACATCATTATTTCAAGTGTCTTTATCTTATTAAATGGTACGTATACAGACAAAATTGACGCGGTAGTGGTCAGAATAACAGGAGGATATAATTACATGAACATGGAATTACTGTAAGTTCTTTTGAAACAATGATATCTTCAGCTAAAGGAAAATGCTGACCTTTAATTCAATATTGGTGAAAAATTTACAGTTTGTGGAAAAGAAATATATTTGTCAGATATTGATATTCATTTTATGGATTTTGGCAGAAACAGAATAATTGAGATATTAAATCAGATCCTATATATTTATGTTATGATTAAACGATGATAACTTTGTATTCGCCCAATTCCATAAACTCCTGTAAATGTTTCAGGATTACAATGTCAGAAAGGTGGTTACCAAAACAACCAGCCTCAGTTTGGTCCGGAATGTATGTACAGATGTCACTGTGTAGGCGATGAACAATGTGACAATGATATGGGGACGTGTCAAGGAGGCTGTGCTGCAGAATGGATGGGTCCAGGTTGTCAGTATAGTAAGTATACTAATTGGATATTTTCACTCAGACAACATTTGACCAATTTACATCTTCCGCCCCAATCCGTTCCAGCATTCTCCCAAGATTTATATAGTATTGTTCGTGATACAAAACAGTATATCTGTTTGAAAAGGATTCTATTTCAATCAAACATTATAGATGTTCAACAAGAATTCTATTTCAGCCATGATCTGTATTTTACACTGAATTGACATTATACAGATTGTTGCGAAGTAATTTAAGTAAGCACCTTTTTAGTTAGCACATCATTTGGTTTTCTTCTGAATGGAAGGCATCATGAAATGTGTCAATATTTCTCATCAATTAAATTTATTTGAAGTTATATTTTAATGTTAGCAGGTCGTGATGTAGTATGAAAGTAATAATAATGATGATGATAATAATAATAATAATAATAATAATAATAACATACTATTTCGCTATTCTGGGATATCAGGAGAAAAGGTTGCCTCGAAAGCATTATATTGATGCTTTCATTCAGTAAGGCACAAACAACAAAATGTATTATTCATTTGAGATGATATTTCAAATAACTTAGCAACATTATGTCGGTCATGTGGTCATCCTGCTGCAATGGTCGTACGCAAGAGTGCGCCCTGATTTACAGGGTGGTGAGCAGCATACACTGTAAAGAGAACTTCATTTACAGCCGGTGTAAATAGGCTTCTGTGACTAGAAAACACAGCGTAGGTATGGGTCTTTGTTTGTTGTCTTTTGTTATCTTTGATTGAAGATAGTAAAACAGTCATCGATAAAAATGTAGTACTCATGCTAAACGAATAAAGTGTCAACCTGCCATTCAGACATACAAAATGTGATTTATTGTTACAGAATAGCAATATTATTTGTACAATTCATGTTTAATGTCAGTCCAATATAAACGTTATTTCATAAGAAGATAACTACTACTACTACTACTACTACTACCACTACTGCTAATAATAATAATAATAATTACATATTCTGTTGTGCTAAGTGTGCATATAGTTCATGCTGCCCGGAACTGACATAACATATATGATGCATCTCGCAGAAACATTTAGGATCATTTAGTCAGAAATATAAAAATGTATGGCAAATAGTAAGCCTATATTTAATTTGAACGGATCAGGATCTACATCATGTTTCTGATTCAGATGTCAGTCTCATTGAAAATATTCACATAAAAACCAATATTATAAAGAGAGAATTATAAGACCGAAAATAAAAGGTATGGCAGTTTTGTAGTTATCATCATCATAAGCATACATAGGCATGAAGGCACGTCTGTAAGAATAAGATTGCAATGATGACACCAAATTTGATACGAAGCATAAAACTCAAAAAATGTAAAGATAATGAAAAAAAAGCTGGGTACATACAAGTAGCAGATAACACATACACACATTTAAACACTTACATACACGCATTAAAGACAATAAAAATAATAAATGTTTACAGATGAGTTGAAATGACGCTTTAAATTTTATTCCCAGGGTGTCCATATATTTAGTGAAGACAAGATCAATAAACAACGACACTTAGATATAATTGTCAGTATAACATTTTAAAATCCGGCACTATTACGCGCAAAGATGTTATTACCAGTATGGCTCAAAACAACCACACGAACGCATTATTGACTAACAAACGATACTATGGAGCATTACCCGGAAAATGTCTTAAATACAGTTAGAAAGGGACATCTTATGTTACGTATATCTGATTTAATTCATATTTATTAAATTTAATTGTTTGTCAGTTTTATATTTTTTATTTTGCTACATGCTATTATAGTAAAAATTTATTCACTATAGATGATATTTTTCCAGAAAATTGGTTGACCCTAATCATTCTTTCATAAACACCAGGTGTTTGCCTGGATGATGACTTTGATTCAAAATCAGTAAACAAAGTTCTATTTGTATTTTAAAATGATTGGTTGTTGTCAACGTCATGATGGGACTACGTGGTTTAAGAAGTAAACACTTTTATGTTTATTCTAGGAATAAATCCATTGGTCTACTCAAGGCCACATTCTGTGTAAGTGATATAAACACGATCACGTGACCCCCTTCTGATTTCGTAACTTGGGGGAATTTCGAAACTGCATCCTATAACACAATATAACCTTTGTTTAAGATCTCTCTCTCTCTCTCTCTCTCTCTCTCTCTCTCTCTCTCAGTTTTCGAGCTTTTACAGTTGGTATCAAGTTGTTTTCTTTGTTGCAGCCATATGTTGAGTTAATTATCTTCAGATCAGTTGGATTTCAAAAGGATTAATTCTTTTTTCTCTGGAAATATTTTGAGGACTGCTCACACAGACATTTCGGAAAGACATTGCTTACAAATTTATCTTGAAGTTACAACACCGGAGTGTCATTATTTGTATTCTACAAGGAACTGTAAAAGACAACACAGTACAGACTACAGCATACGTCATCGTCACCCATCCTGGATTTTCCATCCGGATTCGAATATGAAATTATTAGAACATTTGTTATCATGAATTTTGCAATTTAATTCGTGGATCATTCTTGGATTATTTTTGGATTTGGTTCTTGAAACCGTGAGTGCTTATTTTTTCATTTTTACAGATTTTTTCCAGCCAAGTAAATTCTTTGTTAAATTTTAAAATGCTTGTTTTTTTTTTCACTCTTTCTGTGTTACTGTTTATTCGAGCCTAAAACGTAACATAGAAATTGAGTTAGCTCGTACCGGATTATTATGAATTTTGGATACAATATTCCAGAAAACATTGTGTTTCTTGAAATTTGAATTCCCCTAGGTTTTGAAATCTTTAGTGAGATCGACAAGCTTTTACTAAAATGTCTTCAAAACTAGAAATCTTTCTTTCAATCCTTCCCAGAAATAATTAAGTCTTTTCAAAAAATATGATTTGACTCAACTTGCAAGAAAATACGATCTTTCTTAAATAAAGCTTCCTTAACGAAACATGAAATGAGAAAAAAAAAATTTTGGTTCAGTATTTGGTAGAAAAGAATGTTTTGGATAAAGCCGCCTTGGTTTCAGTCAGTAAGTCCGTATCCGACTCTGACACAAAAATGAAGTAATTAGAATTACTATACTAGACGGAATTGGAGTTGAGGAAGCTGGAGCTTCAGAAAGATAAAGAAGAAATGTAAATGCAATTGCAGTTGCAATTGGAAAAAGAAACAGAAAAAATGAAATTGGAAAGAGAGAAAGAACAAATGAAATTGGAGAAAGAAAAAGAACAAATGCAATTACAGGCAGAAGAAAAAGAAAAAGAAAGACAAATGCAAGAAAAACAAATGCAGTTACAATATGAAAAATAGGAGAGAGGGAGACAAGAGGGAGAGAAAGAAAGATAACTGGAATTGCAAAAGGAACATAATACATTTACAATCGGAAAGAGATAAGGAAGAGAGGGAATATCAAAGCAAAATGAAAGAAATTCAACTGGCAGGTGAAAAACACATCCATACTTCAAATTCAAATTTAAGTTTTGATATTGCAAAGAACATTAAATTAGTGCCCCCTTTCAGAGAAAGAGAAGTAGATAAATATTTTCCTCGTTTAGAAAAAGTTGCTGAAAATTTGAAATGGCCAAGGGAGCATTGGACTCAGTTATTACAATGTGTACTCACTGGTAAGGCTAGTGATATTTACAATTCACTGTCCGTTCACCAAAGTGGTGACTATGATGTGGTTAAAGAATGCATCCTATGGGGTTATGAGTTAGTCCCTGAAGCTTATTGCCAAAAATTAAGAAACTTTAGATAAGAAGCAGACAAACTCATGTCGAATTTGATAGAGAAAAATATCAGTTATTTGATAGATGGTGCTTAGCCAAGAAAGTTGAACGAGATTATGAAAGTCTCAAACAACTGGTATTTCGTCGAGAGTTCAAAACCTGTGTCGATAGTGACATTAAAACTCATCTTGACGAGCACAGGATTGAAACCTTGGAAAATGCTGCTCGTGCTGCTGATGAGTATTTTTTAACTCATAAAGTTCTTTTTGTAAATAAGACTTCTACTCAACAGTCTTTTGGCAGAAAAGCATTTCTGCCTAATACAAGCCCTTCTAAAACTCAAACTAGCACATCTAAAAATCAAACTTCAAAGAAGCTTGATTCTAGATCCTTGTCTCTTCCTACGTCTACCTATTGTAAGAGCAAGTGCACGTTATTTATGATTGCTACAAATTGAAAAATAGGCATCAGAATCAAGACAGGCCTATTCCAAATGCTCTTATTTCTAAGAGGTCAAGGTCACGTCATGTATTGAAAGCAATACATTTGCTGGGTCTGATAAACCCCAGTCTGATTTTATTATGGAGAATTATAAACCATTCATATTCAATGGTTCTATATTACTCTTGGGTGATTCGGCCAATCTATCCCTATTAAAATTTTAAGTGACACAAAAGCTTCTAATTTTTTGTTATTGCCAGATACTTTGCCTTTGTCTGCGAAGTCTTCTTGCAGTGTGAGTGTTCTTATTCAGAGAGTAGAGTGCGGCTTTGTTAATGTTCCTCTCCATTGTGTAAATTTGTCATCAGACGTAGTCTCAGGACCCGTGACAGTCGGAAAGGTCTTTGTTTTCCCGTTGAGGGCATTCACTTATTACTAGGCAACGACCTAGCTGGAAGCAAGATTATTGTTAATCCACTTGTAACTGACATGTCTTGTTTGGATCAGAAGGTCAATCCAATTGAAAAAGAATTCCCTGATCTATCTCCAGCTTGTGCAGTTACCAGAGCTATGGCAAAGAACCCACAAAATGATGTTGATAAGGGCAATATTCTTTTAGCTGACACATGTATTTGTCAGACGTTTGATGAAGTCACTTTCACTCCTTGTTTGGATCAATCAGAGGGTATTGGTCACAGTGATCCTCGTTTGGCTATTCATTCTCTTTATTATAATCAGGGTGATAAACGACAATCTAATCACTTGTCGTTGAACAGGAAAAAGATCATGAAATCTCCTGTTTGTTTCAAAGGACCATCAGTTAAACTGGAGTTACTGATGTTCCTGTCTGTTATTTCATTAAAAAAAGAAATTCTTATGAGAAAATGGAGACCTCCCGAGGTAACTGCTGATAACGAAAGGTAAGTGAACTATCAAAATGTAGTTCCGCAAATTACAGACAGGAAATACTTAGTCTGGATCATGAAGTTCAATTGGCTGGTCATTTAGGGATCAATAAAACTTATCACAAGATCTTAACTCACTTCTATTGGCCAAAAATAAAAAGTGTTGGTAAATACTGTAAATCTTGTCATACCTGTCAAGTGGTTTAAAAACCAAATCAGAAAATTCCCAAGGCTCATCTACAATCTTTTTCTACCTTTGACGAACCATTCCGTATAATTATGGTAGATTCTGTTGGTCCTTTACAGAAGACCAAGTCAGGTAACCAATACATGTTGACCATTATGTCTGCGTCAACAAGGTTTCCATAGGCAATTCAAATGAGGAATATAAAATCTAAAATAATGAATGAGTTATATAATATTAGTGCTCCTGGGATCTAAATAAATTATAGGAGTACAATTATATTGAAAGAGATGGCCAGGTTAAACATGCAATTATAAATTAATTGTACCTGTACCTGTACCATTCAGTGAATAGTTAAGTGAAGGATTCTACTGACATTGGTGTGACAAATCTTCTGAATTCAGAAATTGTGAAAGATCTCGACCAAAAACTTTCACATTTGCAAGAGCAAGAAAGAATGGAACTTAAATAGTTATTATTGGAATATGAACACATAATTCCAGATATTCCTACAAGGACAAACACAATTTTCTGTGACGTTAAAATTGTAAATTTCAAACCTGTTAACCAACACCCATACAGGATGAACCCTCTCAAACAGGAATACTTGAAAAAAGAAATTCACTATATGCTGGAGAATGATTTTATAGAGCCCAGTAAAAGTGAGTGGGGGTCACCATGCATACTTTCTGTATGTGTACTGATTATACGAAGGTGAATAGTGTGACAGAAACATATTTATTCCCATTACCAAGAATCGATGACTGTATTGATAAGATTGGGAATGCCATATATGTAACCAAATGTGATCTTCTGAAAGGACTTTGGCAGATTACACTCACAGAAAGAACAAAAGAAATTTCGGCATTCGTGACTCCAGATGGACTTTACCAATATAAAGTATTGCCGTTTTTAAGAAAAGGGTTGCCAAGTACATTTCAACGTCTCATGAATATGATTACCTCTGGTCTAGACAATTGTGATGTTTACATCGATGATGTCCTCATCTACAATGACACCTGGAAAGAACATTTAGCAACAATTCGGAAATTCTTTGACAGACTCACAGGTGCATGTTTGACAATTAATTTATCTAAAAATGAGTCCTGCCCTGTTAGTGGAACTTTCCTAGGACAAATCGTGGGACATGCACAAGACGCCAAGATCGAGGCTCTCTCTAAATTCCCCGTGTCTGTTAATAAAAAGCAACTGATGCGATTTTTGGTTATGGCCGGATACTACCAAAAATTGTGTTCAAGTTGTCTGTAGGTGCTGAACTAATGACAAACCTATTGAGTGAGAAAAACAAAATACCTTGGACTGAAAAATATCAGGAAGCTTTTGACAAGTTGAAAGCCATACTGAAAAGCGATCCAGTTCTTACAGCTTCAAATTTCAGCCAATCTTTTAAATTGTTTGTTAATGCAAGTGATTTTGGGGTTGGAGAAGTTTTGATTCAAGAGGATCAAAGAGGTATTGATCATCCAGTGTGCTATTTTTCCAAGAAATTAATAAGCACCAATGGAATTATTGAACAATCGAGAAGGAATGTTTGACTATGATATTGGTATTACAACATTTTGAAGTTTACTTTAGTTCAGCTCCTTCCTCGATTATTGTATTTAGTGGCCACAAACCCCTTCCTTTCATCGGCTTGATGAAAAAAAACAAAACAAAGACTACTAAGGTAGAGTTTGTTGTTACAGGAATATAATCTTGACGTCAGGCACATCAAGGGAAAAGATAACTTAATAACAGATGCACTTTCCTGTGTATAGAAATGTATTATTATGTGTACACTATTTATAATTCATAAGAGTAATTTTTATGTTTTTCTTAATACTCATGCATAATTAATCTATGGTAATCATATAAATCTTTCTTTTTTATGGGGGAAGGTGTTACGTATATCTGATTTAATTCATATTTATTTTAATTTAATTGTTGTCAGTTTAATTTTTGTTATTCTGTTACATGCTATTATAACATAAATTAATTCATTGTAGATGATATTTTTCCAGAATATCTGTTGAATTTAATCATTATTTCATAAACACCAGGTGTTGGCCTGGATGCTGACCATGATTCAAAATTAGTAAATAAATTGCTATTATGTTTTAAAATGATTTGTTGTTGTCAAGGACATGATGGGACTACGTGGTTTAAGAAGTAAACACTTTTTAAATTTTTTATTCTGAAAGTAAAATCATTGGTCTAATCAAGGCCATATTCTGTGTACGTGATATAAGCACGATCACGTTACCCCCCTCCCCTTTTGACTTCGTAACTTGGGGGAATTTTGAAACTGCGTTTTATAGTACAATATAAACTTTGTTGTATAGATCTCTCTCTCAGGTTTCGGGCTTTTATAGCTGGTATCAAGTTGTTTTCTTTGTTATAGCCAGATTTTGAGTTATTATCTTCAGATCAGTTGGATTTCAAAAGGATTATTTCTTTTTTCTCTGGAAATATTTTGAGGACTGCTTACAAAGAAATGTTGGAAAGACATTGCTTACAGATCTAACTTGAATTTCCAACACCGGAGTGTCATTATTTGTATTTCTACAAGGAGTTGTAGAATACAACACAGTACATCATACATCATCGTCATCCATCTAGTATTTTCCATCCGGATTCGAGCTTGAAATTATTGGAACATTTATTATTTGGACTTTTCCAATTTAATTCTTGGAATATTCTTGGATTATTTTTTGTATTTTATTCTTGAAACCGTAAGTGATTATTTTTCATTTTTACTGAATTTGTTTCAGGAAAATAAATTATTTGCTAAATTTTAAGAAAAGCTTGTTGTTTTCACTCTTTCTGTGTTACTGTTTATTTGAGTCTAAACACGTAACACTTAAAATTCATTTTGCGCAAAGTTATGATACAGATTTCGGATACGTTATACACGGACTCAAATAGACAATTAGTTATGCAATTCTCAATTGTATTTAATTGAATAATATTTACACACGCATATAGGTTTAAAATTACATCAAAATTAGGTTTTTATTGTACGTATTCAAGGCTGAAACATGTTAAATAATGCTTATTGTTTCGTCGCCTGCCTGTATGCAGTGTAACTGTTTAGACATATTGTCTTGAGGTTTCTTGCGTATAAATACGTCATACATGGTGACATGTTAGGATGATGATAAAACGATGTATATATTAGATTCATGTAGTTCTCAAGTGATATAAGGTGAATTGTTTTATATTTAATTGTGGTAATGCCTCGATTATCTTACTTTCCGATGCATCCATATCTCTTGGCAGGTTCGAAAATCGAGAAACTAACGTGTATTATTTTCTAATATGCAAGATGCTAAAACGAAAATAAAACATCAAGTTGATTCAGTGAAAGGTACATACTAAGAAACATATCTAACATTTGATGCCTTCTCTTCAGATGATGCTCAAATTACACGAACAATCTTGCTACCTTGTCTTGCGAACATATTTTATATTATGGTGTGGGATTCAAAGGTTTGAATTTTGAATTCAAAATTGTCATCAATTGTGAAAGTACGAAGGAACTTACTGTATGATCTTAATTTACTCATAAAACTTGCTCATGAAAACTGTAAGGCTTGTAGTTGAAAGTAATTATAATAATCATATTTTGTTAATTTTGCCCGTCCATTTAATTAAAGTGTTATACGAAAGAAAAAATGAATTCAGAACGTCTCATTCAAAACGAATAAATGTATGTCTATATGTTTGATTTGTTATTTATAAAATAAGTGCATCATTTTAAGTGTAAGACAATATAAATGATACATTGGTTTTAGTTTACTGTAATCAAGGTTGATGTTTTCTTCAAAATTTGGCTCAGGTTTAAATTTGCGTAACACTGGCACAAAATGTGCAGCTTATATCCTAATGACCAAAATAATCCTTAAGTTTTCACGAGTTGTTCTGTTTTTTTAAATACATTTTTCCAGCCATTTATTTCAGACATTTTAATTGTGTAATGTTATGTACTTTTCGTAGGTGATGTCGCGTACAATAAGACAGCATGGCAGGTGTCACAGAAATTCTCATACGCCGGCGCTGAAAAAGCAGTAGATGGTAACATGTCATCTTGCAGTGAGACAAATCAGACGCTTGAACCGTGGTGGAGAGTAGACCTAAATGCTGTTTACAGAATAACAGGACTTGAGATACACTCTAGTGAAACTGGTAAATCTATTTTTATTATTGCAATGACAATTTATCACGTTTGAACTGTCTAGTGGAATCATCATTTGTCACATCTGCCATTATATACATTAACATGTTTATATCTGAATAGTAAGGAAGAGAAAATTTAATTCACAGACTTCGTCTGAGATATTGTGGATTTAATAAAATCGATCCTTGACTATAACATATTGGATTTTCTCAGCATTTAGCCTCACATGTGCCTTAAAGAGCATGCAGTTTAATGTACCCCTTGGCACTTAAGACATGTTACAAGATTGATTGTCCCAATTAAATATCCGTTAGTGTTTTATCTCACCTAGCATTTGGGCTAAAGTCGCTCTTGGCGTAGATCTGCAGCCACCGTGCATCGATGACCTTGCCTTTTCCTTCACTAATACAACGTCCGTTCACAAATGCTGTTTGTAACATCTATACACGAAAATACTAGCAACAAAAACAACAGGAACACGTTAGCAATTTGCACTATAATTTACGGGATTCGTTACAGGGACAATTCCTTTAATTTTTATTCATATGATGCCGACCGACGATCAAATATGACCAGGTAAATAAAACCCACAAACAAACAAACAAATAAAAGCTTCCAGACAAACAAAAGCTTAGAAGTCCATTATCAAAATATCTTATTACAATGTAAGAAAGTTGAGTGGTGGATATTATAGCATCAATGGTTCTCATATTGTTTAAATTATTCTAATCCGCCGTCTAATACATTTGTGTTACAGAAGACAATATAATTCTAAAAATCACTTATGAGGACGGTAGATCTGACTTAATTGGTAGAGGACAGCGTAAAAACAATGCTAAACAAATGCCAATCCATCATCCGCTTCTTAGATCTACAGGAAATTCACATTTTCCCGCTTCGTTAACCCCTGTTCACAATTATTTGACTGAATTCGATAGGAACGAACATCAAATGGCGACGTCTCTTTCGGCCAAACGTTTGCCGATGCACAATCAAATATACCAATCTTTACAAATCAAAGAAAACACAGTTAAAGCATTTTCTTGCTCATAATCCTTCTAAGTAAATACTACACACATTTACAGAAAGCATTTTTATATTTATGATTTCCAGTGATAGCGACGATTCTTAAAATATGTCCCCATTATTAAAGCCCTCATCTAAAAAAATGCATCAAAAATTAAAAAAATGTAAAAAACCAAATTTCTCAGGAAAGAATATTCAATTGTTTAAATAATTGTGATGTACTTTAAAACGTTACCAAATAGGAAACGTTATAAATCGACAAGCTTATAAAATATACCAGAATGTTTGGGCAGAAAAACAAACAGAAACCTCATAAACTCGAACAATGAAGTTGTTCCAGCTTGTATAAATTTTGTGTGATAAAGAATGCCATTAAAGTTCACTTGATCAAGGAAAGCATTGCATAATAAAGATATTTCTGAGAAATTTAAATTAAGAAGAAATATATTTGTCTACATATTGTGGTCAAAATGTATAACTTCTTGAAAAATAATGATGAAATCTATACAAGAAAATATAAATCAAATAAATGCTTTATAAAATAAGAAATTTTGTCAGTCGAAATATATGTTTTCTAATGGTGCTATATCATCAGCTTTAGTGCCATATGAAATATAGCAAGGTCGATAGCAAATTCAACATATAGTTGAAGCAATTACAGGAAATGTGCCAGTACGTACTTAATGGAACACGAAAGTTACTTTCCATTAGTTATAGGCTTTACTGAGAAAGTTTACAGGTTACACGGTAACTTGCCGATACACGACTATCCTTACTGAAAGCATAACCAGTCTTAATTGACTGTGAACGTTGTTGCAATTTTATGTTTACGGTAGCTGTTACTGGATTAGTATTTAATGTTTCATTTACAAAGCAAGTAAAAAATCCTTAAAAGATTTTAGCATAAAATACTTCCTATTTCTGTCCTCATAATGGAAAAAGACAGGGAAAATAACCTTGAATAAACTATGTTTTGGTTCTTTAGTTTAATCAGCTGATCTCAATTTTTTTTTCTCACCTAAAACATACCTTTCTGTATGGATTTGTTGATCATCAGTTTGCTTATCCAGCATCGCATACTATTTGTTCCTAACATTGATAATGTCTTTCTTTCTCTTTTTGATTTGGGTCAACACTTTAACCAGATTTTGGAAAATCTCGTGAATAACGTTTTGTAGGTTTGTGTACCGAGATGCATCTCAGTAGCTGATATTATAAAATTAATGTTTCACGGTTCAACTGATCCATCAGTAAAAGCATAGTGCTTGAAGGAATATATAAACCTTTTTCCACCAGCAACACTATGTACCCCGTTGCTGCTTAGTTAAATAAATTGTTGATTCATGTCCACAAACCTTTCATGAGTATTATGATTTTGGGCTCCAATTCTTTATATTAATTTAATGAATTTTCCCGAACAATTTCTTTTCCACTTGCAACTGATAATCTACTTGACGATTTAGCATCCAGTAATTCCAAGACAAGACATCTTATAATTTTATTTTCACATTTCGTCTCTCCTTTTATACATAGAACAAATCCAACCAGCACTAAAGTATACATACCTTCTTGTTCTAATATAATAATTGTGAATAATTTACTTTAAAATATTTGATATCTACAATCACATATTTTCATAACACTAACATGGTTTTTCTAAGTTTTATTCTCCATTCTTTTACACAATATTTCTTGAATCTGCTATCACTATTTATCTTCTGCCAGAAGAACATCTAAACTCGTGTTGATATCTTAAATAAATAGCATAGATTTTGTTGCTTAAAATAAATAACACAGTTTAGTCTTTTTGTCATCACTTCCTTTTTTGTCATCTACTCTTGTAGTAGAACTATTACCCTAGACATCATTTATTACCTTATATATATATATAACGTTACCTACCTCACGAATAGATTTAGAATAGATTTAAATTTTTCGTTTTAAGGCCAAAATGATATTCTACATCCTGCTAGTTTTTAGCCGAATAGCCCAATTAATCTATCCTGTCTAAAGTAAAATGAAATTATTTTCCATTTATGTAAGTGTTGAATAACCCAAAGTTTAACATTTTCATCCAGAACATTAGAAAGTATTATGCAAAAATACTTACCTTCAGTTTAATATAGCATTCATTATTTAGACTATTGAGTTATCACCGTTATGCACGTTTGTTATATCCCATTGTGTTGGACTTGCATTCTAAACTATCGGAGTTCCTAGCTTTTGTCTACACAAGGATATTTGTCACTATCCTTCATATTTGAAGTTTTGGATCCATTTATAAAAAATGAAATTATTCAAGCTTGTGAGCACTGAATAAATTGTATGAACATACATTAGCTCATAATGCTTCGAAAATATGTTAAAACTTGGACCTTTTGGTAAACGTATTCATCATCAAAAAGTGGGCATGTTTTGTTTCATTTTTGTTGGAAACCTAGTACTTCTAGGAACTAGCTATACATCAGTGATTATTTTAATAATATCTCAACAGTAAAATAGGGGCTATGCTCACATTAGTATGGAAAAAAGAGAATGCTAGGATAAATTATTGTTGAAGATTGTTTAAGAAAGTCAAGTCGATATCATCTCAGAGCATCATTGTGGACATTTGATAGAATGCCTGATGGAAGGTATATTAGAATTGAACTGTACTGACCCAATAAGTATGTTTTCTTCTAGTTTTCAAAATATATGCAAATAAGAAATTATTTGATTGTTTTCTCATGTTTTAAAAACCAAACCTCCAGTGGCGAGTTAATTGCATCTTTTTAAATATATAAATAACAAGATGCTATGCAGTAAATAATAGTGACTGCTACGATGTTCGGAATGTTTGTACAGAGAAAGCAGATTGACAAGTATGTACATATGTTTCAAATATTGAATAGTAATTTTGTATTTTTTCTATTTACTCTCTCACGACGTACCTAACTCAATATTCCTATTTTGTCCTCTCTATTTGTTAAGCAATTAAATTGCTGTTCAACAACATCATTTTTATTTATTATTTGCTTAACTATAACTAACCCTCAATATGTTCTGCCTCATTATTTGAACTTCGCATAACTTTGGTAGAAGAAAAAGCTACTGCGTAAAACACCTTCTTCACAGTTCTCGATATCAAATTGTTCCATGACACAATTTTCAACAATGGAAATGTGGATGCATTTTGGCTCCAGCAAGGTCCTAAGTCAAATGTGGTATACATTCTTTGATAGTAAGAAACTCTGTAATAACTATATGTTAAAATGGCGACTTTACTAAGCATGCCAACGTACTGAATTATGACCGACTATACTCATGGCCTCAGCTTTTTAGGTGCACAAAATTTAATTAGTTACAGTTGATCCAGCAAATACTACTTTGTGAAACATCATTGGTTAACTTCCAGCTCAAAAAAACATGTCCATGGAAAGGAGAATAATAGGTCATATCTGTTAAAGTTTTAAGAAATACAAGTTTCTATTGTGTTTAGAAATTTAGTTCTTTATCTCTAACGTTTATGTTTGTTATGGCAACATTTCATAAAGGATTAATTGTATTTATCAAGCAAGACATTGTCAGTAAAGAGAATCATCTAATACAATTCTACCCCAAGAGGTTAGAAACATTATTTAGGATATATATCAAACCAGATAAGTATTTAATAGATGAAAGGTTTGTATCTTTTTTCCACCTTTTATTAAACCTAACATATTTTGGTATGATTGTGTAGGTCTTATAATGTAGATCTGAAATTCTTTTGCTTAATATATTGTTACGAATATCTATAACTTCTACTAGATTATAACATAGTTTTCGTTTAAATCATCTGGATTTATGACATATACATTTTAAATTCTGTAATTCAATGGCTGACTAACACTATAGTAAAGTACATGTACACTAGGTAGTAGGAATCTCATTCATAAACCAGGGCCGATTGCCACGCATTAATTTGAATGGAGGTCACGTAAATGTTATGTTTAACCTGAACCTTTGCCAGTTTATGTTTCGTTTTGAGACCTATTTATTTTCTTGTTTGTACTACCTTCATTTAATAGCATGCATTAAAATTCTCTTTTGTTTCTCTTACTAGGCCTAAAAGGGTTTCAAGTCAGAGTGGGAAATGTTTCCTCTAATTCCTCAGCAGATTTTCTTAGCACCTGTTTTAATCACAGTGTTAGTGAAAACATCAGTGAAGTCACCCATGTCCTGTGCACTTCAGAACTGGTTGGGAATTATCTCATGATTTGGATGCCTGGACAACAGACAACAGTGAAGCTTTGTGATGTCCGAGTTTATGGAGGTTAGCAGCTTTAATTATATTCAATTGCATGTCTACTGAATGTGCGTGTTCAGGGAACTATACATTTTAATACAATCCAAATTATGTGTTACACATTATGTTTAACTTATATTCTTCTGACATTGCCATTATTATATTCGTGTCAATTTTCTTCAGTAATACGGTTGAAGGTTTATCAATACTGACTTGCATGGTTTGCAGCTTTTCACAATGGAATCATCATACGAATTTCGTTATTCCTTACACTGGCTGCCAAACTGTACATATGGAGAATAGGAACTTGTCTCATTTTCAAGTTAATATTTTGCCAACAATAACAAATTATCAATTTGGACATTTATATTTATTAGTATAAGTGTCTGACTAAATGTTTGAGAAATCTACATTTCTTTGCTGTTTCACAAAAACACCGGGCACAAATGCTAGTTGCAAAATAATTTTTATTTTTGTAAAATGAAAATAAAACTTTGTGTGTATGAATGTGCAAAAATATACAATCGGAAACATTATATGTGCAATATAAATTTGTAAACAGAATCGCTGTTTTAAAACTATTGTAAAATTTTGGAGGTTCTCTTTATCGATGTAGTTATATAAACATAACAAAACAAACTGAGCAAATTGAAGCCGCTTGTCTTCAAAACTTTACTGAGTAAAGTGTAGTCTAAGGATAGATTGACGAACTATATTCGTCTTTCTATTTATGTGACATTAACAATATGTATATTTGTGGTAAGCCCTAGAAATGCTAGATCCTTATAATGTATTTAGGCTCCCCCGTTCCCAAAAAAGGAAGAAAAATTATATTAATAACTTAATCGGTTGGGTACAAACAATTTTATCGTGATTAGGAGAAGAAATAAAATCATTTAAAATGTTGTTATTATTTACATCAGTGATATAATGTCTAAGTACACCCCTTACCGTGAGTGACATTTCTAAACACATCAATAAGCTTAGTGACTCGCATCAAGTTTGAATTAACTTAAACAATAAATAATTGGAAAAAAGATAAGAATATAATGGATCGATCAGGGTGTCAAAGCTAGATTTTTTATATAACACTGGAAACTTTAAAAAGAAAACGTATTGATATTTACGAAACGATTTGCAACCTAAATATTTTTATTATGTATTTTCGGTTTCGTCAGAATAACAATATTTACGAGTATATAATTATCTCTATGGCAATTATTACTTTTGACGATTTTGATTTATGCGTGAACCATACCCTCTAGATTAATATCATATTTTTTAAACATTGTGTATCTCGAAAAATATAATTCTATAATGTTTCATAGGTCGCAGTGTGACATACAGACGAATTGCTAGTCAACCAAGTGTAGCTCATGAGGGCACTGCTTCCCTTGCCGTGGACGGAGGCATAAGCACAAAGTATAATGACAAGTCGTGCTCCCATACAAGGGATGAACAGTCGCCATGGTGGAGAGTAGACCTGGTGCAAGTATATAACATCATGAGGATCGTAATTATTAACAGAGGCGACTGCTGTGCAGGTGAACATAATTCTATATAAAACAAGAGTTAAAAATATGTTTCTGCCCGTATATATCCAAATTAGCGCTATCTTATTGTTAGTTCATTGTCGAGTTATTTGGCTACGGATTGCGTGCACTACGGTTGTAGATAAATTAAATTTAGTTCAATATCATTATTGCTTATTTGAGATTATTGTGGCAATATTGTCAAAGAATCATGTAGCAAGAGCTGGCTAGACATTGCATGCCAAAAGAACTGAATACTAAATTGATTCTTTTAAAAATCTTTATCATTTAAAAAATTCCATAAAAAAATGAATTTTAGTCTTTAATAATCAAGAAAATTGCGTGATCAAAAAGCACCTATTGCAATGTCTAATGCAACATTTCGATTTTTATGAATGAATTTAGAGTACAGCGTAATGAATACTTTAATACTTCAATACCCTGCATGAAACAAATTGTGCTTGAGTACCATGAATCTCGGCAACGTGATGCGAAATTCGATTTATTTTATTTTTGATCGCCAAATATGGATGTTGAGCTATTGTGTTAATTATGTTAATAAACGGATGTCAGGCATGCGAAGCCATATATCACCGAGCGGGCGGAGGATGTGAAATAAAATGTTCTCCAAATGTGGGGAATTTTAGTCATAAAATTGTTTGACATGATTTCGTTAGCATTTCTCCCTTTCTCTCCATTTCAGTGGCATGGTTCTTGTACTTTGTCTTATTTTCTCTCTCTCATGTTTGATGCCACTTTGCACACAAAATTCATCTGATAACTCATTGTCAGACACTCTTAACAAAGTAATGATGACCACCTCAACTAATTCTAATTTTAGGCCTAGATACTGTGAAATGCACATACATTGACCGTCGTTACTTTCAGTTTTCTCCCATTATTCCAAACGGCAAAAGCGACCATTTTCACCAACCTAACATAATTAGTTAAAATTCCAAAATTGGTTTGTCATTTTTGAATAATTTAAAATGTATAGCAATAAATCATTACTGATATTTTAAAAGTTGACTATTTTTTATATTTTGATTTGTAAAATTAATTCATGGCTGGGTATGTGATACGTAATGTTAGGTGTGATACGGAATTACATTTTGAACATCTGTATTGAACGCTAGATTAGCCATGTAAGTTTAAATGGGTATGTAATAACGTTAAGTATAAAGAGTCACATTAAATTGCCCCATTACAGAAGGTTATTATTCGACCATTTGATGTCCTGCAAGAATGAGTACGTACGCCTTATAACATAACTCCCTGATTTCGTCTGAAATGATATTTTAGTGTCATATATATATATATATATATATATATATATATATATATATATATATATATATATATATATATATATATATATATATATATATATATATATGCAAGATACATTTAAAATTACGCTTGATATGAATTTCCTCAGCGATTAACTGTTTTGGTTAACTCTCATTGTTTATGGTTGATCTTCACAGCCATTACCGACAATGCTTTCCTTCAGCGTTTGTGTTTTTATTGGAATCCTTTTGTATAACGTTTCTTATCCTGCCGTTCTTGGCACATCGATTTAATGGTGCTGCATTTTATCGTCAACTGTCGTATATGAATTTCCAAAACGTTTGCACATATTTAAAGAAGAATAGAGAGGAAGTAATTTTAGAGCGGTTTCAATTTCTCGAGTTTTTTTTCGTGCAGAAGGGAAATATTAAACACACATAGCATATTCAAACCACTTTCCCATCGCAATTGCGTGATTGAGTTTCTGCTTTACAGCCGTTGAGTTTATTTAATGTTTCGCTTTATTTTTCAAAATAAAGGTTTCGAGACGGGTTTTGTTTAAATTTTGCATCGTTATCTGTGTGTTATTGAATGCAAGCTCTGTTGTATTAGCCAATCTGTCTACGTGGTTCATTTTTGTGTATTTATTTGCAGTGCAAGTCTTCTGTTGGGGGTGGGAATCCCAATGAGGAAAGGCATCGGAGCAAACAGTTAGCCATAACAAATATATTTAAATTTCTTTGAATCTATTTATAATATTTAAACAGCAATATTTTGAGGGAAGAAAATTGTGATAAAAGGTTAATTAAAATCAAATCAAAAAACAAAAGTGTCGATAGAGGAGTCAAAAAGACGCGTTCCACTGAACCTGGTTTCGCCTCTTCACCTGCATTAGTGTGTTGATATGTCACCTGAACACAAAATGTTATTACAAACCTTTGTACAATGTTGACGTTGTCGTTGCCCTAAGGACCAATGACAAGTGATATCTATATCTTAACATGCTAACACAGGTATAAATGTGTTTGGTACAAAGAGAAAGAGAGATTATTGGACTAGACTCGGATCCGATCGCAAACGAAATAGAATTCAGTGCCAGTTGTCTGTCGTTTCAAATTCAGATCTGATGTCTGCGTATGGTTTTAATCATGTTTGATGCCAAATCAATGTAACTTATACTGGTAGTTTCACGAATAGCACAAGTAGTTTTTAAATTGCTACATTGTTAGTCATACAAGCACAACTATGACATTAGTACTGAAGGAGACAGTTACTAACTGGAAGCAGGCATTTATATATTTTTGTCTTTCTCAGTCGTTGAAAGTTAAGCTCTATAAATACAACTGTAATATGTTTTAGACAGCATGATTTTCAGGTTATCTATGCTGATCACAAAAAAAACAAAAACATTAAATAGTTCTAAAGTTGAAGAGAGTGCTAGCTTGATTCCTAAGTTTTGTTTAAGTTCAAAAGAATTTAAATCACAACTCGTATACTGTCTTTTCGACATTTTTCTTACAACGTTACACGAGCGGTAGAGATTTATCTTATACGTAGCAGGGATAAAGATCAGATGCAGTATGCCTAATTTAATACAATGCATGGACGCAATTAGAAGAAAATACAAATAAATAATTCATTTGTGCAAACGTTTCTTGCTTTGTGCTAATCCACCGATCAATACTGGTGGCATGCTATCTCAAAAATCGCAAGTGTTCTTCTGCTTTTGTATTACATATCTTTAGACAAAATGACAACTTGGTGCAATAAAGCCTACTGTGAACTTTATTACGAGATAATATCTTGAGAAGAAGTAGGTATTTTGTATCCAAAGACTTCAACATGCAACAAAAGTTATGATGTTTGTTTACGTTCGTAAACATTACAGGTGTCTTTGCATCTACACCACGATGGTCATCTACTATTATTCGAAAACAATCATTTATGTAAATATTACGCCAAACAAAAGAATAAAGCTAAATTGCTATTGTTTTCTTGACCGCCTTTTCAAAAAGGCGGTATTTTTTGTGCAAGTCGGCAACTGACAGTTTATTCACGGTAAACTCAGAAAATACAATATTACACTCTTAATTGAACATATTGAGATAAGAAATTTGGAGAAAAATAAATTAAAATGGACTATCTAAAATCAGAGTGTATCATAATGGTGAAATCATTAAAAAAAGTTTGTTAATTTTCAGATTTGAAAATTACAAGAATTTAACCTCATGTATAAACAATTCAGTAGCTCTGGTTAGTAACATCAATTACACACTGGTCAAACAGTAAAGAAATTAATACGCACAAAGAATATGAAGAAAAAGAGGCTTTACAAGATAATATTGGATTAAGATAATAGATTAAATCAATGCATCAGATTATATATTATAGCTTCGGTACAAAGGTTCAAAACAATGGCATCTATTACACTGTCTTCTGCCACTAATCAAGACACTGAAAACATTTTTTGAGAAACTAACTATAGGTCAACAATGTCATGACCGAAAACGACAAAATATTAAGAATGATGAAAGTCAAGAGTACAATTAGATTACTCTAATGGTGCCAACGGAATTGGTCAGTTTTTTTTTCTCCAAGTAACCGAGAACGAGCGTGAGCAGCATAGCTAGATTCAGAAAGAATTTGCATTGGTCAATTGAGTAATTTAATCATGAATTAAATGCTACAACTAATATTTACATTGTAAAGAGCTGTATTTGAATTGTTAATTCTAATTCTTGAAAGTTCGACAGAAAAACCAGATTATAATGTATGTGGAATAAAAGATTATTGACAATAGTCGAATTGTCAAATTTCCAACGCGATTAGATACTTGGGTGCCAAATAGTATCATAACCATTTGATACAGGTCTCCACCCCAAGTAATATTAATCATGAAATTTAGAAACAGTAATTTGTATTGACACTAATCGTTGTAAGAAGCGGTATAGTTTACATTTTACAGCAGATCACGAACCTCTAACTCTTCATGATCCAGTGTTTACACCTGTGATGATTAATGGAAGTAAAAAATAAGCTGATCCTTAAAAATGTAATGATTCACATGGAGGTGAATGTAAACAAATATAGGATATATAGGAGTAAAAGGAGAATGAGTAGGAATATTAGGTCGAGCAGGTTCATCATAAATAAGATAAATAGCACTTTTTACCAAACTTGCAAGAATAAGAGCAATAAATGCCTAAGTCATTGTTATCCTTGTAGCAACTGGTATTACACCTTTTTCGCCTCAGTCGTTATCATACGGGCATTTTGCATTTGAGCTGAGAGTATTTAGTGTGTAATTACTTGTTCTTAAGTCTTATACTTTAAACACGTTCAGCTGCACTTATAGCTTTTCTCTAAAGGTGAAGTCAGTCTTTTTACTGATCTAGTATTTTGCTGTTCAACATTATAGTTTTAATATTTTTACTTAAAAAGCTCTGTAGCACTTACACAACCTCTTAATTCATATTCATCATCAGAAAATAAACTTTTAAGTGCAGGCGGAAGTTCCTCGCTTTGATTTGCATTGGTCAAATTGTTCATCTATGTTTACTATTTACATCTCAATGCTCTAAGAAACCTGTATTTATTGGCTTTTTAATATCGTACTGTTGTTGCAAAAGTCTTTAATGCGGTTGAGCATCAGCTGATATCGATTTATTTCCATATTTCCTCCAGCTTTTAGTCCAAAGGGTTTCAAACACCATAGGCCGGAACACAATTAAGTGATACGTTTTTATTTGGACTAACCCTTTTAAAATTTATATTAGCGTTTCATCAACTGTTTAATATGTTGAGCATATGTTCGCTTTTTGGATAGATATAAAGAAATACGTCACAAGAGGTGGAATCCAGTAAAATATTGACTTTTATAAAAAAAGATATGTAGTTTTAAGGTAAATATTGTCGATTACATGGATGTTTTGCTCCATTCTGTGCCAGTTTTGTTGACAGCAGAATTGCTATGTCGTTAAAAATGTTCCAAGGTTTTACAATACTTTTAGGACAGCGACTTTGTACAAATCTAGTTCCTACATATAATGCGCGAAATTGTAATTTTAGTCACTGTTTTAGTGCAATTAAAGATATTTTAACTTGTGTTAACACATTTCTTTTGCTGATTGATACATTAAATATTGATGGGGTGTTGGTACTGTATAAACATCACAGAGCGGTCTTTTCAATCAACTTCAGAGAGTAACATCTTTACGCAAAAGGAATTAATGATTGTGAGTTTACTTGAAATGATTTTGTTTTTGTTTAAATTTTTATCTGCATTCAAACTTGATTTGTTTTCCGTGGTCTTGGAAAGCATGCAGTTTAGTGCGGTCCAGTGTATTTTCTTAAACTTTAGATGGAAGGTGAATAGTACATATATATGAAAAAAAAATGTCAAAGGGTGTAAAAGGAACAAGGAAATAAGAATTGACGTGAAGGTGAATTTGGAAGATCATTTCGATCAAAATCAAAAGAATTTATAAACGCAAAGCAGAAAGACTAAAGCCTGAATAAGAAAATTCGACACCAACTGATGATAAAAAGCTTGTTTAAAGTATTTTATGTACTGCTACTACAATGATGGAGGTATTATTGTTTTAAGTATGGCAGTGATGATTACAAAGGGACATACGGTTACATTAGCAAGACTGATAAATTACTTAAAGCAAAAGAAGAGACGAAGGCATTATCAGAAATATTTTGATGATCCTTTACAGTAACATGTATCGAACAAAATAATAAATAATCGCAATTTACCTTACAAGAGTGAAATATATTCTCACGGTTGTTACATGACGCTTTTGAAAGAAAATACGATATCAATAGGTTCACTATCGAACATAGATAATGAAGAAATTACGAAATTAATTTTTCTGTTTTCACTTGGTCAGCTCGCAATCCTTGAAGTACAATGAATTGTATTGGATAAAAAGATGTTGAGTGCGTAACAATAAACCCCAGCGTATCTATTAGAATTATTATTAATGAAAGTAATTATTATTGTAATTTTTCGAATTGGATGAAATACCAATTTATGTCAGGCAGAAAATAAATAACCTAAGTTCAAGAGAATCCGAACGCCCGCATGGAGCAAGTTTTGCGATATTGATATAGAGTCTTATATAGCAGGAGTCGATGATAAAACGGTTTCTCTAACCTTTAAGACTGTTATAGTAAACATTGCTGAATTAGACATCAGAATTTGAAAAGTATCATTTTGTATTAAAAGCCCTTCATTTTTCTTGGCATGGAGTTTTATATACAAATGTGGTTAAATATTTTCGTCATTTTTCTCCATATAGCGGACAAGCTGTAATAAAATTTAATTCATTTTCGATACTAACGTTACAAATTTGTCGCAATCTTTCTTCGTAACAAATATTTTCATATCTTCCTGCGTTAGCTATGATTGGCAAGTTCCCCACCCTAAGCAAAGTGGTTATAAAACACAGCTATCTCTTAACAATTCTAGATATCTTTGTCAGATTAATTCTACTCCCAATAACCAATACAAAAGCAGTCTTTCCATAGACTTAACCTCATTCTGTAGCTTTGCCTAAAATATCTTCACATCTCTGGCTGAACAGTCCAAAAAACGTATTTTCATCATTTACTCTCTGAGTAGATCAAACATTGCCAATCCAAATGTAAATTGAAGGTTTTTTTAAACATTGTTAGCCCAGCAATCACAATTTTACCCCATCTTAACTGCAAATTGTAGCATTGTTTAGGATATATGTCCTCTGGCATTTTTAGAATTCTTAGCCAATATTTCAAAATACGTTTATAATCTGCATACTAATCCTCCCAAATACATTATACACGAATACATTTCGAGTAGACTTATACGTACAAAATGAAAAATGTGTATTTGCAGTATCATTGGCATCGTAAAACTCCCAAATTCAACCCCATATATAAGAATGTACCTATCTTCGCATCAAACAGACTAAGCAATCCAGTTACGGGAAATTTCTAAAATTGTTAATTATTTTGCTTCAGAATATGCATCGCCTTCAGCACCGATATGGATAGAGTTTTCTAGAGTCATATACAAGAGTTTTGTTGAGAAAAGTATGCATCCTATATATTTATAATATGATTCAATACTTACCTCTGTATGGGCATATATACAGATTCCAATATATCATCTATGTCAAAGGATGTTATAATTTTTAAAACACGCACGTCAGCATAAACATAATGTTGAGGCTGAATAGCCACGGATACATGTACATTTCTCTATCACTTTATCGGATCCACATCTAACATGGGCGATCCTCATCCCAGTCATCTAAAATTGGTTTTTTACTCCATAGTGTTCTATCTCCCTAACGTCTTCAGTAACCCGATCATACGTCTTCGTTTTCGGTGCACTACTACTACTACTACCACTACTACTACTACTAAATATTTATCTAAGTTGTCCCAACCACCGTCCCAAGCTTTACATATATGCTCTATTGTGAATGACAAAATTCGGTTGTTGGCATCTGTATGGGGCTCGTGGTCTTTAGAGCTTGTGTGAGGCCTAATTATTTAATATACGTCACGTATTTCGACTTTATTTGCACCATCAGAGTATGATCACAGATATCTGCAAAAATGGAAATAAAGCATATTTATTAGATCAACGTCAAAAGTCATGATGATCTTAGCACCGAATGCGTGGATGCCAGCTATATTGCTTGTGCTGACTGCATGATTTAAGACCATTGTTTCAAATATAAATGATGATCATTTCAGAAAGGCTGTCTGGGTTCTCAGTATCATTTGCAACAAACAACACTTATAGCCTGGTGTTTAAGTATCCAGAAAAAACTCCAATGGCAATAACGGAAATCACAACATTATCTGAGGGTTTTGCACAGACTATAGAGATCAGCTTGAAGAATAGGACCGTACCTTTAGCTTTAACCCTGTGTGAAGTTTTTGCCTTCGGAGGTAAGTGTAATATAATCAGCAAGTTTAACTCAAATACAGCTACCTTTCCTAAGAAAACCATTCAGAGAATATATTTCTACACAATGAAATATAACTTCTCATAGGGGTTCCTTGAACCTATTGCTTTGATGTTGTTATTAATATTTTATTCAACGAATTTCATTGAAGTAATACATATAAATGCGTTTAATAACGTATGTTAAATATTTCAATGATATAGCTCAGGCAGCTTTATGAAGCTTGGAGTACATTACTTCCTTGATAATTTTAAGTGTATGTTAGTAAACAACTCTAGTATTTGTATCATAACTCTCTTCGAAGCGAACAGGAAAAAGAGATGTGATATTTTTTTGTTGGATATGCATTCATTTTTCTAAATACGATTTGCTTTACCTTATTATATAACAATCAAGTATGATTATGCCTACACCATAGCCAGCAATCTTTATAGCTCAGAAACTGTACGGTGGCTGCTCTTTATGATCCTGTTTGCCCAGGAGGTCAGGTAACACCGATTGTGAAATCATTGCATATTTTGCAAAGTTCCTTCAGTAATTAAGAGAACATATCGTTAGAAGAGTAATATCGCGTGATCCAAAGAAAACATATCCATTGAAATAATGTCATACGACAGGGAATAAATGAAGCATTTTAGTCCATAGTTTGAGAAAGCACTCATCGGATGATCCAGACCTAAAATTCTCCTGAACTTCTTTGTTAAAAATTTATAAACTCTGTGAGAATTTTATACCAATGCTAAATAGTATACCTTTTTATTCTTGTATCCTTTTTCGTAGGGTCTAACCTTTAGGACGCGAATTCATAATTCTTCTTATTTCGGAACTATCTTTCGGGAAATATTAACAAGAGCGATTGCTTACTATTGGCGCAACTGTTGCACGCGTACATTAAGTAATATGGATATTTACTAAAACAATTATGTCTGCATAAGACATTTATTTGATTCAATCAAATAGGTTTTCATTCACACACACTTATTGCAAACCCGCTAAAGAATTACCCAATTGTACTCAATCAAGGTTATGTAAACGTCGGTGGCTGAAAAAAGTTGAATATTACATATAAATTGGTAGTTTATATACCTGAAACCTATTCAATGCAACTAGAGTGTTTACGAAACAAATATTCCCGCCTTTTATATTTGTTTCAACATTCCTTAACATCAAAGCTTCAGGAATCACGTCCGAGAGGGGAAAAAATAGAGCAATATGACAATTTAAGTGCGGAATATGTTGTTCAGATGTATACATTTTATCCTATCATGCCCACTATCTGAATGTGTTGCTATAGGGTAGGTTGTGAATATGTTCGATGCTGTCTTCCAAGGGTAAATCCACGTGCGTACGAATAACCAGGAGCCAAAATCAGTTGCACAACAAAACTTGTCCTTTCACGCTCCAGGAGTGTATTCTATACAAAGTTATAGGGTGGTTGCGACAATAGTTTCTAGGTTGTGTGAGCCCAGGTCATCATCTAAGAGCCTCATTCGAAAGCTTGATATGACACGAATCACTGACATTGTGGTTTCATAATAATTTTGGTTTCAAATTCATGGTAAAACCCCAGCTTTTACCCTCACATCCAGGGCCCACATCAATATTTTCAAACCGCAGTGTACAACTGCACACCACCCCAATAACGTCCCTGCGTTAGAAGTCTCTATCGTGGACAATGTAGGACGAGTTGCATGACATTAACAACGCATGTACTCACAGAAGCAATAATCCTCCGGATCGCATAATCTGTACATTTTCTCTGCAAATCTCAAGGATGATAAACACTAACTGTCCTTGAGAATTGTATTTTGTTATTTAAACAATTAGCGTGATTATCTAAGTAATATTTTGCAATGCATTTCAAAATGATGGCCGACAAGTTAACATGTTTAACTTTTCTTGTCATGTTTTCTTCGCATTGCGTTTTGACATAATGTTCTACCTTTAATGACCTTGAGCGTTATTTGCTATATGAGCATTGTGAAGAAACGTTGATCAGAATTGACACTATATTCGATACAAGAAAACAAAGAGAGAAAAGACAACTGCTTAACTGATAATTTACTTCTGAAATGTCGACAGACTCATTTACTTGCACTTGCAATATCAGTATATATATATATATATATATATATATATATATATATATATATATATATATATATATATATGTGCCCTCTCTCTCTCTCACACACACACATACAATGACTATCTTGCCGAGATCAATACAAGTGGTAGCTCTAACGGCTATCATCGAATATGCATATTACAAATGCAGCACGAAAAATGGTGAAGAGTCTGTGACGGAAAAGTCAAATTTGGTTTTGTTTCTTCTAAACCTGGTAAACCAAACGAGCTCAAATGGTACATATGTCAAGAATATAATGCACTCTATACAAGAACTACATATACTATATGTTATTAGGATGTGCCATATCCTGCTGTTATTATGATACGAATTTAGAATAAACAAATTACGAAGGTGCGTTCTTTGTGTCATGTTCTTACACGACTTGCATCTGTATTACTATGCTGATACATTGTGCGCAGTGTCTACATTGCCTTCCAAGTGTTAAACTTTGGGGGTCGATTGTACCTGAAGGAAAAAGTAAAAGCTAATTTTAATAAGTGCTCCATGCATTTAAAAGTGTGCTCCTGATAAGATATGACTTGTGCAAGTCATATCAAATACTAAAACGCGATGATATTGGAATTGCTGTTCAACAAGCCATAAAGTAATATGTTTTTGCCTTATAACAAAGTATTGAGTTATAGATTATTTGAAACTACATTTGAAGCTTTGTACACCTAATGGTCCATGCAAATAAGAAGTAACGTATAACACTTTAGCCAGAGTCACCGTAACGTATAAACTGAATACATATATTACTCACCATGATGAAACAAGTGAAATTTCCTAGGAGCTTTACAAGACCATTGAAGTACTAAAATGTAAAGCGATAATTCATTTAAAATATCAACAATTTACAATATCATGAGACTTCGCGATTTAAGTTTGATTGTTGCCTTTGACATCTTAGCAATACTTTTCGGCAAGTATTTTGAACCTAAGAACAGTATTTTGTAAGTGAGGAACGGAATATGTGTTGGGAGAAGGATTTTCATATTTCAGAATGAAGTAGGTAATTTATTTGAAAGGTTTGAAACCAGACGCATATCTCTATAAGCGTTGCATTTTGGCCCTTCTTGTCAAGGGGCATTGCTAATTCTACCGGTCAGAGTAATATACCTAATGATATGATAAAATCATCAAGAGTTAGGGGTTAGCCAGATAAATACAATTTTAACAAAAGCAATGAATTATATGATTCAGTCGATATACTGAACTTGGCATATATAATCTATATGTTTTATGCACAGGCCTTAAGTTTCTTTCTGCTTAAATATTGATAATGCTCTTTGTAGAATGTCAAGATAATTTATGCGGATGGAAATGTGACACTTCTTGCTACTGCAAAGGACCCATTGACAAACAAAACAAAATAAGCGCCAATTGTCAAGGTGGTTGTAAAACAGGATGGTGGGGATACTCTTGCAATTATACTTGTGACATTGACTGCAAGGGTAACACATGTAATCAAGTTGATGGACATTGTTTTGAGTGCCTTCTAGGAAAATGGGGCCATTTCTGCAAAAATGACTGCACCAACTGCATAAATGGAACAGGATGTGGTAACTTCAATGGGACATGTACTGTGGGATGTTTATCAGGTCTGTATGGTGTCAGTTGTGATCAAGACTGTGGACACTGTGCTGATGATGGATCCTGTGATAGATACACTGGAGCTTGTAATCATGGCTGTCAACCGGGCTGGCAGGAAGAAAACTGCACGATAGGTTGGAAGATATATTTATACTGTATAATGTTTTGTACAAAATACCTATGTATATGTTATTATATATAAAGTAACAAACTTTCCATGGTTAGCAGTTTTATAATAATTTGGATTTTTTTCAAGTCTGGTATCATCCACGTCGTGTTTATTATTATTATTATTATTATTATTATTATTATTATTATTTTCTGGATGCGATAATATTACACAAAATATGAATATTTAACGGGCAGTTAATACTAAGACTGAAAATAGAAACGACCAAAATTGTTGTCCACTTTTTACGGCTATCGTCGTCAAAGGAGCAAGGTTTTCACTTGCATAAGGACAATATTTTTACAGACTTGGTACTGTATTTACAAGATTTTGCCTGTAGTAAATCTATTGTGAGAACAAAGATGCAATATTTTCTATTCCGCCATGTTGTAAATTATATGAGAACTGCAAAATGAATGTAAAAGAACTGGAGCGATGACGCTATCTGTAATGCAATAAATCGTTTTGCAGGGTCTTTTTCTAGTAAAACAAGTGATTATTATTATTATTATTATAACTTTCATGATGCATTCAAATTACACAAGATCTGAATACGCAATGGACAGTACTTACTAATAACGAAGACAAAATGTAAAACTATTGTCCGCAATTTCTTCAATGGAGAGATGGTTTTGATTTACCTAAGAAGAATATTTCCAAATATTAGATTATATATTTCAAATTCACATGGAGATAAAAGTGTGTATTATCTAAAATGGTCGAAAAAATTTGAATCCAATTTTGCTCTATTTACAAGATTATTTTCTTAGTTCATCTATCACCAGAGTAAAGACGCGATATTGTTTCTCATCGTTATGTATGTAAATTGTATGAGAACTGCTGGAGGCATTTGATAAAAACCCAACGATCTCTCTGATCTAAATGTGATAATTAGTTTGGCGAGAAATGATTCCTATCAAACAACGGGTAACATCAAATACTCAATAAAAATAATATTTCTACATTCATCAATTATACATTTTCTCAACCTAGGATTTTCATTACTTTAGAGAAATATAAAATGTCATTACATTCCAATGTTGTTTTAAATTCTTTGCTTAAATATTGTTTTGTACTTATACTTTCTTCTATCACTGTATTATTTTCATACAGCTTGTCCACGAGACTGGTATGGTTTGAATTGCAATAATATGTGTGGTCATTGCGCCAATACAACGTGTGACCATATCAATGGGACCTGTCCGCTTGGGTGCTCTGAAGGATACAATGGAACAAAGTGTTTTGAACGTAAGAAATTGTGAAGGATTGACTTTTTATTTTCTTACATTCAATGCAGCGGATTATACAAACTTTGCACAGCGTATTTATTTCGGTTCATACTTCGTTGAATTTAAACAAATAAGCAGTCAATCCTTATTATTAAATTCAACATCATAACTAATTAAATAAATTCCTAGTTTAATAACATTCTTTTATTTAATCATATTTTGAAGTTCATTCATAAGGCGCAATAATACACACCAACAGTGTAGATTCCTAATGTATATAGTGCCAATTAGAGAAAAGGGGTGCTTGTTCAAGCCACTCCCACTTCTCAGTTGAAGACGAGGCCACCACTTCAGTTAAAATATCAAAATCCAAAATTGCACGATAGAAACCATTGTCCCCAAACACTGTTTCTATCTTTTCACGCAAAATACGATTTTTTTCTTCAGTTTCATCAATGTTTTGGACCATAAACAAATCACTGTGCAAAATGTCATTTCGCAATGTACCGTCATGTCTTCACATCAAGATATGCATGTAGACTATTTTTATTGATTCATTTAAAGTGAATTTGATTTGTAGCATTGGCTAAGATATCTAATTTATTTGAAAAGAGGTAAAGTATTTGGTTCATGATTAAACCCTTACGCAAGAAGACTATACTGGCTTGTGGTCATTATTTAGTGCTTCATATGTTAAGTGTTTACATAGGTCAGGTGGTCAAAGCGTTTCGCAACTAACTGCAGGATTGTATATTCGAACCTACCTGTGGCCGCAAAATTTCTTCCTCTTTTATTGTACAAAACAAATTTCATATATACATGTCTTTCACATCAGGATATGTAAGCAGACAAAGTTTATTCATTTAAATTGTATTTTACTTGCAGCATGAGCAAAGTGATCTCATTTGAAGAACTGTCCAGTATTTGGTTCATAATTGAAATCTTACCTAAAAAGTCTCAATTTGATTTGAGTGATCCTATATTCTAAATATAGTAATCATTGCAAATTATGTACAGACACGTTGTGCAGGTGGGCGTGGCTTAAACAATTGGGTTCATTGAGGTATTAACCACAAAAATTTAAAAGGGCCTGTCCAATCTGATTGCTGTAAATCGTAATGACAAAAGAAACATTCAATTATATATATATATATATATATATATATATATATATATATATATATATATATATATATATATATATATATATATATATATAACACCATTCAATTTTTATGACATGCGTATGATAATTTAGAACATTGAAATGCTATTGGCTCAAAACACCTTCTCTGTAAAGAATAGTAGTGATTATCCTGCATTTTGACTATCCGTCGGGACGATTGTTGCTGAAAGTGCGAGGTAAAGATGAGAAACAAGTACATACTTATTTGAAACAGACGCTATCTATGCAACTGTAATTCTATCTTTAAAAAATTGTCAAATGTAACAGTACAGGTACATAAATCTATATAATATTTTGAAGCATTTTCAGAGAATGGACGCGTTTATGATGATTTATATTTATAGCAACGTAAAGCACTCTCCAGTAATATGCATGGATTATTGTATAGAATATCCAATATATTATCGGAATGCTTTTCTTGGTTGGTGTTGCCTACAAACGTTTACGTAATTACAACAAATATTGCGCTTTCTGTGAACACTGTAAAGGGTCAGTAAAATTGTCATCACTAAAACTTGCTGTTTTTATCTTTCTCGCTTCATGAATGCGATATTGTTGCAACGAGTTCGATTTTGGCTTTAAAGTCTGAAGACGTTCGGTGTAAACAACAATGTCCATACATAAGTAGTAATGGAAATGATATGAATAAAGTGTATGTTGTAATTTTCAGATCTTAAAGAGGAGATAGAGGAGAAGCTATCTTCCTTACCTATAGGTATTACAGTGGGAGTGGCTGTTGGTGCTGCATGCCTTATAATAATTATTTTGGTCGCAATACTAATATGGAAGAGAAGGTATAAACTTTATATCTGGAGATTTTATATATAATGTCTGTCAATTAAACAAAACGCCTTGGTTTAATAGAAAAGAACCACCTCATCTATTTCAGCTACTAATGAGTGACCAAGATGTTTTGTTGTTGAAATAGTACTTGTGTTTCTTCTTACATTTTGTGTTTCATGTCGTTCTCAGTGTTGCAAGGAGGTGAATTGCTTGCATTTAATTATGTATACTGCATTCAATTAGTTACGCGAGGACATACAGCTAGCATTTAGAAGATTATTCGATAGACAATGGAACCTCGAAATGGCCCGTATCATAACTAGGACGCACATAGGTAAAATAATAAGTGTAGAATAAAGCATATTATTGTACATCGTTATCATCTTCATAGGTAGCGGCCAGTAATATTTTATGCAGAAAGCTATGATGTCACATTTGATTTTATGTTTATAATTCTTTTATTTTAGAATCGGTACACTTCAGAGTACACGGTATCAGTCGGAAGTACCTGATAGGAATACATCAAGTGTCAAGATGTCTTCGGATATCTACGAAAATGTTGCTTCGTTAAAGCTAGGCGGTAAGTTTACAACAGTAGGGACGGTGTGTATAAATTGTTTAGCTATGAATTACGTACCTTGTCAAACAAATGTATTAAGTATACCAAACTGCAAATGCAAGGATATTATTTCGACAGAGAGTCATGTCTCTTTCTGCGAGGGTGCAAAACTTCCTCAGCTCAAAACAGTGTTCTTAACTCAATACAATTATCAGTGAAAAATGTTTGTTTCAGTCTTAAGCATATATACATATATTTATATTTCAAGAGAATTTGAGTGAAGATATTTTATATTATGTTAATGCTAATTGGAAAGGATTCTATCTTATATCAGAAGGAGAGGTCTATTTTTAAAACAATGATGCTGTATTTTTTCTACCTGACATAGGAAAGAAGACTGACCCACATTACTAGTAGTTTCATTGCAAACGTGGATTTCGTGTGAGAAAGAAAATACAAAATAGCTCAAAATATTCACGTTTTCTGTAATCACTCAAAAATTCTACATTTTCTATGTATTAAAATCAGAAGATATGAAATTATATCAAAATGATGCCTTTATATTCTGTAGAAGAAGAACGTTCAGATATTCAGCCAACATTTACAAATTCATATTCCAACGTAAACTTTGATACAAAAGGAGGTATAGTTGTTAAAGAAACCGATGGGTCGGTTGATAAAATTGATACACACATGTATACAAATGCTGGCGTGGATGTTGGAATTATGGGAGAAAGGGTCACTGATGAAACAGTCGAAAACAGAGATGACAGCGCCAATCGAGGTGTTTACTACAACACTGCAAGAACTTCTAAGAGAAGTGGAAAGAAAATTGCTGTCCAGGATCTCAGCGACTACATTAATAGGAGAATTTATCTTTCGAATGATATCGAAAAAGAATTCAAGGTGACATTTTATTTACCTTTACATGTATAATTCAAAAAAGTAAAAAAAAAACAAATTATGCACATGCAAGTCTCCTACAATATAACTAAATCCGCAATTTAATTATTCGTATATATTTTTTTCTTAATAAACATGATTGCTACAAAAGAAATAATTCAAAGATTCTAATCATGTACACTAATGGAACATTTACATTATTTCATACTCTATCTATCATGAAATACCATGAATAAATTATACAAAAATAAATTTAGCAGTTTTGGTCTTGCTTAGTTTACAGAGTGCAAACGTATGCATCGCTAAATAATAGATCCTTTTAATGAAGATCCTATTTCATCTTCGCAATAGTTTTACTTTTTCTGGCTTTTCACTGAGAATGTATTATTATAATACACTATATTATGTGGTTGACATTCTTTTCTCCCTGCATCTAATATTTATATCTTGGAAGAGGGTTTAAATATAATATCGCATTATATAATTCTTTTGACTAATGACACTTTATGTATGTTAATTAGATGAGGTATTTTACATAAATTTATACATTCATATCGTATCTAATATTTATGACACAAATCGATGAAGTATAGTGTAAGGATATTGATGCAATGGCACTTCTTCCCGTTGTCAAAGTTTTATCCAATGGAACCTTTCAGCAAATACATGTAGTTTTTTGTGTTCTTCAGAAACTGCTGTCGGGGCCTCAACATGACATAAATATCGCTCTAAAACCGATAAATCGACAAAAGAATCGATATAAGGGAATGTATGCATGTATGTACAAAAGTTTTTCTTCTGTAAATACGTTACCTAATTTTAATCCCTTTGGAGAACTACTGCTACCAAGCAAATCCAGTCCTCCCAGATAAAACTTTACCTAACAAGAGCTAAAAGTTATCTGCACACCGAAGTGGCGGTCCGGTAGAGCGATCTCACATCGATATGGTATTGGCGGCAAAACCCACGATATCTCAGTTACCACTTCTTCTCCTGCAGAGAATCACGCTCTTACTGCGAGAAACCTTGCATCTACGTTGATACAAGTTGGAGGAGGTTCACTTAGCAAAGCATGTATCCTCTATCTATAATTTCGAACTTTTCTTAGTTTCTATGTCGGCAAAGTTCTGATTTTACAGTTTTACCGCACTTTGTCGTGTTTGAACATTTAATTTTACTGAGGTACTGTCACGGGGAGCCTATGCGAATTGTGCAATATAAAGAGACAGGTGGAGAGCTACAACAGGTGTATACGTTCTGTTCTATTTGTCTTAGAAATGCATTACTAGGGACGAAGTCACAACAAGCCTACCTGTAAACATGTCCTCAATTTGGTAATGTTAGGCGGGTAAGGGAGCTAAATCAAGAAAGGGTTACAAAACGCCGGAAATCTACACGAGAAAATCCCGGCAGCTATGTTATTTCCACAGGACCCTCCAATGAAGGCGACACCCTTTAGGTCTTGCCTCTTGAATATTCCAATCTACAGCTTTTAATGATAAACAGCTAGCGAAAGAACAAAACAAAATATCCTTTTGCTCCACCGATACAAGGTGTCACGGAATTGTATATATATATATATATATATATATATATATATATATATATATATATATATATATATATATATATATATCGTGTATTTATTTTTTATGTAAATCGTATATTATTTCGAAATAGTGAGTTCGGTTCATCCCATGCTGCACAAGCATAATTCTTACAATGGGAAAATTGATATATACCTTGAGCGCAAAGGCAGGGTATGGCTACATGGTCAGTATATATATATATATATATTACCTCATCGTAAAATAAAACATCCAATTACGCAGAGTCTTGTCAGTGAGCAGTCTACTTAATGACGCGCGATTTCCAGCTGTAGAGGTATGTGATGTAAATATCGTTTTTCTATTTATATTATGGGATATAATAGTTTTACTGTCACATTTATCTTGTATTTTAGGTAATTACGACTTGTGTCATATAATACAATGATGTAGTCTGTTAACTTAACAGAACGATTTTATTTCGCAATAATGTTGTATTTATTAAAGAAGAGACGGTGTTACGTTAAGTACTATAAGATTCTTGTCAGATAATTGGTTCCCTTCTGAACCTGATTTGCACCTTGTATAGTAGTCCCGATAATATAATTTTGTATAAAATAATCAGCTCAAGTTTACAGTACATAACGAGATTACGTGATATTATACATAACCGTCTCATTTTTAGTACACGTTTCTGGATATTATATTTTCAACTGACTGATTGGTGATTTATTGATTAGTGATTGATTTATTGATGGCCGGTGATTGGTGAATGGTGACTGGTGAATACTGAGTGTAGTGCTGAAGGAGTGTAGGCTGGACGGAGTGATAGTTATGCTGTATCTCCGTATATACACCGTATAGTAGGTGTTTTTAGTCGTGGTGCTAATTAATTTGGGTTGTGTTATACCCAGTCTGCTGCTGTCGGTAGGTGAAATTGGTCTCGAAGAATATAAAGGTCATCACGTGGTGAAGAACCAAGGCTTCTGGACCAACGTGTCTGCAGAGGACAAGAGACTGTACGGATCTTTAGGCAGACCAAGAGTGGCAGACCGTTCGTGGTGGGACCTCAACCATTCGACAGAGCGTCGGGGCTGAGAGGAACTTTCGGATTTGTGTTCGACTCCGCAAGATATATGTTCCAATGTTTCATATCATATTTCACTATTTGAGTGAAAACATGTCATATTTCATTATTTAAGTGAACTATATTATTTTCGTGTGGAAATTGCCATCGTTTACGTATTTTCATTTTTCCATTGTTTGTTTGGAATCACTTTGAATCATTAATCACTGTATCTTTTTACTTTTTAAGTTTCTTTTCTTCATGCATGTCAGTTTACAATTCATTTTACCGTAACACATTATCATGTTCGTGCGTATTTTGTTAAATATCCAATACTTGGATCTTGTCGGCGCACGAATCAAACAGTCTTTTTCATTGAATCTTTGCAAAAATAAACATTGTATTTTCGTCACCATCAAAAGTGTTCGTTAAAATCCAACCCCAACCCGGTTATCCTGTTAAACACGGTCCGATCATGTAGATCAAACATCATGTAACCCGTCCCAACATTATGAATCGGACGACCTCATCCCAACAAACATAGCATATTTCCGTTTCGACCGGCCAAGGCCTACCCAGTGGACTTCAGGGACAAAAACCTCCGCACAATACGTTCCATGAAATCAATACGTCGTGCAGCCTGTCGAACCCGTTGTATGCCTGCAATTATTGCGATCACTGTAACCCAGATATGTCCTCACATCACCCTCCATTTACGATGCTGAGCATTGTACCTCAGTTCATGCCAGATTCCAATTCTCAATTCTCTCAACCATTTATCATTAGAGGGGACGCTTTAATCGGTGACATATAGGACATAACAGTTTATACGTCAGAGCTCTCCACGAGGTTTGTCACTAGCAGACCTCGCCACTCTTCGCCAACTTCGTCTCAGTCAACTCGAGACATCAGCCGCATCTCATGCACGCAAAAATGACAGTGCTGGCTATCAGGCTCCTTCTTCACTTTTTAATTTCGCTATGTTGCGGTAAGACTTAGCCTGCAGAGTTGTCCACCTTTACCTCCTGAGTTCTGCCCGCCTCCTCCTAACCTTTCAACTACCTGGTCCAGAGCTCCAGTATCTGTTGATCTTTTCATGAAAATGGAAGAATCGAACTCCAAACTGCTACCGCAGTCTAGCAGAATCACAGACATTTTGAACTGTTTACATCATCAATTACAAAACAGCAGCAACTGTCTTTTTTTCAACAAAAACGCCTTCCATCGAGTTTTCTTTGGTGGTTTCCTTATTGCCATTCTGAAAATCAGGAAACCATGGGACACGGGTTGAACACAAATCTTTGACAAGATGTCCTATTGTAGTTCCTTACGTTCAAAACCCAGGTTCTCGAAAACCAAAGTAGACAAAAGACAGAGAAGTAGCCATCACTTATACCAAAGTTTCTATACACGACGGTCTCTAAGTCTCAAAACAATAACATAGTGACACCGCCATTACCACATATCCCGGCATCTACATATCAATCTCTTAGAGATGAAGGCCATTTTGAAAGCGTTTCACTGATGGCAAGATACTTTAACGGGAAAGGGAGTCCTCATTCTGTCCGAAAACTACTGTGGTGATGTATCTCGAGCGGCAAGGCGGAACCAGTCCCCAGACCTTTGCATACTGATGTGGGACTTTCTAAACCGGTGTCGTCAAAAACAAGTCCAAATCCACGTTTGTCATATTCCTGGACGTCTAAACGTAATAGCAAAATCTTTATCCCAGAAAAATCAGCTTTTACAGACTGAATGGTCGCTCCATACCTCTGTTGTTATTCAGATATACACCTGATGTGCCCCGGGGGGCCCCGAGTGGCCGAGTGGTCTAAAGCGCTCTCCGTTACGGATCACTGCCATCTCACCTCTGTCTGCGGCGGTTCGAGTCTCGGATTCGGCCAATGTGGGGATGTGAGAAAGCTTGCCAGTAGCTTTTCGATGGTCGGTGGTTCTTTCCGGGGATTTCCCGGTTTCTTCCTCCACCATTAATACTGGCCGCCGTGTATAGCCTATCGTGTGCTGAAAATGGCGTTAAACCCAACAACAACAACAACAACAACAATAACCTGAAGTGACCGACCACAGGTGGACTAGTTTTCAACAAGATGGCCTACAAAGCTCCCATCCTTTGTCTCACCAGTTCCAGAACCCAAACCCCGGGTATTCGATGTACGATCCATAGCTTGGAACAGCCTGGACGTACATACCTGCGTTTCAACACCTCTGTTTCCAAAGGTGCTACAAACAACAAGAGAATCGAAGTGTTGCCTCATCCTCATTGCACCACTCAGATGGGAGAAGTCCTCAATCCCCTTCTCAATCTCACAGCGGAAATTCTGTGAAAAATAGCGAATTGTCCTCATCTACTTAACCAAGACAGCAATTACTGTACCCCAACGCAGACCTACTATCCACTACAGCAAATGTTTCACCCACACTCAGAGATAGTGAACCTGCACATATGGATGATATTAAACAGGCTCTCAGAAATAAACATTTCTCACAACCAGTTGTGTAGCGAAAAGTCCCTCCACTCTCAAAGCGTACGAGGAGAAAAGGAAATTTTTTAAATGGTCGTGTACACTGGAACACATTATATCACTACAGGATTCTATACCTGAAATATCTAACTTCCTCCTCTGGCTTTTCGACGAGAAAAAGTTAGCACCAAGCAAAATCAAAGGTTACCGTTTAAAGATCGCTGACACATTTCGTCATTATGGAAGAGTGGATATCGGACACAACAAAGAATTATCGGACCTTCTCTTCCACTTTGATTTAACACGGCCAAAAACGTTGGTTCTGTTCCCAAAGTGGAACCTATCCTGGCTGCTAACCTAGTCGAACAAAACAGCATTTTATCCACTTTCTAGAGCATCTTTAGCTCACATGTCATACAAGACCTGCTTTCTTATCACATCAGCGACGGCAGACAGAATCGGCGAAATCCATGCCTATCTTGGGACCCAAATTACATGCAGTTCCGACAGGAGGGGTCAGTTTCACTTATGAAGGAGCCTTTTTTCATCACCAAGAACAAGATTCATTCCATGGGTAACCAGACCTTTGTACTGAAATTATTGTCTACTCTGGACACTTCCAATCAAGGCCACCTACAGGAACCAGTTCAAGCCTTGAAGTGGTATCTTCAAAAGACAGAGCCATTGCGTGGAATGAGATCACGCCTATTTCTATTTTTGAAACATGGACAGGACGATATAACATCACATACCTTCTCGTTTTGGATAAAGAGGGTTATTCGCTCTGCATATCGAGAAATAACACCGATTTAGATGAATTTGTTACATATTTCGGCTCACGAGGTTAGATCAGTTGAAAAAGCATCGTCTTTGACCGAAACGGTTCTCAGACTGATATTATACATGCCGTGGGATGGAGATCTGATTCCACATCTCCAAGTTTTGCCTCAGAGATCTTTCATTCCTAGGAGCTCTGCTCGTTCTGCTGTAATATATTGTTGTCTTTCTGCAGGTACCTATTCCAGGTTGTTCGAGACAGCATGATAAGACGCGGCTTCATGACTTTCGCAGGATTTACGGGAGGGAAAATGTTTCTCCTTCCGAAGCCGCTCCTCGACAGTTGGAGTCTTCTTCCGTCTGGTTATCTAGAAGCGGCTTCATATACCTTTGGGACCGGAGATCGCATCTCCGAGCTAAGACTACGTACATCCCTTCACTCTTTACCGATTCTCCTAAGATATTAGGACTGGGTAGCGTATTTAAAAAAAATACAGCCACATATGGAGCGTGCATTACGCTCAAGTAGTAGCTGAGATAATCATGCATTTTGCCGACAATCCCCAAATGAAGGGGCGATCACTTTGCCCGACCATCACCTAAGTGGGCAGTTAATTTGTAATTGGTAGCTGAAAGTTCCATCTGCGATGAATGGCTTTAAGAGATTATAGTAGTTCTCCTAAGGTATTATGATTCGGTAAATATTCGCGAAGGAGAGTATTTTACTGAAAAATATAGTTTCCTTCATATGGTACATTTAGTGTTTTATATTTTACAAACCCTTCGAAAAAATGCAGAACAATAAGAAACATATTCGACGGACCTAATTACATATGAAGCTAATCTAAAGATACTTTGAGTTCTTCTATAACTGATATAAGGAGGAGAAAGGTCAGTAGGCGTATACCTAATGCATTTTGCTTTGTTAGTTACACATGTACTTTATCAAATATTGATTTTTTTGTATCAGCATAGCGATTGTTAGTTTACATTTCATTCCTATCCGTACTGACTGACACCATACAAATTATCGAGAATTTAAAACTTGATTTTTTCTTTACTTTCAGATGACAAGAACAGAGTTGTTTTAGAGCCACTATCCGATGATTCTGATACAGATTATATCAATGCATCCTTTATAAACGCAAGATCTCTTTCCTTTTTGTTACCATATTGTAATTTGTGACTGTGCGATGGATATGTAGTTAAGCATTTTGTTCTAACGAAAACTTAAAGCAGGTTAGGGTGTACAGAGGGCATGACATATATTAACTTAGATCATCTCAATTCACGTTTTCTACAATCCAGATTGAAATGTATTTTTCCATAGTTCGTTAAATGTACGGTAAATAATCTATATTCCTGACAATTACAGTGTTAAAACTGATGCGTTAAAATCTGTCTTTATTACATGCCAAGTTATAAAAATGATACTACTCCTATAATAATACTTTAATTGATGATTATCCTAGGTGATGATGGTATTTGTATATATTTCAGGGTTACAAGCGGGATAAAGCTTATATTGCAGCTCAAGGTATAAACTTGTTACAAATATGCAAAATAGGTACACTTCAAGTGTAACATTGTAAATAAGCTCATACCATTGCCTCAATTTCAGTTACCGGGAATCCAATTTATAGGAATCAATATATGGTGAAAATATATCAGAACCAATAATAATAATAATAATAATAATAATAATAATAATAATAATAATAATAAAAATGAAAAAATAATATGAAAAAAGAAAATGACATGAACGAAACGAATTAAATCATCTTCTTTCCTGATCTATTTAATTGTACTCCAATATTTTATTAAGCCTGTTAGAACTGTAAATACATAAGACTTACTATGACGTTTTGTAAAATGAATCCCATGCTTTTTTAAATATCAAGGAACAATCACTGCGACGATCAACGATTTTTGGCGGATGATTTGGCAGTATGATATCCAACAAATTGTAATGCTCACTGGATTAATAGAACAAGGAAAGGTAGGTTAATGGATACATCACATGTGATAACAATCGTGATATTTATCTCAAGGGAAAATAACTTTGAATCCACCTTTAACGTAGGAGACTCTAATGAAATTGCATATTTGCAGGTATGTCCAAAGAGGTAGAAGTCCGTAGGAGAATAAGGAAAAGCTACAACTTGATATATCTTGCTATCTTTAATAATGCTCATTATACTCAAAGGTCCGTGTAAGTACTTAAGATTTTTTGTCAGATATTAAGAATATCTTTGCATGCATACATGTATAAAACGTATATCAGAGATCACAAAATCAAGTGAATTATATTCATTTAAAAGTGGTACGAAGAAGGTCAGTTTCAAAATAAAATGATCGTCGAAACTTCTTATTGCTACGGACCCGAAATCTGACTTGGAGGTTTCGGTTAGTTCGAATTTTGTTATGACGTTATTTGTTGTGTTACACGATAACTAAACATTTGCGATTTAATCAGCTATGATGCTGCTGAAAGCTTTAAGCTGTCAAGTCTAAGTAAGGAAAGAAAGGCAAGCTAGAAAGAAAAAGTAAACGGATATACAATATGGGAGGTAGGGGAATTTACGGAGATAGGACCTTCTTGAGATTGTGCGGAGGATGCAGGCGAAACGTTCTTTCTTCATCGGAAAAGAATGTTACGCTGTGTGCGTCTTTTAAGATTTGTATATGCAGTGTGGGTGGTAATGTTTCTTTTTTGTTGCATGTGAGTTTCTTCACGCATCTCGGTAGCATTATTTGTATTGGCTTCAAAATTTAAATAATCAGTCCTGAAACTTATAGCCTTAATTCATTCAATGCTAACGCCGATTTGAGTGATCACGTGTATGTGCATATGATAAATCAAACCTGAATGAATACACTATTATGTTAAGATCATCTCCGAAGAAGCAATATGAAGGAGAATGATCAGCTATATATCTGGATCAATTGATGTGCCTATTTATCCTAGTCCTAATATATTCTCCCCGTGATATGAAATCTCTGAGAGTTCACGTGCTGGCTGGGAGCACATGTGTATGATCCGTATCGACCATTCAGTGTTGCAAGCATGATAATAGAATGATTAATGCTTGAATTGTTTTTACCGAGATTAATATGAAAATAAAAATGAAGACATTAAGCCATTGACCAATCATATATTTGTGTTGATACCAGGTTTTAAATGATCAATGTTAATTTATCAAAATATATTCTAAAGTGAAACATATTTGCAGCAAAAATGTCTACAATACTGGCCGAACCGAGGAGCAAATGAATATGGAATGATACGAGTTGAATGTACTGACGAAAACGTTTGTGCGGAATACATAATTAGATCGTTTCTGATATTGAAGGTAAGAAACTCTCTCTCTCTCTCTCTCTCTCTCTCTCTCTATGTATATATATATATATATATATATATATATATATATATATATATATATATATATATATATTGTTACGAGTCTAGGCTCTTACGCTCTTACAGAAATTACAGAAATTAACAAGAAAAATGTGAAGACAACAAGCTTTGTAAAATTTAACAAATAATTTATTTCCCTAGAAAAACATGGTAAACATGAGAAAAAGAACTTACGTTTTTACGAATCAAATCCAAAATTAATCCAAGAATTAAAAATAGAGTTCTGTTTCTGATGAAGTTCAAAATGGAAGACAATAACGTCTGTTGTAACCTGTGAAGTGCTGAAGTGTCAACATTTTCTTGCTAAATCACAGAAAATATGATTCTAGTTTTTGAATTCGGTATATATTTCGATAAATGTCCTTGTCTAAGACTTAATTTAGAGCACTAGTATTTCCAGGGAAAACATTTACTTGAAATCAAATAATTTGAAGAAAATAAAATAGGCCTAATTAGCCCAAAACTGAAAACAACATAAAACAACTTGACTTTTCAAGTGTTAAGGCACTCTCAAAACATCAGTAATAAGTCTACCTTTAAGCAAAACAGATGCCCGGATGAGAGTCACATGGTCATCTTTCTAGAACAAGACAATCGTTTTACATGCCTAACATCACGTACTTATAGTATGGCCTTAACTGAAATCAAATGGTTCTTACTCTGATAAAGAATAAAAAAGGAAATGTTGTTTACCATAATTGCCACTGTTTCTGAATCTAGGTCAGGAACTAGGTCAGCTTTAGAAACAATGTCTCTGAAAGATGTTTACGTTAAAAATAAAAACAAATCAATCAGAACTGAACACTATTCTGGACAATATCAAATACAGTAAACAAAGTTACATTACAATAGCATGTAATGGAATACAAAAATGTAAAACTAATAAACAAACAATTAAATTCAATCCAATATAAATTTAATCAAAATTACGTAACAATATGTGTGTATAATACAGCGTTCTTTGAACGTTAGTAGAATGAAAAGAGCTCAATTACTGAAATTGTATTGTGATGATACCTCAGTACCTTTCATGATGCTATCACTTTATATTAAGTAAATTTTGGGCATGATCATGATTTAAAGTTTGAGTTATATTTGTTAACGCTTAGGTAAAAGTGACATGTCTTGCTGAAAATATAACGGATGGAACATCAGATTATACTCAGGATTACTTATTAAATTATTATTATTAAACAGGAATTAAGATGAAAGATTTTTACTTCGCATGATGGTGTTTAAAGCCTAAAATAAATCAATGATCAATTTGCGTTAAAAATATTTTAGCATGTGAATGGAGGCTATACAATTTAATACGATTCTATGGTCTAAAAATAAGTAACATAAATGTGCATAAACTATCAAGTTTTGTAAAATTCAACAAACAATTTATTTCCTTCGAATACAAGGTGAAAATATAAAAATAACTTGAAAATTGCTAATCAAATCCCATAAAATCACAGAATTTTCTAAAAGAAGTCCAAAAGAATAACCTTTATTGGTATTCCAAAATAAATGCAATGAATCAAAAGTGATGTGCTTATTGTGGCCTATAAAGTGGAGAGGTGCCAATAGTCTGTTGTTGAATCACAGTACTATAATCATGGTTTCCTTGTTTAAATCTCTATGATGTAAACTTCTGTCCAAGAATATTATAGAGTACTTCGTATTTCCAGAGAACGAAAAGTTGAAAAATTAATTACAATCCAAATAACATACTCAACACAACATTAAAACTGATTTCTGTTTCAGACGTTAACTCATTAATGACTAATTATCATATAAACATATTGATATGACAAACTTAGAAGCAAAATGAAAAACGCTTTTGATGGTTGAACGTTCATTGTTCTAGAAGGATTATAAAGTTTGTTATAATAAAACATTTGACATCCATCATGTAGTCCAGAGTCTAATTATGTGAGGAGTACAAATTTCCGGGACCAAACTGAAGATAATAATCTTGTTTGATTAACTGTCACTGATCTTTGAAAAGGTTAGTTATTAAATAATATTGCATTACCCAGAAATATATAATGAAACTAAAATTAAAAAACCATTACAAACAATGCAGGTGAAATATACAACATGTATCATTCTCACTGTTGTGATTATCTATATAATATATTATTTTATAATATAGTTTGGTTTAATGACACTTTTTTATTCTTTAATTCATTGGCTGTCCTGTACTATAGTAAGAGTACATTATCTACTTTCTCTATTCCTAAATCAAAGTTATTGCCAAGTTCACTTACACAACTAGTTCGGTGAAAGTAGACCCTAGAACAACATTTATACTCTAAATATAGCATGCAGACTCTAACTGTTGATTGGCTTAGTAATTATATAAGGGAGGCAATGACTGTTAGATATTACACAGTAGAGAATAATTTAAATACTTGGAATCTTTTCTAGTCATTCAGAATAGGAGATTTGATACACATAAAGTGATTATATCAGGGAATTAAATTATAGCGTTTTCATTATTCAGCTATATTCTGGCTTGTCAGAGTCAAAGAGTACATTGGATTTATTAATAATTTGTTTGCTGAAATTACAGAATTTAAACATTTAATTTGAAATATACAGCGCCTTGCTGAAATATTGCAAAAACATTAAGGATTTGCATATTTATTTAATTTTGTTGGATTACGTGAAATATTCAAGGATATTGTGACATCAAGCTTTCATTTGATCAGCCTAGCAATAAAACTTTTGGAACAGTTATAAGCACGTTAGAACCTTTCTTCCAAATACTTTTGGATCATTTCCTGATTAATGTGTAAGTAAATGTGTATGTGTATGTGTGATTTAGATTTTTAACGTAGCTTTAAAAACATTTTAGTTATATCGCTACGATGTCTGCAGTGTGGCAGTTAATAGTGATCTCTAGCACTGTGGCATCATGCCGCAGACAATTAGCATCATGTCCCACACGCTCACATTATAGTGACACCAAGCCGACTAGTGCTAACACTATCCTATTAATGCTAGGCACCAAGCGAGGTAGCAGCTAGTACCTTTTTTATAAGTCTTTGTTGTGATTCGGCCCGGGTTGAAATTGATTGTAGATTTAGGATATATTACAGGAATTCATATCATACTGTAATTTATGTTTTAAATCTTTCGCTTGTTCGATTATATATTTTTGGGATATGAATTTATATTTTGGCAAATTGAATGCTTATTTGGTTTTACCATGTCTTGTTACATTGTTTAATCCCATAGGACGTAACACTCACATACTTGATAACATTAAAACGAGGTACAACGTTGATTAACGCGCTAAACTGTAACATAAATCTTCAATGTTTTTCAGAAATGTTTCTTACGTTCCACATAAATGCATAATAATGAGGTGCATACATGCAGATGTTTCTGTTTCTTCCCGTTATTCAAGACAAATGGGCTACTAAATTGGAAATAATGGCATCCAACATAGTGGTAGATTTCCAAGAACTTTGAATGTTGAGTCGCGAATAACGACTGCGAATTTACTTTTACAGTAATGGTAAATTAACAATAGAGCGAATGATTTGCATTGAACTTATTTCATAGAAAACGCGAAAGATCTAGTCCGTGGTCTTCAACAGAAAATGTAAAAAATATTCTCAACAAATCACACACTCGAAAACTATAGCCTTGGCAGCGTTGTGATATAAGTATAATTTAGTTTCTATGATTATTTTACTACACTGAATGCGTTTCATTTGAGGCGTGCTAACGGATGTCCCCAAAAGTTATTATTGTAAAGTCTTAATGCTGGCTATTTGGTTCGACCACCTGCATCTGCTTACTGTATAAACGGACATTCGATATCATGATTTACGATGATAGTTTTCTTCAATATGTTCTTCAAGCAACAGTTTGATCAAATAATATTTTCATCTAAATATCATTACTGTTGATGTTACACAAAATAGATTTCAGGAAATAGCTTGATTGATTTTCTTGAATAACTCTCGAATTTGATAAGGCAGTTTGTTTACCCGCCTCCTATACATATTGCTATAACATCATTATAGACGCTCATCCCAACTTGCGCTATAAATAAAGATGCCAAGAAGTAAAACAAATGCCAATTTAGACATTAGTACTTCCGTCACATAAGGTGAATAGTGAACTCATACAGAACAAATGGTTATACAAACGATGCTTTCTCCCGTGTCTCTTTATTCTATGGCAGCTGCCAGTATTGGCTTGATATACGCTTCATTTCTCAATTCTACAGAGATCACATCCATATTTATATAACATTAATTCAGAAGATAATGATATTGTTTCCTTTGTTAGCCAACAAATGTCGTAGGGAACCATTTTATCTCTTGGACAAGTAAAATTGGTTCATTCCATCAGTTTGTGGGTAGTCTTATCTAATTCTTTTGCAACTTATGTCCAATGTATATTTATAAGTAAGCAAGTGTGTCTTTCTTTTCTTTGAATTTAACGCAGCTTTCAACTCGGAGAAATGATTCCATCCAATTCATCAGTATCACATACAGGAATTCAGCCGTTCCGTCTTAAATGCAACTTTCACACATAAAGGCTGCTAGCATAGCATTTTTGATACTGGTGAATTACTCTAATATAGTAGGTCACTAGTCCTCGCCTACCACCAATATTTGTATAGTAATTGAGATCAGTGACTTTTTGAATGAAATGTAGATACATCTTCCCGTGAGGTCTCATCTTTGAAATATCGGGTTGCACTGATCATCAAGACCTTACGTCTAGGCCTAAATTTGCTTTTTTTGAATTCTTATTGCAACATGATTAGTGTCCTCACGGCATTTTCGAAATTGTTCAGAATAATCTTCCTCACTTGCCAATCAATTGTTTTGAAACAAGAAGGTCCACGTGTGCTGCTTACGTGTGTCTCTTACCTATGAGTATATCCTTTATAATATGCAGGGTCCCTCCTACCGGCTAACCATAAAGCGATTCAAATAGCAAAAAGAACAAGCACTCTAATATGGGATCTGTACATAGTAAAACCGGTCACTGGGTAATATGACATCTCAGTCCTAATGGTATGTGGATAAAATGCTGCGCTTATCGTGCTATTGAGTCTTTCAAACTCACCATTCCATTGTTGTCGGTACAAGAAGTTGTCCCTCTATAATCAGCATTTCGTGCAGATTTTGAAGAAGTGTGCTTAAGAAGTTTGTCTCTCGATGAGTGAGAATAACAGTAGGTATTATACACTGTGACATAATAGACAAATTACATCACTGACCAATACCTTTGCATGCATCTCTTTCAATGGAATTTGTTTACGATATCTGGTAGTTCATCAATATACTCAAAGTTTATATTTTTTACCGACCTTGTTCTGGCTCTAACGAGTCAACGAGATCCACGGAAATATATAATAAATGATTCAGATACGAGCGATAGACACATCGTAAAATTTAATCCAATTTTCCTGGCAGTCCGTTTACAGATTAACACACACCATAGTTTCTCTTTATGTCGGTATATCTGGCCAGTAAATGATGCTGCAATCATTTCCGTATTTGCTTTCCCCTACTAAAGTGACCAGTTATGAGTCTATCATTTGTCAATGAGTCGTATCTATTCTGGCAGTATCAACTGCAGTGCACATTTGTCTCTACCAATGAGATTAACTTTCCAACAAAAACCCGTTCTCGGGTAGTATGTATTTTATACCTTCACCCTTACGTGCAGACATTTAAGCCCTGTCTCAAACGTACTTAAAAAATCTTTCATCTTCTCTGCCTTATCAATTTGTAGCTTATTAGCGCGTACATCGATGTAATCAGCCAGACTTTCACAATGTTCATCATCGTCCTTATCATTATTTTCGTCAGAATATATCCCACTCAAACGAAAGTCGTTTAGACGATGCGATCAGCCCTTGAATTGAACCATTTTCTTTCCCTTCCTTAGTCCCATCCTTTAGAGTTAAAAACTGACAGGCTATTGCCTAAGCGTTCTATCTCTTTTCTCGAATGTATATACCAAGCAATACTTATGATACCAAATCAGGCACCAGTAAGAAGTCCGATCTGTCCATTTTCATTCGTAGGATGGCTTGTTGTGTTCCTCAATATCTAACACTGACTGAAATGTCTGTGAAATTGTCTTGAGATCACTAGATTCTGTCTTTAAAGGATTCTTGAGCTACTCACCTTTCCCTTGAAAAAAGTAATTTGTCACGACCGAGTTATTATAGACTGAATATTTGTCCTTCCTTTCAGAATTTCTATTCTTTTCTGTTTAATCGATTATTTTGTCTTGATGATTTCGATTTCTTAGGTATATCGGCATATTTCATTTAATGATGCGGAATATTGTAGTCTTTAGCAGCATATTTATTGCTGCGAAGGCTTTCTGCTTCCTATTCATTTTTGCTTGCTCTAGATGGATTACAGTATACAATTTTGTCAGGTGTTGCCATCAGTCCATAATATGAATTATCTGGTTGTTTCCGAATGCATTATAGCAATCCAAATCAATCGGTGGTCCTGCTTAAAGCTAGGTTGTTCAAATTGTTCTGATAGTCTGCTTAAAAATGTTGCTGGACTCTGTTGCCACTTGCGCCTTCGATGCATAATCATTGGAAATGTAGGTCATCGTCGCGCCATCCGACGTTTACGGCAACTGCACATAATTTCAGATACACAAAAACGCCCGCCTTCCTAGCATGATCAATGTTTGAAAGCGTTAGCCAGGCTGGTGATGTATTTTCCCCGAGTTTTGTTCCTTTTTTTCTCCCAAATGTTCATATTCAGTCTCCATTTTCTTCCTTACTTTTTTGGTTTCGTGCTTCCTTGTTTTCATTCTTTAGGCAGCTTGATTTGAATAAACACATTTCCTACTCTCAAATATTTGCCTCCTTTTCTGTAACTTTGATTTATGGACGCAACTACACTTTCATTTTCTGGTCGGTGTCAGCCTTTTGACTAATGTAGCTTTGGGTGTTTCTTTGTTTTCGTTGCAGTCTCTCTGATTCTATTTCCAAATCAATCATTTCCAGTTTATTAACACATCCTTAAATGTGGGTTATTTGTTTCAGATTCGCTGTTTATTACTCTTCATTTTTAAATATGCAAGACAATATTATGCTAATTACCTTCTTTGTCCAGACCATCAATAATGAGGCAAGTTTTAATTATTATTTGAAGCAGAAATATCAAACGGCAAACTGCATAGTGCTGCAGATGGTAATTTGCTGCCACACTAGTTACCACGGCTCACTGCAGAGCTCCTTTTGCACGACTTTGATAATTCGATATGTTGTGTTTTGCTATATACACCCGATGTTTGTTCATACCCATATATTTTGTAATCTACTACTGTCATTACGACAAAATAGGTAAGAGGCACAAACGTTGCAAAAATTGGTCCCAAAACAGTGGATAAGTTTCAATGAACATTTAATGCTAACAACAACAGTGAGCAGAACGACGATACACTTGCATATACAGAAGTGATCTTTTAACAAAGATCTTATTTCATGGTACAATGCTGATGAAACATTCAAATCTCATGATTATCAGCAAAAATATGAGCATTTACGTTAACGTTTGGCCAGGTCATAAAACCAAATCCTGCAGGCCAGCTCAATATCTTGGAACTGACGTGAGATTATACGTAGAAATTATCTCGGAAGGTTAACCTACATGACCTTATCTAATAATTTGCACTAGGAATACCGTATTCAAAATATTTCTGGGATTGAGGTTACACATTAAATTGGCATCTCTATCCGGTTTAATGAGAATGTTTCTTTCCTTTTCAAACCCATTGCATTTATTGTGTTTGAAGTGATGACATATTGTAGTTGCATTCCTATTGATTGGAACGGCAAATCGGTATTTTTTTGTAAGATTGAACTTCACCTTATGTTCACCTGGGACTTGATTAATTATCGTTAATTACTCAGTTCTTTTGCTATATAAACTTCTAGTATATTTTCTCTTAATTGTTGCAAATAAAACTTAATATTACAAATTCACCTCCCAACTGTTAAATGTGAATGTAACCTTCGTTGAAAGTTCAACATATCTTAAAAATAACACCATGCTCATAAGAGCAAATCAGCTAATTTGCTTCACCATTATTTAACTGGTACACTAACGTTTTCTCGTTACTCATTTCTTGTTTTCAAGTAGATTTATTTCTGAGAAACGTAAAACTAGTTTTACACTAGTACTTCTTAGACTTTCATCACTCATATGTTACCTTTGTTAGAAGAGAATCATGCAATGCAGCATTGCTAAAGAAGAATCTCGTGTTTATTTCGTGCATACATGTACTTTACAGACTGATTCAAAGAAACAAAAGAAAATAACTCAGTTTCATTTCACCTCTTGGCCTGACAGAGGTGTTCCCGATACAGCTTCGAGTCTTGTTCAGTTTTGGAAAGAAGTCCGCCATTCTGAGTGTGTTCTTGACTCACCGATTCTTGTTCATTGCAGGTACAAGTTTATTCAAAGCATGAAAAAGAGCCTTTAATGTGTTTTATTCTGTCTCATGTGTTTTGTGCGAGAGTGTTTGAGTTCATGCATTAAACGTAGAGCCAGTTGATGTTCTTTAAAGCTTAGTAAGTATATTCAGTCAGTGTACTACTATAGACAAACCCACCTTAGCTGACATCTGCATTTATCATCTAGTTTTGTTAAATTTGCCTAAATAATTCTCTATTCAGGAAGGACACTATTTTCTGGACCATTAGGTGTCCTTTTGTGAAAGGTTTCTCTATATACTACTACAATATTTTCAGTGGAGAAAGCCGTTCTTCGTTTAATATAATATTATATGTTTAAAAATGTTAGTCTTAGTATTTGATTCCAATATTATATCAGCGCCGGTATTGGACGGACTGGAACATACATCGCTCTGGACTATATGTTTGACGAAGGAAGTGAAGAGGGATACGTCAACATATTTGAATGCATTAATAAACTGAGAGAACAGAGAGTTGGACTTGTACAGACGACGGTATTTAACTTTATAACCTTTTCACAAATTTAGCTAATGAACTCAACTGTGAAGTTGTTGACACAATGTTGCACTTCAACTGTTTTTAGATTAACGTTATCGAAAAGCTCTGGCAAATTATTCAAATAGTATCTTCAATACGACAATATCGTGAAAATGTGCGACGTTTGTCTAGTAATAAGAGTTTTTGTAAGCTTTGAATAATAGTCACGACATATTAAATGCTTGTATTAAAAATGAAAAAACAATATTGTATCATATGATTTCACTGGACACTGCGTTCAATGTAACTTTATATTTAAATTTCCATAATCATATTTGTATGAGTCTTAAAATGTTAACAAAAGTCGTATAAAACCTTAAACTCATTACTTTCCCTAATTTTTAATCTACTTGCGCACAGAAATCAAACAGTATAATAAAATCAGTGATATTTACATTCATTGCAGGAGCAGTATGTTTATTTGCACGAGGTTCTTTTAGAGGCTTTCAGAGACATTGGAAAAGCTGTTTCGGTGGATGATTTCCAAAATCATTACGAACAGATGCGAGAAATTGTTCCAGGGACGAAGAAAACCAAATGTCTCACTGAGTTTGAGGTAACTAATTTAATTGTAACAGAGATAAAACTCTTGACTTTGTGCCATTGATTTTTTCTTATCAAACGATCATCTAATTGAATTGTTGCAAGGTTGTTGATTGGGAAGGTGGTTTGTCTTCCAATGACATAAATATTTATCAATATTGGACTTAATTACTGCTTGTTTTTTTTAAAAATTCCAATTCACGATGTTCCTTGAGATGAGGCTCGCTGTGGTTTTGGAGTTATGCTATCAAATATCAAACTAACCTCAACGTCTGTACAAATGCGCTGGTAAAACGATCTCTCCCCCAGAATCTCCAAAACAAAAACAAATCAAATCCGGACTTAAAAATTTTAAAGGTTATCAATTAAATAATCTACCCCAACAAATGTTCAGTCTCTCTGACACCTTGTCTTTCTAGAAGTAGAATTTAATAAAATAAATATTTTTATTTTGAAGGAAAATTGTTTTCAATCTGTTTGAGGAATGAAGCAATCCTACATGATTTACCATGAATATAACGAGTCAATTTTAGCGTGTTTACCTTTTAATTTCCAGACATTATTATATTTATAAAGATAAAGAAAATTCTTCAGAAATTCAAAGGTCGTGGTCAACAATAGCATAACAAAGATTCCATAAGGACTTTTCAATACCGTCAACTAAACTGTTTCCTATTTCAATGTCTAACTCCTATGAACACACACACATACAAAAACCATTACAATCACGCATGAAAGTTAATTTTTAATTGAAAGGTTTACCAGTCGTTTCTACGTTTCTTATCTTGCCTATTTGTTTTCCTGTAATCCTGTTTTGTCAAAAGATATTACCTTTGAAACTCAACGGGCATTTGTATTGCAGAAACTGCAAGAAGATGAAAACATTTATTTTGAAAGAGATGCGATGAGAGTTACGAAAGGCAAAGGCTCTAACCCAAAAGATGAATTTCTGGATGGGAAGCTACCGGATAACAAGATGAAAAATAGATGCAATAATATTTTGCCTTGTATGCATCACTGAAAAAACTAAGTTCTCAAACTTCATGCAAAACATAATTGTATAATCTAATGTAGCATGCACTAACGTTAAGTCATATATTACAAAATCACATTTATTATTTATATCCCTAAATTAAAGCTGATTTGTAGTTATTTGGAATACTTTGTACGTCATTTACACGGATTGTAAATATTAAAGATCTTACTTAGAGAGCTAAATTAAATTGAAAATTGTAAAGCTTAAACCTGGGATTATGAAATCCACACTCTTGATGTAATCAGGCGAGGAAATCGGTGCAAACAAAAAACAAGCTTCAGTTTAAGAAAGCAGAAATGAACATTTTTCCAGCCACTTTCTCCTCCTATCATCGTAGTGCCATCTTTGCTAGCCTTGGTTTCGATAACCCTACCTATACCTTGGAGGAATGAACAGCTATATTGTTGCTTTGTCCTAGCGACATCTATTGGATTTTATGTGTTGCCTCCCTTTCTATGTAATCCCAACTAACCGATAGCGTGGTGCATTGTACATCGGCAGAAAACGGTGGTGGTAATTGACCAAAAAGGATATATTTTATCCAGTGAAATTCACAGACCCGAAGCACAGAAATATCTGCTCCATATGTCAGGGTGTGGATAGGGTTATCGGAAACTTGGCTAGCAAGACCTCATAGTGCAACTATACAAACTTTATATCTTTCAGGGACGTTGACAGTGTACCATAGAGGGAAGTTTATCGTGACGAGTTTTGTTGTCGCTAAGTTGGAGGCTTTCTAAATTCACTGCCTAGCTGATCGACATCCTTAATTTCGTTTCTCATACTCTTCACTCTAGATATTATTATTATTATTATCATTATTATTACAGCAGAGCGATACCGGCTATATCTGTCGACGTACGTTCCTGGTCGCAATGACTACATCAATGCAATTTGCCTTCCGGTATAAGTGTCCGTTATATGAATATTTATTTATCTGGTATCAAAAGTTTAGTTTTAATATATCTCATATCATCAAATTTTATTGAGTCCTGTGCCAATACTTTGAGCGATATAGATACCTTATTTGTAAGTTTTTTCATCACTGTATTATAAGACAACCTGGTTTTAGTTTCTCGACAGACGTTATGATCTACGTATAAACTGAGCCCTTGAGATTGTTTGTAAATACAGCATTTCCCTAGTCCGTTTCTTTCTTAATTGCATGCTGTTCCAAGTCCGAAATATAAGTAGTAAGTACATTATAGATATCTTATTAATAATTTGAATACTTTAATATAGAGTTGAGGTTGCCTGCTCCATTAGTTGTTATCAGTGTTGCACAACAGTTATGTTTAACAAAGTTTTTCTTTCCCCATATCTAGACAAGAAAGAATCTTAAAGGTTTGCTTGTGACACAAATGCCGTTGCCTGACACAGTAATAGATTTCTGGCGACTCGTATACGATTATGAAGTTCAGTCGATCGTCATGTTGAATGCAGAAAATATGTCTGGCGAAGCGGTAACAACATTGCTTGTTTATTTCTTTTATAAAAAGAAAACCTAATTTTATTAACATTATATCAGATTAGTGTTTTATGTGCCACTTCGTATTGTTTCCTCAGAAAATTTACATATGAATTCATTAATGAATCTATTTCTGGAGTGTTATTACAACTGTATAATGCATGCATCAAGGTTTGTCGTCTCACACGAGCCATATTCTCTGGAGTCTTATTGTTGTATAGCAACATTGTTATTAGTATGTGTCATAAAGCAAAGTCCGCTATGGGTAATTTATCTATCATTTCGTATTCCAATAAACAGGCAAGATGTAAGTCTGTGAATGGAGTTGTGTACACCTCAATGTCTCGAGATTGTTAGGTCCTTGTACGTTTGTTTATCTATCTGTCTGGTCCTCAAGTAAAACATAATCCAATCATGCAACACGTTAAGATTTCAGCATCCAAAAGCATATACAAAGCAACAGTTAACGACCTGAAGACTACCAAGATGTATGCAACATAATGTTAGTGCAAGAAAAGGACTCTTCATTAGTAGTCAACAAGTACCATTCTCATGAAAAATTGGTGTGGACATAAATCAATTGTAATTCTTCTTCTTCGTATATTATTATTATTATTATTATTATTATTACACGTAAACGAACCCATACATTACTTAGTATTCTCCGCTCTAATAATATCCGATGATGCATGTTATAGTTATATTTACTTGCCCCTAATGCATTTTATATTGGTAATCATATATCTAATATGTTAAGCTGTGTGGTTAACCACACTATAAATAATTTCGAAATTTACATGTTTAGCGTATTATGCTGAGGATAAGTTTCTGACATTAGAAAGTTGTTCAACCCAAACACATTTCAAATTGGAGAATAATAAATCATTTATTTCGATTAGGATGCAGAAAGTTTGAAAACTTATCGCACACTAAGAACGACGCAATCCTAATCTTCACCTTTGATTTGATTCTAATATCCTTGCATACATTTATTCAAAAAAATACACCATCGGGAGATATCATTGGTTTATATTTTGCATAAAAACCCTACAATTTTTGAAACATCGATATGGATCGCTTTTTTTTAATACAGCTTGCGCCATTCAATTAAATTTACATGCACAATATTTCCTAAAGTGGTGTTGGATTTCAAATAGTTATGGTATGTCTTGTTTAGATTGGTGTGTACTGGCCTGAGGCAGGCGAGACGACCCGATATGGGCCATTTGTGGTCACGATAACATCTAACGTGGAAAGAAGTAGCCATGTTGAAAGGGTGTTGCAGGTGTCAAAGCGAGGCGAGGTGAGACATGGAAATTACGATTATGGATTAGAAAACAAAGAATCGCTGATTTTGGCTGGCTTTTCATTTAGATTATAGCATAGTTGATTATAGTATACATTAATTGCGTGTATATATATATATATATATATATATATATATATATATATATATATATATATATATATATATATAATAATAATAATAATAATAATAATGACTTTGTAGAGTGCATAAACTTTAGAAGCTCTAAGCGCTTTGCATCTTTGGACATATATAATGATATGATTACAAAAAATAAACCATAAAATAAGAAAACAGAAAACGTGCTGAATATATTTAAAGTAAGGAAACATTATTAGGTCTTTAAGTCTATTCTTGCAATCGAAATTGGGCCTTGGTATGCAAAAGAAAGTTGTCCATATGACTTCATATTCATAGTGGGAATAATGAGAATACGACGTCAGAAGAGGAGCTTAAGTATCTTGCTGGTATATACACATAGGTGAGGTCGGATAGGTATGTTGGACTGGATCCCGTCACTGAAACGTAGCACAGAGAACATATTTTGTGTTTGATTCTGGATAGAATGGAGAGCCAGAGTAGGTTACAGAGCAGGAGGGAAATGTTCTCTGATTGTGGTACTATAAGGATGATCCGAGCAGCTGTGTTTTAAACTTTTTGAAGTTTCTGGAGTAGATACTGAGACGAACCAGACAGAACTGAGTAAATAATAGTCAAGTCTTAAAAGTACTAAGAAACACACAAGTATTTTAGTGACATCAACTGAAGGATAATTGCGAATGAACCTGATGCGTCTCAGCTCAAGATATGCAGCCTTGAATATCTGCATGACACGTTGGTGCAATGAGAGAGTACAGTAGAGAGTAACACCTATGTTGCATACTGGCTGTGTGAATTGAATGTAGGTGTTTCTGATATTTATTGTTTGAGGTAAAGGATGTGAATGAGAAAGACTTTGTGTTGTAATCAGAATGACTTCAGTTTTATCATCATTCATCTGCAGCTTGGTACATGTCATCCATGACTTTACATTGGAAATGCACTTCTACACACCCTGGATGGTAGTATCAACTTCAGTTGGATGGCTAGATTTTTATATTTGGGTGTTATCAGTGTACAATTGGTGATACACTGGATGACGATCTATGACACTTCAGAGGGAATGAGTATATAAAATGAAGAGAACAGGTCCAAGAACAGACCCCTGTGGAACACCATAACACAGATCAACTGGGCTGGAGTTTATTCCATTTGCAGACACAATTTGTGTCATGTTGACCATGTAGGACTTGAACCACAGTAAGGCTACATCGCGAATGACAAATACTTGCTGGAGACGGTAAAACATTATATCAAGGCCTATTGTGTCAAATGCTGCAGACAAGTCAAGGAGGGTATGGACTGTAATCTTTTCGCTATCCAAAGTGGAGAGGAGGTCATTAACTACTTTCAGAAGTGTGATTTCAGTACTGTGGCAAAGACGATATCCAGAGTGTACATTGCTGAAAAGACTGAATTCAGATGAAATACAAGTTGTAATAGAACAACGTTTAATACAAATTTGAACATGGCCTGGAGATTAGAAACTGGTCGGTAGTTTTTTAAATCTTTATGGTCAGGTGTTGGTTATTTCAGCAGAGGCTTTACAATGACCGTTTTGAAAAATGATGGGAATTCCTAGGATGAAAGAGAGGTGTTAATAACATAAGTTAGTGAAGGCAACATTGTATCTAATCACTCAAGCAGAAGTGATATCGGAATCGGAACAAGTTCACGTGACTTTGAGGCTCTCTTAATCATGATTGTACGTAATAAATCCATAGAGACAGGTGCACATGCTGCTAATGGTTGCCGCTGAAATTCTGTATCCCAACCGTATGATGACGACGAGTCAATTGAAATTGTGTTTTCAAGCCTATCTCTAATGGTTTGTACTTTCTCACGGAAGAAATTTGCGAATAGGTCTAGAAGGTCGACTGGAGAGAAGGTAGTTGGAAGTGGTGTACATTTGTTCCTTGACATTAGCTTTTTAGTAATCTCGAAGAGTTCTTTCCGTGATCTTAGTAATGTAGTGGGCAGATTTCGCTGCATGTACTATGTTTGTGAAATTCTTCTTAGCGTCTTCATAGATTTGCTTATGAATAGTGAGCCTAATGGAAAGGCAAAGCCTCTCAGAATTACAGCGGACTCTTTGAGCAGTGCGAAGCTGGTCCCTAACACTGTTATACCATGGACACCACTATGTAATTGATACTCTGCAGTTGAATGCTGGGGCATGTTTGTCAAGCAATGGACGCATACAGTTATCAAGTTGTTCTGCTGTAGGAGGCAATAAAGTTGCTCAGTTTGTTTTGATGTCATACGTTAGTTGGGTTTCTATTTATATACGGAGGTTTCTCTTAGTAGAAAATAAAGGTGGAGGGTTAGGGACTGATACGTCAAGATGGCATATAATGCAGAGGTGATGTGATGCAAGTTTGTGGGATCCTAGAGAGTGCTGTAGAATATCATCATCAGGTCTATGAAGAATCCAGTCTAAAATATGACCATGTTTATGGGCGGGTTGGCTAACTGACTGTTTGAGGTTGAAAACATAAATGGGATCTATGTGTTTTGGTTTGTATGGGTTTCCAGGACAGTCAAATTGAAAGTTGTTGAAATCTCCAAGAATATTCAGGTTGCGACCTATCGAATGTCCATACTCCAGGCGATTCGGAAACTGCTCCAGAGAGAGATATTCAGGCAACTTGTGTTTTCTACTAGGAGCAGTGAGGTAGAGGCAGAAAAAGTGGACTGACCATTGTTCCAGTGTAAGTGTGGTTTGGACTAGTTCAAACGATGTGTGATTGAAATCCAAGGTTATAGTGTGGTTAAGACGGTTGATGATGGAGTTCTTGGCGATGACAGAATATTTGCCACCACGAGACTTGCGGGGGAACATCTTGATGGAGTAACCAATGAGTGTTAGATTCGCGTACTTGGGCTCATCGCCTGATGTTTTTAGCCATGTTCCTGTTAGGAAAGAGACGTCGATATTCTGATCGTTAACTATTTCCGTTTGCTTTTCCGGTGGTCCTACTGATTGGGCATTTAATAATTTTCTAACCATTTGTTACATTCTGTGCGACCATTCTTCTGGTTGGTTTATGCATACCAATGAATTCATTCAGGTATACTTACCCGTCATTTTCTTGTAAAATAATGGATCTAAAGTACATTATCATACAAGGTGGCTATTTTTGTTTTATTTGTATTACAAAATTTTATAATTAAGTTTAAAAACAATGACTTACCCTTGCTTCTGATAGATTGAAGAAACAACTTTTATTTCCTTTCGAAATGAAGGGGCGGACTCTATCGTTGAAGCAATTTGTCTGTACGGTTTGGAGCTTACAGGATGCAGTTCCAAAAAGTATAGATGGATTTTTAAACCTCATTGATGATGTGGAAGATTGGAAAAGACAGTCAGGCGAGCGACCGATTCTAGTGCATTGCATGTAAGGTTCTAAATCATTAACTGCTTTCAGATGTATAGTGGTCTTCTCGTTTTGTTTGCAATTAGAATAATTATAAAAAAGCACTTGTGTTGCTTTTTGCACTAAGGCAAATTATACTCTAAGTATACAAAGCAATATGATCTTTATGCCAAAAATGTGTTTGACTAAATTTTAGGCTGGAGAGATTAAAATAGCGATATAACATTATCGTTCTTTGTTTTCGGAAAGGTGATATCTTTATTTAAATGTCTATGATGTGTGAGTTCTGGATATAAAGACTTTGTAAGTGAGGCTATGTGGCAATTGTAGCACATTATTGTGTCTATCATGCACAGGACATCGAGGCTAAATCCATTTCTTAAGACAAAATGGTTCAGACGACTGTGAACGCATTGGGTGGTTGTCAGTCCGATGACCTTATGAATACGTGACCAACTCTCTACAAACGGAACTACCACCACTCCTACCACAGAAGGATTAAAACAATAAATCAAACGGGACATTTCAAGACAAATGGCAATGTATCGATCTATATAGCTAATGTTTTCGTGCAGGTGTTAGAAATATCTTACTAAGTCACCAGCGCGATTATGAAAAACCTAAGATAAATTTCGGCTTATGCTTTAGAATTAATACAGAAGGTACTGATAATAATGGCATGATGATAAGATAATCTCGAGAGAAAGGTTTAATTTGCATAACTATTGTCGGGAAAGGTATTCATGCCATCACTCCCCATTTGGTTATTTATACAAAGCTTATGGTACTATAACTTTTCTTACAGGAATGGTGCTGAAAGAAGTGGCCTTTTCTGCGTCCTGTGGTGTGCCCTTGAGAAACTAAAGTCCGATAGAGAGGTGGCGATTCAATCAATCGTCCGACAGATGCGTATTCGAAGGCAACACATCATCCCAAATTTTGTAAGCATGCAAATTATTTAAATCTTTTTCTTTCGAACGTATTAGACATTACGTTGTGATGCATCTTTAAAAAGTTAATTATTATTTAAACATATTGAGAAGAAAACAAAATTCAACGTAATATATTATTTCCAGGACGTTTCTGCCACTGTATTCTTGAAAATTTGATAACAAATCCCAATACTTGTATTTTCACAAATCTTTCAAAAATACTAGTTTAATTATGTTGTTCATAATATTGTTCCCTAACAAGAACGGCATATTAACCAAAATTTAGCAATATGCAGGAATTTTGCAGCACAGGTAATTACAACTAAGTTTTACTGTTTTGAGTAATGGACGTTAAACCTATGATTTTAATGCTTAAGTTGTGAGACAGCCAATATTGGTCTTAATGATAACTCTCGGAAATTTTAGGATTTTCATCCTTGTTATAAAAAGAATATTCACACTGTTACAACGAGTACTTTGATTTTTAATCTTTAGCATTTTGTGTTTTGTTTAATTTTTATGTCGTAGGTGAAGTTATTGTCTGGATGATATACGGAACGTGTTATATATTAAGACCTCCTTATGTGCGATACTAGCACTCGAAAACTCCAGAGACCATTTAATTGTTCAAATACTGTTACCTATATTTGATTTGCATTGTTTGTTAGATTAATTGTTTTATTGTTTTTTTTATCTCATGATATGCTGGGGTTATGTAGAATTGTACTATTGTAGCTGACCTTTTCCAAAATCATTGACAGTTTTGTAAACAACGTTGTTTACCTTTTTCTTACTGAAGGATACATGTCAGGATTATTATCTTGGTCTGAGTCAAAGACAGTGGGTTCACTGTGATCTTTATTATAATTTTAGTAACAGACCTTCTTTTTATAACTAAGAGTTTATCTTGTAAACATTTGGAATTAAAGTTTCGATTATGTAAATGCTTAGTGTGACCTAGGTCAGGTAGAGAAGTATAAAATCTTATTTATCGCGAAAATTATTTTTTCGTGCAATAACATCTAAAGCACAAATCAATTTTACTGTTATTTCCAGTATTTCATTTGGGCTGGAATTTATTTATTTAAACTATTTATTCACTGGAAATACGAAGTGCTCACCTATACTAATATTCTTGTGAATATAGACTTGGATTATAGTGAGATTCAAATAAGGAAATATTCGTGGATATTACTGTTATTGTGATTAAAAATAGACTGCTGATACATCATTATTATTCAGGCCATCACAGGCACATCAACACTTTCACTGTTAGATTTATTTTGGAATACCACTAAAGTGTATTTAGAACTTAATTATTTATGTCTTGTGTTAGTAATTCTGTGATTTTTTAAAATTTAATTAGCAATACCGTAATTCTGTTCTTGTTTTTCATTTTCATTTTTATATTATAGTGATATAAATTATTTGTTAAATGCTACTAAATATGTTGGTTTTCGCTCTTTTTTGTTACTTTGTTTAAGACCATAGAGTCGTAACAATAGGAACTATCAATGATTGCAATTAATAACCACATATAACTTTCGTTTCAGGAGCAATACAAGTTCTGCCATGACGTTATATCCTTCCGTCTGAACAAATCTATCACGTATACAAATATATAATTAAGAAACTCAAACTCAGCTAACTAACGGTGGCCGAAGAGTCCATTACCTCTAATGTGTAAATATTAGCCATTCCTTCAGGAAAGCTCGAAAAATATCTGATTGGTAAACATTGACCGAAAACAATTTAGGAGATGTTCCAAAAGGACATATTGTTTTGTGATAGGTTTATATATTTTGTCATCAATACATAATACTTTAATAAAACTCATTTAGAACAGTATTATTAAACCGAAATGAAAAAGATGAATAAATATCACAAAGAAAAATCAATATAAAGGAAAATTGGCGTAAATATATGTATAAGTAAACACTTTCTGCTGTTCATAAAGATTAAAGTAAGATGCAATGCTTTGTTTCACCCTTCGTGAGAAAATATAATTTGTTAAAAAAAGGTAAAAGTAAATGAATGAATGTATCTGTAAAAAGAAAATTTGCATACCAGTGTCTTCCAATATCTTCTATTCCACCTCTTAAGTTTGCTTTGAGAAAAGTTGGTATTTGGTAAAACTGTATTTAATCGAGAGGCATTGTTAAATGTCACTTTAAAATGCCTGTGAAATGTGAATACCCCGCAACAGATGAGATATACACAAGGACCAAACCTCATGTACGACATTTTGATTAAATAATGTGTTTTAGCCAGCATTCTATGTTAAACCGTCAACTGTATCCAATGTATGGGTAATATGCGGTTTTATAAGGCCGCATATAAATCTCCTGTCAATCTTTTTCTTCTATCATGCTAATCAGAACATTTCAGTTCCTAGCAAAAGTGAGTTTATCGTCCCTTTTAATTTAGTTATTAGCACACAAATCCTTACAGACCATACGAAAAATCACTCAAGAGACGGAAATGCTTTCCGAAAACAATTACAAGGAGCGAACCAGGAATGTTACGCTTTCGTTGGTAAAGCACCAAACAATCCTGGTTGTATAATTTTTGACAATGTTGTTACTTTAAAAGGATAGATGAAAGAAAAAATGTATCTTATGAGTTTGTAAAAGGTACACCTGTAAATCTTATCGTTATAAGAGAAAATAAAATCATCAAATTCAATTGAATCCTTACATTTTAGTAAGGTAAATTAAACAAGATAAAGCTCATATAATGTATGCGATTAAGTGTTTAATTGATGTTTTTGTAACTTTTGATTCCTAAAAGTTAGGTACAGAAATAAATTGTATCGATTAATGTCACAATACCAACATTAAAACATGAGCATCATTCGAGGAAGAACATTTTTTATCTATAAAAAAAAGTTTGAACCAGGCCAGTCGATCAATATTACAATGGAATCATAAGCCTTAGAATCAATCTCTTAGTGGTGATTCCTTTTTAAGCAGACCTTGCTACAGTCAATAATGTAATTGCGTACTTAAAGCTTTCATCATTATAGCAAATAACAGTTCAATATTATATACAGGTTTATTTTGATCATGCTATTTCATGCCCTCTTATACGCTTATATTTCTTCCTATTTTTGTATTCTGTTTGTTATATGAGTACACTGTAAAACAAGATTATTGCTTATGAAAATGGCTATTTATTCGATTGTTGCTGCTCAAGGATAACATAAGGGAGGGGTTCCCATAGTGCCAGTTGTTTATCATACCGATGGTGGATCCATCATTCCGCACAACCTTTGAGATAACGTTTTGCTCCCTTCATGGACAGAAACTGAGTCAAGAAAATGTTTCGGGCTATAGATACTGTATATCTTAATCCAAGATTTTTCATTTTAAGACACAGCCTCTGTTTGCATGCTATCTTAATACAATGTACGGCAGTAGTATGTTTATTTAGTGTTCATTCACAAATAATTCAGAAATAAGTAATGCAATGTTTGGAATTAAATCGTTTCACTTGGGCAATGGCTTTGTTATCAATTTATTGAAAAACAGCCCTTCCATGTTGCAAAGGTGTAGATTTCATGTTTAAAATAAACTTTGAATTTGGCATGCTGAATGTGTTTAGATACTTTCAATAATTAATCTACTGGTGATATACAAGTTTCAAATACACATACAAAGCACGAATACATCGCTTGATCGATCGATCCATCCATCCATCCTCCAACAATACAAACATAAGTGCAGCTGAAAACACGCGGTTATGACATGATATCTTCCAAGAAAGAGGGAACAAAAAATGAAGAAAGATGCCTATTTAATTTTACTATACTCTAATATTTTTAAAATCAATTAATCTAGTCCATCTGGTCTTGTAATTTTTCCATTTGTTTACTATTATGTCTATGTTTGATGTAAAACGCATAAAAAAATATTTCCACATATTTTCATTCTTTTCTTTTACTTAGATAAGGAGACAGGTATATAGGTGGGTAGGTAGATCGAATAAAACCTTCAGTTGCCATTTCTCCAACCGACAAACCCATCTAATCTTTCAATTTAATATAAAGAAGTCTTACGTTAGGCCATATTTAAATTCAACATGGTCGATGTTTGGTTTTGTTTAAAATCAAGCCAGTCGGTTGCCCATTATTTTAAATGAACTCATCAAATGATCGGCATGTAATTGAGATCGCACACAGTAATAACGCATGCTTTCAAACTTAGAAGCGCGACACAATTGTCGATCATTGTCGAATTTGAGCTACTATGTCACGGAATAATATTAATCATTGTAAATATAAATACAAATTATATGACCTGTTTAGAACTTGAGGTAAAGTTAGAACTTGAAGCAACCGGTTCCAGCGTTAAAATGAATCATAACCGTATAGTTAATATATCTGATTGGACTATTTATTTTGTATGCGAGGACAACATCAGTATCAAGTAGTTGTTACGCATTATATATTGCGTAAGCATGTTAATAGTTTGATGTCAACATGTTAATATATTACTTTATGTGAAATCGATTGGTCCAAAAAAGTCCCTGAAGGTTTTGCTTTTCGAACGTTTTTTTAAAAATGTTTTTTAGTATCAACTGTTTTTGCATTTTTCAAACTAATTGCTCAAGGGTCATAAAGATAAAGGGTTACGTCTGTCGGAATATAGTCAATTTTCCTTACAGGGGATTGTGACAACAGAAAAAGCTAAGTTTAATTGTTAATCGATAAACGGCCGGGGATGGTCTGTAAAACGGACTCCACCGTACGACAAGCGTGGTTCAATTTTGTACTGGGCGCTTAATATTTGTCCGTAATTGAAGGTAGGAGTTTCGTGCTACCTGCGTAATGTCATTTGCTTTAGGTTTTCATGGACTTGAGTTCAGAACATTGGTTTGGTTTTTCCCCTGGAAATGACCTGAGCTCTGGGTGTTTTGTTGTGTCGTAAGTCAGTTGACAGCCTGTTCATAAAGAAACCCAATTAAACATGTATTCATTCCCATTTTAAGATCGGTCTTTGTGGAGTCATTATAGTCGTGTTTACTTACAATGGGAGGAATTAGATATTCAAATGGATCATTAGAATGATAAAATCCTCATGAACATTTGGACTTAAACACTATTTAGATTAGTTTGGACTCATTCAAAGACATTCTGGATTGCATCATTGCGGAACATCAAGACAATTAGTACATCAGCACATTCGAGATTGGAATCGATTGGAAAGCAGCAAAATGCGTTCGTAGCACACTATACTTTGGACTTGCCAACGAACCTTGTGGATAAGTTATAATTTAATTCACAATACTGTTAAGATCCTCGTAAAGTTTATTTGATAACTTAGAGAATTAAATTATTTAGTTAATTTACAAAACCATTTATTTTACTTCCTCTGTTATTAAGTTTAAGACCTTAGATTCGTAACACCTTAGATGCATATCCGACTCTCAATAAAAATGTCTTCGTCTTATGTTCGAAATCAAATAAAGTAAATATCTGCCCACAAATACATTACAGTGAATCTGGAAGATCTGCATCTAGTAATCATCCCTTTACTTAAATATCCAACAATCTGAATGCTAAAATTTCTGCTGCACTACATCGATAGTAGTGTAATTACAAAGCCCGTGAAGGGACACACTTCACATTTTTTGTAATCCGAGATCTCGGTTTACTATTCCGAGATCATGATTTACAATTCAGAGATCTCGGTTTAGTAATCCGAGATCTCGAGTTAGTACTCCAAGATCTCGATTTAGTAATCTGAGATCTCGGTTTACTAAATCGAGATCTCGGATTAGTAAACCGAGATCTCGGATTTAAAAAAATGTGAACTGTGTCCCTTCACGTGCTCCGTAGCAAACAAAACTGAAAGGAAGGAAAAAGTTTATTAAGATGAACCTTTAACCACTGATCGTTTTTATTTCTGCTGTCCTCGTCATCATTACTACAGGTATGTTGCTGTATGAATATTGATCAGAGCATGTAACAAACATACAATGCAAGTCAAAGCACCTGCTTCAGCTTACCAACATATTATGTACACCAGACTAATAATGGGATGTGTAATGTAAGCAAAGTACTTTGGTCTATAATTAAAACGTGAACTGAATTTTTATCTTTGATAACGTATCACATACCGATGTATATCTTCAGTGAATCTAATTTAGTAAACAAATGCAGCTACTTAAATATGAAATCAAACAAGAAATTTATATTAATATTTTTTTAAAAACTATCTTATAACTTATTTTGTCACAAAAACACACACTGAGATATACACACATCCCACATCAAAACATTATTCTGGTGGCCTTCCCAATAAATGGTCTGCATGTTTGATGGGAATTCTCACCCCCACCCCCGCAAACTTTAGGGCGAGGGTCTATTGGCGTTTGCAGCGCCACTGTTATCACCCCATCATTGATTATTTTTCAAACATTTTGATAGCTCTATTCCAAGTACGAAATAGACATGCTGTTTACACCAGTGAAACTTTATTCTGTCTCTTTTAAGTACTTCTTTATGTAGAAGCCCTCTGATTTTCTTATCACTTATACAGCAATAGGTAAATATATATTTTAATTACACATTAAAGAAACATAAAGTCATGACTACGATGCCTTTCATAACAGGTTGTATATCTTTAAATCCTTTTTTATATATGATGATCATTTATCATTTGAAATCAAAGATCTGGTTCTATACGTCATTCAAACGAATCGTATCTCATGTTAACTTTGTCCATACTAAGGATGATAATTTAAGAAAAGTTGGAACTTTAGTAAATAAACACGGCTACCACAGGGTATTATTACCTACCGTGTAATTGCATATAGAAACGTATGAATTTGCTCAGGATCTATAACAAACGTTGAATCAATATTATTGAAATGAAACTTATTTCCTCATGATTTGTGTTAAATACTCATGCCAGAGAGATTAAAGTGTTTCAAACAGTACAAAGAAGCACCGCTATTATTCTCGTGGAAAATTCTTAGTTGTAAATAGACTAACCTGTTATTAAAATTACAATAAAGAATATGGGAAACATCAGATACAACGGGACTTCAGTGGTATTGCAATATCATAGACCAAGACCTAAATAAATATGTTTACTTTTATTGATAATGAGAGCAATTGTTTACCTGCATTCCTATGGTAACTATGTATTATTTCTTTACAAAATAAAAACAACGTCAAAGTCCCTTGTCGGGGTGTCAGCGAATTTCATATTGGACAAGGTCGAGTCCAACAATTTTTTAAATACAGAACATATAATCATGGAGAAAAAAAGATAACAACAAAACAAACTATATATATATATATATATATATATATTCTTATGTTATATATTCTTATGTTACGTGTTTAGACTCGAATAAACGGCAACAGTAGAAGGAGTGAAAACAAGCTTTGAAAAATATAACAATAATTTATTTCCCTGGAACAATACTGTAAAAATGAAAAAATAAGAACTTACAGTTTTAAGCATCAAATCCAAAAATAATCCAAGAATAATCCAAGACATTTTTAAAGAAGTCTTAATAATAAAATGTTCTAATGAATTCAAGTCCAGACGAAGAACCCAAGATGGAAGGCGATGGCGTATGCTGTATCCTGTTCGATGTTGTTGTCTACAGTTCCTTGTACCAACTCAAGAAACAATCCGGTGTTTGAAGTCCGAATAAGATTTTTAAGAAATGTCTTTGTTCAAGAATTCTGTATGAGCACACAAATATTTCCATAGAAATGAATTAATCTTTTAGTATCCAAGTAATCTGAAGATAAATTAACATATAACTCGAAAACTGGCTTCAAAAGAAGGAAACGACTTGACATCTAGTGTTTGTAAGCCCAGAATGATATTATTTCTCTAAAACAAGGTTATACAGTAATTTTGAGACGCAGAATCGTACGAGTATGAGGGTCACCTGATCATGTTTACATCACGTAATCTCAACATGGCCCTGACAAAAACAATCATTTCATTCTAAGAATACAATTTTTAAAAGATTGTTTACTTTACTAAAACTGTTTACAAGCCTAGGGTCACGTATTCAATACAGCCTTGATCTTACTCTTATTACTCCCACAATACAAATAAAAAAAAGAACTTGTTGACGTGACTGGTACTAAATTTGAATTAAAGTCGGGAACCAGGTCAGCCTTATGTGTTTATTAAAATGAACAGTCAATGTGAATAAATAAATAAATAAATAAATAAATAAATAAATAAATGTGTGTGTGTGTGTGTGTGTGTGTGTGTGTGTGTGTGTGTGTGTTAACTTGCTATATCACCCTATCATCATGTGAAATACACAACGGTTGTGTTTAGGTATTGTAGTTGGGTAATGCCTTATCACTGGAAATCGTAAACTTGTTTCATAATAATTTAAAAGCGTACATCTTGTTTATTATTTACACATCTACAAAAATAGATCTAGTACGTGTATACGCCATACTATCGTCTTTCAACGAAGGAATCATACAACGCTTGTTTGCTCGACGTTGTTAAATCGTTTCCTTTTTTTCTCATTAATGCTTGCAAAGGAAAGTGCTTCTCTTCGAGAACAGTGGTCAAACTGACCACGCAATACTTCCTGTCACATCGGATGTCATTGTGCTGAGTACGATGGAAAATATGTCAGGCCGGGGTCAGAAAAAGTTGAAAGATGTAGAGTCATTTATGCTTCATTGTTGAAACACTTCCTCCTTTTAGCAATAGTTACGCAAACTTGATATTTATTGAGTTACATATAGGCTTTCATTAGAATAATTAACTGAAACGGTAGACTGGAAATGAGTTGGGTTTTGAGAATAACAATATGAGTTGGAGATTGCAAATTGTGCAAAATGACTTTTAAGGCGGTGTTTATCAGGAACTAGACTCAGAGGATCAATAAACATTAGGTAAACGAAGTAGATTCAGAAATAGCAGATGCACAGATGCACATGTTTCCACTGAATCTCTCTCTCTCTCTCTCTCTCTCTCTCTCTCTCAGATTATAATTTAGGTAGGTAAAACTAACTGCATCGGTTCGGCATTTATCTCTCGTTGCTAGTAATAAAACCGGGCGAGGCTACGTTCCGCTGACATCAATATTAATTTGAGGAACACAATCTCCATCTTTGCAAACAAACAAATAGTTATGATAATTTCAGGTTTTGAATGCATCTGGAGAAAATATATAAATAATCAGCCTCGTTTTGGTCCGGAATGCATGTACATATGTCACTGCATGGGCGGTATACAGTGCGACTCTGAAACAGGTGAGTGTCCCAACGGAATGGCTGCAGGCTGGACGGGGCCCGGATGTCAGTATGGTAGGTTATATTTTGTTTGTTTGTATTTTTTTATTCGTCTTTTATTTCTGTTTTATGTTGTTGCTTTTTTCAGTCGGGGGTGAGGTGGGTTAACGTCACTTCTAACACAATTTTGGCTATACCCTACCCAGAAACTGGAATCAAGTACCATTTCCAACCCATTTACAGCGTAATACTATACATATATTTATTTATATCACATACCAATAAACGTATTTGCTCTTTCAAAGGTGTTATGATTAACTACAGGCAACTGTGTATTGACCAAGTCAATGAAGTCCTCACATCCCTGCCGAGGGTGTCCGCTATAAAATGTAGTTCTATGTCTTTTATGGCTATTCACAATCACTTTTGCAAATTGATAAGTTGATTGTTTTCATGTTTGAGTTTCTAGTTTCATTCACATTTATTAAATCAATGTCAGAAATTCATGCTTTAAACATGAATGATGTCTTAGTGAAGAAAGTACAGTACTACAAACACATCATTAGCCACTTGAACAGAGTGAACGCTCAGCCATTCACGTACCGGCGCATGAAAATTACCGTGGAATAGAAACTAAACGAAATGACAAGCCAATAAGATGGTAATTAAAATATTTTAATGTTTGTACAGTTGATCTAAGTCATTATTCTGCTTTGCATTGTTAATGATCACACAATTGTTTCTCTCTCTCTCTCTCTCTCTCTCTCTCTCTCTCTCTCTCTCTCTCTCTCTCTCTCTCTTCCGTTTCCTTTGGTCGGTTTGACTTAACTTCGACCGTCAGTCATAAGTTCAGAGACCCTTGACATCGGCATATGACACAAATCAAATATGCTATACGCTCTTTTCATGCATTTTCGCCAATATATTGCAAATATGGACCAGAGAGAGAGAGAGAGAGAGAGAGAGAGAGAGAGAGAGAGAGGAAGGCGGCCTTTGGACATTTACATATTTAATTAATAATAAACATTATGATAGGTTGAAGAAACAAAAAAACAACGCATCTACTATATTACAGTGTTTGGTCTTCGTAACAAACAAATTTACCGTATAGTGTTCACAGTCTATTGGTAACTTGGTATCATTGATTAGATAAATCCTAAGGAAAGTGTACACATACCATTACTACGAACCAATTTCTTGTGGGTTACTTGATGTAAGTTCAGTTTCAAGGTTTTCATCCTGCCAAAATTCTTTTTATCTTTCACACTAGTTTTCTTCGTTGTTTATCCCTTATGCATGATAGTTTAAGGGCAACGGAAAGCAGAAAGGAAAGCGATGAAATTATGTACCATGTTAATTTCAGTAAGAAAACTGAGATTTTCAATACATTTTATTGTTATTTTTATACGTCACTAAAGATTAATGAGTGGAAATTCATCATTCATCTATAGGCATAGAATCGACAGCAGGAACAATGTTCATATATGCGTATTATTGCGCCATGGGCAGATAACAATTTGATATACCGATATTATTTTTATATCAAATTGCATTATACCAACACTTTCAATGTCTTGTTATTTCCAATGTATTGATTAGTTGTTGTGTTTCTTATTCTTTGTTTGTTTCTTTTTTTGTTTTAACTACTTATATGTCACTAAATCCCCGAAATTATCATAAGTGGATGATACATGTATCACGTAGTTAGTCATGTCCTATACCAAGGGCGGATTCGTAACCTTTCTTAGGCGGTTCGATTCCTTTTGTTTATAAAGGGTAAAATTCTAGAGGCTTGTGTTTGAATTTATATTATAATCTTCCATACCTAAGAACCACGAGATATTTACTTTTATAAAACATCATAAGTAGTAAATGGGGCCACCCTAGGGACAATGGGACTTAGCATTAAAAACACCCCTGGGCCACTCTAGGGACAATGGAAATTTAACATGGAGAAAAACGCTGGGCCAGTCTAGGGACAAGGGGAATTAGCATTACATGGGATAAGAGTTTGGGCTTGTCTAGGGACAAGGGAGATTTAACAGGGGAATAGATCGTGGGACTGTCTAGGGACAAGGGGAAATTGAACATAGGGACAAGGGGAAATTGAACATGGGAATAAATCGTTGGACTGTCTAGCGTCAAGGGGAATTTAACATATAGAAATTGAATATGGTGGGTCTATATAGCGTCAAGGGGAATTGAACATGGTGGGATTGTCTAGGGAAAATGATGGTAGAGGGTCAAACACAACAGAGACAGAGACATACATACACTAGTACAAGCGTGAGATTTATATATAAAGCATTACCACGACCTGAAATCTTGCTGGGGTGTTCAAAAATTTGCATAATTGTAATGATGCTATAAATAGCTATAATCAAGGAAATGCTCAACGACAAAATGGATGTGACTAAAAGTAACGGTAAAATGAGGAAATTGTCCCAGAATTTAAAGGAAAATAAACATATCCCCGAAAATTAAGTTACAATGGTTTAGACTAAAATGGATAAAATTAGTAACTACTTACAATATCAACTTCTGTGACGATCGTGGATAAATACCTATGTATCTATAATCAGCTGAAATTCCTATGAAATCCCACTATCTATTTATAGCTCCAACTTGTGGGTCTTTCCTTTGGAAAATCCCACTATCTTTTTATAGCCTCAGCTTGAGTGACGTTCCTGTTTATGAATTCTAGTATACATGAATAGCTACAAAATGTGGAAATCCCCAAGTCGATATTTATAGTCTCAAAATTTCCAGCGTCAGTGACGTCACTGTACTGAACACTAGGGGATAAATGGCAACAGTGTTGCAAGTGGCTGACCTGAATACGCGCTACTGTAGGTAGGTAGGTAGAGTGTATCTGATAGGGATAAAGTGAGTTTTATAGGGACAAACAGAGACCAATACACACACACACACACACAACATACGCGCGCAGACACACTCACACACACACACAGAGGAAAGAGGAAAACACAAACCCCAAATATACTATCCACACTCGGGAGGAAGAAAAAAAAAACAACCAAATATACGATCTACACAACGTACGCGAACACACACACATACACACACACACACACACACACAGAGGGAAGAGGAAAAAACAAACCCCAAATATACTATCAACACAGAAGGGAGATAATACAAACCCCAAATAAACTATCCACACAAACGTACGCGAACGCATACAAACCCGAAATATACTATCAACACAGAAGGGAGATAATACAAACCCCAAATAAACTATCCACACAAACGTACGCGAACGCATACAAACCCCAAATATACTATCAACACAGAAGGAGATAATACAAACCCCAAATAAACTATCCACACAAACGTACGCGAACGCATACAAACCCAAAATATACTATCCACACAACGTCGCTAACGCATACAAACTCCAAATATGCTATCCACACTCGGGAGGAAGAAGAAAAAACAACCAAATATACGATCTACACAACGTACGCCAACACACATACACACACACAAACACAGAGGGAAGAGGAAAGAAACAAACCCGAAATATACTATCAACACAGAAGGGAGATAATACAAACCCCAAATAAACTATCCACACAAGCGTACGCGAACGCATACAAACCCCAAATATACTATCCACACAACGTCGCTAACGCATACAAACCGCAAATATACTATCCACACTCGGGAGGAAGAAGAAGAAAAACAACCAAATATGCGATCTACACAACGTACGCGAACACACACACACACACACACACACACACACACACACACACACACACACACACACACACACACACGCACACCACAGAGGGAAGAAGAAGAAAACCATTATACACTATCCACACGCAGTGAAGAAATAACCCTTTATATATATACTATCAACAGAGAGTGAAGAAAATAACCCATTATATTCCATTAACACAGAGTGAAGAAAAAGTTTTTTGAAAGCACCTAAGCCCTCACCTGCAATGACCAACTCTGCCAAACATCTACACCCCACCCACCCCCACTCCCAACACTACAAAACCCATTTAACCCGTTATTTTATGGCATCAGTGTGTGATTTAGGAAACATCAAGACACAAAATGATGGACGAATAGACTGACTATTGTTTACGGACTTGCATGCCTAAAGAGCGTGCGTGAAGGAAAACATCCTTCCATTTCAATTCTAACTAAAACATGATCCAGCGGGATAGAGAGAGGTGAAAGAGCACAATTTCATAAAGTGTGAGTAAAAACAAAACACGCCATCCTTATTATACAATGTCAAGACCAAGAGACACTTACGTTTTCTTTCTGGTCTATTCTCTTTTAGAAGGTAGTATGAAATTTCACATCAGGGCCAACGCATCGGCTCACATTGTCAATTTTTCCATTTCCATGTTTTTACTGGCACAAGTTCTTCATCATCTTCAATTTCTTCTTCTTCTGAATCCCTCTTCTCTGTTTCGTCTTGTTTTTGTTTCTTCTCTTTTCTCGTAGGGCACTCTGAATTCCAGTGTCCTTTCTCCTGACAACGATATTAGGTATCTTGACTTTTGTCTCTCTTTCTTAGACGAAGCAGGTATTCTGGAGACAAATACCCATTTACCTTTGCAGATATAGCAGCAGAGGGGGCGAATCGGACATTTTGTCCAATCGTTATTTTGCTTAATTATTACTTTCTGCAACTCAACGATCTAGTGTCGTCAGCGCCTGGTAAAAAAAAAACGACGACGTCGTTGGGGGATCGTCCAATCGTCATTTGGTTTAATTAACACCTTCTGCGCGCCGATCCCCAGCGTCGTCAGCGTCCGGTAAGCACATCGACGACCGCGTCGATGTCATTGCCCCCCCTGCTGCTAAGTGGTTATTTACAATGAAAATCTTTATGATCTTACAAACAGAGTGATCACTAACTCCTCCTCTTGCAGATCAATTAGGTTATTTGACTGATCGGTAATTCTAAAATTAATTCTCGTTAAAAACCGATCATGGCATCGCATATAGACCGGATTAATCGGACTCTCAACGATTAAAAATCCCGGAGGGGCTGTTGGTGAAAACGAATAAAGGATATATCCCTGTTGAGCCTGATTTGATTGCTTGGTATCTACCTGGTAACTTCCTTCGATAGCATCACACACTAGATTAATCGCTATCACCGATGCAATATTTACGTTGTATGGAGCAATATGCCTACCACCATCTCCGTTATCGTGTCTGAGGATAGTTGATGGGGGGGTGTCCGCGGGTGGATTCTCAGGCCATCCTAGTATGGTTCTTATTGAACTGTTATAAATATCAACCATATACCCCGGTGTGCTTATTTCAATCGTCGACGATAACGTCGGTTCATGAACCGTAATAGCGATTTTTGATTCCTTTCCTGTGATCGATTTTATCCTGCGTTGAAATTCTTTATTGATTTGCTCTATTTGGTATGACCCAGTTGGTATTGTAACCTCCTCCCAGTCTGGGGTCCCATCGGGTTTATTTGTCCGTGCAAAAACCAGCGAGTTATTAGGTTGTTGTCCGTTAAATGCGTCCGCTCGGATATTAGGCCAACTGTGATATACTCGCAATTTTGCCAGCGCTATTTCCTTTACTGGAACCGGTGATGGAAAGTTTACACTGAATTCGGGTTTCGTTGATGTTATCGATATCATATTTGTTTGTACCGGAGTGGTATTCTCCGCGATCCGCTGAAGTAATTGAGACCCTTCGGGGTTCAGCGACATTATTATTATTCGTTGTTTTTAGTGTCTAATTTTAACAACCAGGTGGTTTCGGCTTCCAGTTGAAAATCCTCGATTTTTGACATCGCGGAGCTATATAACTGGACCATCGTGGAGAATTCAACATCGGATACGAACAAATTATCAATCGATAACGAGATCAACCCGGATAATTTCGAGTATGCGTCGGATACTATTTGATGTTTTACTGTATACTCGTTGAGTTTTTTCTGAAAACACGATGATATCTTCCTAGTGATTGCGTTGGCAACTCCAGCAACTGTTGTCATTGCGGAGACAGCGATTGGAACAGCGATCGGGGCTATCGTGGTCACCGTGGATAAAATAACACCGGCGCCAGCTACTATACCCGATACCGAGTACACGACCGCGTCGATGGCGGTTATTTTTCTGCGGTATTTTTTTATTTTTGCACGGTATTGTTCGGAAAGCGTTTTCAAGTTTGCGGAGAATTCTTTTGCGGTATCGAATCGATATTGATGTGACGTCGGTGATACCTCTGATTCAATTTCCTTGGTGGTCATTTTTATTTTAAAAGAGCTAGTGTTTTTAATTACTTAGATTCGCTGCAAATTCCACATACCATGTAATGTTTGCCCGGGCTAGATTTCTATCAACGGCATAAATTGTAAACTGTTCAGTTGCGTTCCTGTCTATAATTGTTGATATTGTATTGTTAAACCCGGATGAACTCGACGATAATATATTAAACTGCATCATTGAAACCAGTGTCAATCGATAAATACCCTTGACAGTTGCGGTAATATTTACTGTATTCTGTGTAGGAGTCCAATCGAATGATCCATGCCGAATTGTGTATACTGTGTTGATGATGTTCTCATGAGGGATTTTTATTTTTTCGAATTGCTCTGCTACTCTCGGTAGTCCGTCTTTAATCGCTTCAACATCAGTTTTAATCGTTCCTATTTCCTGTATATGCGTGTCCACATCTTTTTTGTTCGCTGCAACCCTAGTAATGAGTGTATTTATTTCCTGTATATGCGTGTCTATACTTTTTTTGTTCGCTATAACATTAATTTTGAGTACTTCTATTTCCCCTTCATGCACGTCTATACTTTTTTTGCTCGCTATAGCATTAGTGTTAATTGTTTCTATTCTCTGTCCATGCGCGTCTACATTATTTATGATCGTTACAACATTAGTTTTGATTGTTTCTATTTCCCGTGTATTCTCGGTCATACTTTTTTTGTTCGCTGCAACATCAAGTTTGATTGTTCCTATTTCATATGTATGCACGTCTATGCTTTTTTTGTTCGCTGCAACATCAGTTTTGATTATTCCTATTCCCCGCCAATACGCGTCTACATTTTTTTTGTTCGCTTCAACATCAGTTTTGATTGTTCCTATTTCCTGTGTATGCGCGTCCACACTCTTTTTGTTCGCTTCAATATCAGTTTTGATTGTTCCTATTTCCTGTGTATGTGCGTCCATATTATTTATGATCGTTGTAACATCAGTTTTGATTGTTTCTATTTTCCGTCCATGCGAGTCTACATTATTTATGATCGTTGCAACATTAGCGCCGATTGTTTCTATTTCCCGTTCATGCGAGTCTACACTCTTTTTGTTCGTTGCAACATTAGTTTTGATTGTTTCTATTTCCTGTCTATACGCAGTGATATCATTTATAGTTATTGTGATCTCATCCGGCTTGGTATTTTTTTTACCAAAGAATTTATCAAAGTTGTCATCGATCCTGTTAACATTTTTTCGTAACGAGGTAAATTGGCCCGGCAGCGTCATAAGATCCGAAATAGCATTTGTTATTATTATAAAATTCGGTTCGGTTGCCGTCGGGGGCCCCCGAAAAAAACTATCGACAATGTGTCGCACATCGTCGAAATGCGTTAGCGTCGACATGAACTGTTTTTCATGCAAGTTAAATTCACTACGTAAACCTTTTAACGAATTTGACATGGTTATATAATTGTCGCCAAGTGTACTTATTTTTCCATTTATCGTCAAGATGGATTCACCCGGTTTGAGTCGTCCGTCGCTGGTATACAGCGCGATAGTGTCCTCGGCGGCATCACGCTGTCGTATTAAAACGTCATTCAGTGACACATTACCGGATTTCAATTTACCCTGGCGGTCTTGAAATACAACTATTTCGCCCGGGTCAACACTTGTTAGATTCAACATATCAGCGATTTCATCCTCAATTAGTTTTTTTATGTCGGCGGCGGCCGTTTCCGTGGATTCTTTCAGCGCCGAAACCGGTCGCCCCCAGATATCAATCATTATTATTGTAAATGTTATTCTCTAAAATCCGTTGAGCTTCTACGACCCCACTAGTGTATTCGTTTACAACCATATGAGGTGGTTTTCGCGATGATGAAATCGCCGCAAGTACGTTCAATACCTCACGGCCACATATCGGTGGGTCACTTAACTGCTGTGTTGGCAGCGTGGAATAAAAAACCCGGGCTGAACACGCCCGGGCTGAACACGCCCGGACATACCGCATGAACTCTTTCGGCGGGGCTAACCCGTATGAATCAAAATAGACGATCGCACGCGGATCAATCGCGTATGCAACCCAATGAGTTCCCGCTCCGGAGGACCCATCGAGGTTAATTATGCCTGTTTCAGTATTCCTTGGGGCCGCCGGTAATTGATCCCTCATAAAAACACCTCTGAAGTTTTTTATCGCTAGCGCGTTTGCGGCGTCTATTAAATCAAAATTAGACATTGGAGTCATAGACTCAGGAGTCATTGACTCAGGAGTCATAGACTCTTGCGTTAATAAACGGTTCCCGGTAGTCTTAGACCCTTTCCCGAGTACCATGAATACGGGGTTCCCGGTAGTCTTAGACCCTTTCCGGCCACGGGTCGTTTTTTTTTTGTAGCCTTTCCCGGTTGCCTTCTTCAATGCCATCCCCGCCGCGGTACCAACGGCTCCTAACGCCGCCGCCTTAGCCACTGCTGGGGCCGCCGCGGCAATCAACGCTGGAATCGCAGCTAACAGCGGAAATATCCCACCGGTCTTTTCCATGTTTTTAATTGCTGCGGCTGAAAAATCTATTTGAACACCCTTTTTATTCTTCATCGCATCATTGAAATGTTTTATTTGACGCGCCGTCAACGATATCTTATGATTACCACCTGCCATCTGCGACGGCTTCAGCGTTATTGTGGTCCCGCATTGTTTAGCCGACTTTGATCGTAATTTCTTGACTTGACCATCAGTCAACTCTACACTGACGACACTATACGACATTTTATTGTAAACGCGTTTGTGTTTTCAATTACATGTTTTCCACTGGCGCATCAACGATTCTCATTCGTCCACCAACGCCTTCTAGCAGCATTGATTTATCGCTGAGAATGACAGCAACCGCTCTATAATCGGCGCCACCCGGGGCTATACGAGCTCGGAAGTGTATATCAACGACGGATTGTCTCGTTAAATCAAGATGTTCCAACGAAAAATAATAAATCGGATACAGGTTTTTAAAATCAAGTTGTGATATTTGCAAACCAGTGTCGACGTTTTGATCACGACCCATATACGACAGCAATCGATGGTACACACGTGCGATATGGTTGTCGCCGTAATTAAGCTGTATATCCTCGGATGGTTCCTGTTGTCCGTTTATTCTCAGCGAAACATCCCTGACTCCTAATTGATCAAATATCATATGGCTGCGTTCTTGATTACCCAATCGTTCCCTATTCTGTAACGCAACAAATATATGACGCGGGGCTGAAACACCTTGTTTTGATGCCAGGTGCCATGTAAACGTATCGGCGACGTTATCCTCTTTAGCATCAGTTGTTACCGCTAGCCAACTCAACAACGATTTCCCTCCCTGTTCCATAAATGCTAACAATCGTGCTTCCGTGGTAACTGATGGAGTCAACACCGGCATCCACAATGCCATTTTAGTTAAAACAACCTTACCGGCAGCGACGCCAGCAGCACGCCATATTGCATTGTTATCATCGCCCCTTCGCGTCAGCGCGATTGTATGCTTAGCCCCATAGACAACTTTTCTGACATTTCTGCAGAATCCAAATATGTGATGGAGTGGAATCGCGCATGAAAACTGTCGGCGTGGTCCTTGCAACATTCCTACTCGTGCTGCGAATCCTAGATTGTAATCATTGTTGGTGCTTTTTATAACAGTGAAATTAGCGCCTGGTCTTGCTCTGCGGTCTGGATTGGCTGCTTCAGCCTGTGGGTTAGTTGCGGTATCTCCTTCCACCAGCACGTTGATGTACTGAAGATGGTCAGCGTTATTAGTGGTGTCCTTTGCGAACATTATAGATGGGCCCGCCGATCTTGTATAATCATCCGAGTATCTCGCCAACCCAATTATCGTCGTTGCAACATCAACCTCGCGTTCTATTGATTCAATTTCTCGCCCGTCAATAAGATATCTGGCGCTCTCAAATAACGCCATGATACCGTTGTTGACGAAGCCAACTCGAACACGATGGTCATCTGCGTATGGTGCATTATCGGCGGCATTTGTCACGAGTTCTCCCTCGATTTCGATAAACGCTTCACACGGCAGAAAGTATTTACTGGTATCTTGGACCTGAAGTTCAATTCGCGATCGTAGGTCGGGTTGCGCTGCATAATAAGAATAATATTGATAATCACGGACAGAATCATCCCTGCGCACTGGGGCGTCCATATCAAACGCGGGGTCAGCGGTACGCGCAAACATTTTATTATTTATCATGTTGATGTTTTCAATTGCGATTTTTTCGTCGTAAATTCTTTGAATTTAAACCACTCCCCGCTATCGCGTTCATGAGCGCGTTGGTTGCCGCATCGGCGGATGGCGAAGTCGCCAACGACGGAGTCGTCGCCAACGACTGAGTCGCCGCCAACGACTCTAGTTTTTCTTCCACGGCGTTATTTATTACTTTACTGACATTTGCAGGCATCACTGTCGTTGATGGCATTACCGGTGGTTTCTGTTTTTTTCTCCTGGATTTCACCAACGACATTAGTTTGTCTCGCGCGGCTGAAAGCGCCTTTCCGGCAACATCTCCAATAGCACTAATTCCCTTATCACGAATAACATCAATAGCCTTCATTCCTAATTGTTTGGCTAACGGCGCTACTTTTGGAGCCATTCTTGTAAATAACCCCGCAATGGTGCTACCGAGACCGTCTCCATAGTACGCGTGGTAAACAGGCAATCGCGAGTTTACCACGTAGACGAGTACTGGTTTATCATGGTTGTAGTGTATAATCATCCTTATTAAAAACACCAGTTTTCCAATTAATCATCCACGAGTTCGTCTATGAGCGTTCGATATGCATTAATGTCCATAATACCGCCTGTAAATAACCGCTTGCAAATATCAGCGGCCTCATTGATTATTTCCGTAGAGTTATTTCCGGCTCGTTTTCCTCCAATTAGTACCTCTAGCCGTGATATATCACTGAGAACACTACCAGGACAGGTAACGCCGTAGGATTCTTTACCAACAGAGTATCCTTTTCCTTTTTTTGGTGTTATACTCTTAACTTCCTTGTGGAATGCGTCGTAATCGGATTTACTACGATGTGGTAATGCATCTTTATGTTTACTTGCTAAATACACTATTCTTGCCCAGTCCTTTAACGACTTTATATTTTTCTCGTAACCGCTATTGATATGCTTCTTATCTCGTATGCTCTTAGCAAAATTGTTGGCAGCAAAATTAATTAATTCTTCCCTGTTGCTGAAGCCTCTAATTTGATCTATTGTGCTCTTCTTGAGTACAATACGGGGTATATTCCCTTCTTTTTCTTCCGGTATTTCTTCTTCTGGTGTTTCTTCGGGTATTTCTTCTTCTGGTTCTTTCGCAGTAGCACCTAGTTCTTCTTCGTCGGCCATTGTAACATAAGGTTCTTGTGGTTCGGTTATAGCGAGTGGTGGTGGCCTCCGTGTTGTAGCAGCCGCTATTTTTGCAGGGAGTGTTTCTAAAGACCTTTTTGTTTGTTCGGTCTGAGTTGCTATCTTTTCAAGCGCACCAAGAACGGGTACAGTTACCGCCGTAACATCCTTAGTCGCTTTAGTTACCGGGGCAAATAACTGTTCACTTCCAACAGCAAAATCAGTTTGCATTTGTTGTCGCGTTTGAAGTTTCTCTCTCACTCTGTCTCGTAACGGTATAAACTTTCTAAGCGCTGCTAGTCGCTCTCTGGCTAGCCGAGTAGTAAGTGATTCACCTACCATTATTGTAAATTGATCCGCAATTTTCTAATTTTCCGCCGAGTGTACCATCGGGGGTTCCACGGAGTTTTCGTCTATAATCCTTCTAATGTTTTTGATCTTACTAGAAATCTCCCGGCGTCGTTCATAAACACGTCCGAGTTTTTTTCGTATTATTTCAACGGCAGTAAATAGTCCAATGAATGCATTTGCGTCATTGTGGTACAAGTTTTCATTGATCGTATGTTGTAATCGTTTTATAAAAAAGTACTCGCGGGCCAGGGTAAAACGCCCCCGTTTCGACTGTTCGTTAATAATCTCATAATCGGATAATATTTTTTCACTGTCGAGACCATCAGATAATTCAATTCCTTGATTTTTTAATTTTGAAATCTCGGCTAATATATTATTGATGTCTTCGATATTCATTATTCTTATAGAACATCTTGTTTTTAAATAAAAAAAAATGAAACCCCGTGTATCAATCCCGAGGTGTTCAACAATACTGAATACTTTGTTTTCTTCCGGAATGGACAATTTATTGTCATGGCGACTTCGTCAGCGCCATAGGCGCCGGTGACTTCGTATCTATATATGAAAATCGAATTCTATGCCCGGTCTTTTTTGAGATTGCTGTTTGATATACTCGTTCTGCTACTTTTCGTATTGAGGCGATACAAATGTCAAAGTATCTACTGGCTTCATTCATCGACTGAAATATTTTTTCCTCGTGAGTTGTTGTATCAAATGACTTTACGGGTTTTGCTTTCTTTGGGTATTTACCGGTTTGGCCTTTTTTGGTATTTTGACTCTGCGAGACAGCTTGCAAGTTTATAAGAGAATTATCAGTCTTATTATTATTAATATGATCAATCACAAGTCCATTTTCGATTAATCCGTTGAATACCTCAAATACCGCCCTATGAACATGGTACTTCTTCTTTCCGGCACCAAACATCAGATACCCCTGATTACTTACGGTACCAACCGGCTTCTTCAGTTTGCGGTTTCTAACAATGCCGTCGCGAGATGCCTCGTAATTGACGAGCAAGGGGTGAGGTCTGAACTCTTGGTCCATTTATATAATAATACTACTTGTCTAATTTATTATTTGGTTTAATTATGAATCTTTCAACGTAGTCTTGGGGGGTTTTGATGACGAAGTCAGCGGTGGGGTCAATGACGGCGTTTTTTATTCGTTTGTCATAATAGCGTTTTAGTTCCCTGTATCGCTTTCCGCCACAATTGATACACAACTGCGATTTTCCTCTTACACCGACGTGGCAAACCAAGCACGGGAGGGGGCCAAGAGAACCATTACGAACGCTTTGTAAATGGTACCCGCAGAATTCACCTCTACATGATTTATTGCACGGGGTTGTCGACCCAATCATCAACCATTTGCAGTGATTCATTATACTATATTCTTTCATTTAAATACTTGTTTTAATTATATGGATGAGTTCGAGAGATTGGCAGCAATTAAGCCCTGGAAAAATATTAAGTTCAATCTCGATAGAGTCCTCAAGGACACACCAAAAGCGTTAATAAACGATAAAACCCTGTTGAGTAAAATACGCGATTGTATCAATGAATTCAAACGTGATGGTGCATCTCATAGTTGGTCAACATTTCGAATTGATGGTGTTGTTGATGCTACCATGAACGACAACCGCGCAGCAATGATAATATCACAACTTGACGGTAAAAAGTATTTCTTCAGAGTAAAATTCATTGTCCGGGTGGAATCAGGTGATTGGATCATACGTGATAAATTTGAACCAGTTCTCAGCGACAAGAAAACAGTCACTGTCAGCCGCGACTCCAAGCCGGGGTTGTTAACCGGAATTGACAGACCATACTATGAACGAGCGTATCCTGAAACAGCAGTTGTTTATGGAATATACCCGTTAAATAAGAAACCTGATATCGGAAAACTGAAACCGATGAAACAGTCAACGGGGATAAATTGTGTAGCAGAACGAATAATAGAGCATTTTACAAATGCATGTCGAGGAAACAAATTGACTGATTTACGACGTAGCAAAATCAACCAGTGGGAACTAACCGTAAAAGAGCGTGGAGCAACCATCAGCGACATAGCGAGATTAGAAACATCGCTGAGATTTCCAATAACCGTTACAACGATAACCGGTGAAGTATTATACGAATCGAAGTATAAATCGAAGGGAGCCCCAATCAAAATTATTGATCATAACGAACACGCATGGACGCCCGCGATCACAATATTTCCACGGGATAGAACAGTAAAGTATATCCCCGAAGAATTCTCCCGGGATGGTTTTCTCGCGGAGAGGAAACTATTTGATGCTATTGCCTACTTGTGTAAAAACGACCCTGTATCAGTGTGGTTACTTCGCAGCGCTGAAAACGATGCGGATACCTTTGATCAGTTTGTAAGACCAAACGGCGAATTATATCGCACTGAAGCATTTCACAACAGGATGAAAAAACCGCCATAGAATTTGAAGAGCATGATGAACAACTGCTAACAAATTGTTTTACGATTCCATCGGTTGTAGCTCATGTTGCAGCAAGGAAAAATGCGTGGAGACCAACGCGCAAGGAATTTCTGCCGGATGTACAATCCAGTTGTTTGGAATACTATCACGGTGGACTATGGAACACTGAATACAACCGCGACGCTATGATCTCGGTTGATATGGTTGCCTGTTATCCAGCGAGTTTTCTCGGGTATGGATCCGCCGCTGAGTATTTCAAACGATTTGGACACCCCAGTCATGAAATGACTCGTGTTGCTATTAATGGACCACTGCCTGATTTTGATTTAACCGGATTCGCTCGCATAGTATCATTTGAATTCGCGGCAGGACTCCATCGCTGTTGCTATATTTGGATCGGTAGACACATGGCTGAAAAGAAGTGGCTGCCAATAGCGCTGCTACGGTATATGATTGATTGTAGCATGCTAGTTTCGTTGATTGTCAGTGACGCGATTATATCATACCGGGCGCAGACTGAAGTCTGGTTACCAGAACCGGAGCGTCTAGATAGCATAATTGACGAGTCCAGAAAAAACATTGATGCCGACGAGGAATATATCATCGAATGGTCCAGGAGGATATTTAACCAACGAAACCGCGAGGCAAAAGATCTCGGTAGAAGAATAATTGGTAAGTTCACACAAGGTGGAAAAAACTGCGACTACAAACGATATTGCTCACGGCTGATTATAGATGACGCAGAATATGATTTCGTAATCAAGGACGCAGTGGCAAAAAATAGATACGTGAACTGCAAAACAGCTTTCTTGTCCAATGGAACGAGGTTGGGTACAGTTGTTACCTACAGCGATGGAGACAGCCCGGCGTATCCACATTTGAGGGCGTCTATGCTGGGTTATGCCGCTATCAATTTATTCTCGATGATAAATAGATTCCCCGATACCGCGGTTAGAGTAGCCGTTGATTCGTTTTATATTGACGTAAAGTATAAGGGAAACGTAGCCGAGTTTACTAGTCCGGACGAGAGTTGGGGTACATGGAGAATTAAAAATGAAATACGACGCGATTATTCCTCGTCAGCAGATGTCACCGTTGAGAACAACTACTTACGTGGTGATAAATTGTCAGAATGGTCTAATGCACCATCGTGTTCTGATCCAATTTGTAGACACAAGACGGTTTATTTAAGCGGCTGTGGCGGGTCAGGAAAGACGACTCGGGCAATTGAATTATTTCGAACGCGGGCAAGTATAATCGTGCTTACACCGACCCATAGACTAGCGCGAGAGATAAAACAACGAAATGTTGACGCCGTTACTTATCACAGCTTTTTTCGATACAGCGGCGGTGAGTGGACTCCTGATCGAATGGGTGAAAAATTTATTCCCGACATTATCATCTGGGATGAGATATGTACTGTTTCGTTAGATACTTTACAAATGTTTCTTGAGTGGTTGCTGCGCGCGAATACAGCGGTGATCATGTGTGGCGACCATGGCCAACCACCACCATTTGTCGGCGAGGGTCCACATGATTGGTTAAGGGGTTTTGTGGACTATTATGAAGAAACCGATACTGATTACCGAGCACTTGATGAACAACTGCGCGAGGTTAAAAAACTAATCAGATTACAGCCGGATAGAGTTCAGTGTGAAATAATCCGCGAGGTAATTCCGGAAACGCCGTTGAATGAATTCTGGGAAACATGGAGACCAAACGATTTGATTGTAGCGAGTAGAAAGATAGTCAGAGACACACTTCAGCGGAAGTTGTTTACGTTGCATAAGGAAAAGTTTCCAACGCGTCCAGTGCCGTTATGTTATAGACCCGCGGACACACGGCGGCAGAACATTGAAGTTGAAATTCCAGGCCGGACAGAAAAACAAATTCTCGTGCTGAATGATATCGTGCTCGTTGATATCGGTGTCGTCGAGGACGCGCTACGTGCTGATAAATCCCCGTGGACGCTAGGATACGCAACAACAATACATTCCTCGCAGGGACTAACCATCACGGACACAATTGTTTGGATAGTTGATAATCGCATCGAATGGTCGAATCTAGTCTATCTTGCAGTGTCCAGAGTACGAAGGATAAATCAGCTTCGAAGAATTGTTATTGACGAAGCCACCGACGAAGCCGGCGACAAAGTCACCATCGATGCAAGCGTCATTGATAGAAAACTCTCGGGTTACCGCCAACAGGATAAAAAAAACAGCGGCGTTTTGATATTGATGCCGAATTAATAATCTCGCTACGACAACAACAGAATAATCACTGCGCGAGTTGCAATTGTATAATGAGTTGGCGTTATTCGGATAAAGACACTCGCCAATTTACCGTGGATAGGATCGATAACAGTCTCGGTCATGTCAAAAACAATGTGAGGTTGACCTGTCTTGAGTGCAATAGACGCAACGGCGCTAGTTAAGACCACGTGGGGGCAATTGAGTATCGTTAGGTATCACTTGTAGTTGCTCGCGTGTAAATCCGCGCTGAGGAGCAGTTGAATCCAGTCTGTAGATCGGTGGTCTACCAGTTGATCGTGTTATCGTTGTTATGTTATGTGTGGTAACACTCCAAATAGGATCGGTAGCCCTTTTTTTACCGCCTTCAAGCTCTCCTGGTTCATATAGATATCTAACAGTGACATCGCCAAGAATCGGCTTGGAAACGCTATTTATTTTTGATTTTCCGGGTATATACTCGTATTTAATCGCGTCGCTGGGCTTCATGTTGATTGCTCGGGTAATCTCGTTATTTAACGCTGCAATTACACCTGGCAACCTTTTAACCCATTCACGAGATCGTTTTTCTTGGATGAATTCCTTCGCGTATTGATATCCAAATAACCGTTCAGCGAGAGTCCGATTGAATCGTTCAACAATTGCCTGATCACGATGTAGCGCAGTATGACCTCGTCGTATCGCGACGCTATGATGTTTCAGCGTTGATAAAACAGCGCCGCGAAATTCACTACCGGGATCAACTTGTAATAGATTTGGCCAGCGCAGAGGGCCTCTTCGATAAATTCTTTCAAACGCAGCGGCTACTTCAGTTGCCGACTTTGTTTTTAACGGCTCCGCTTGTTTGTATCGACTCGCAACATCAACTACGGTTAGCGCGTATTTGTAACCGTTGTCATGCGGCAAAAATAGTATATCAGCCTGATGAACTTCATTAGGTACGCTGACATCAAAGCGCGAGAAGTTGATTTGTTTAGTCGGTGGTAGATAGATTTGCCATATAGCCTGTTTGGATAACCAATTAGCCGCAGTGGTCTTTGTTACCTTTGCAGCGCTTGCAAGCTTACCAATTGCGGCCTTCCCCTTCCAGTATCCTCTCGGAGAATAATAGATGGATTCCATGTTGTTATTATAAACGCTATCGTTTTCAATTACCAGCGTCAGAAGCTCCGCTTCCAATCATTAATTTACCTTTCATAGCCGATTTTACCAACCATGAGGCCAATTTTTCTTTGACGGATTTATCAGGAATAGCATTTAATGCGTGAATTAATTTTACATCCGCGATATGACGCTGTTGCAGATCGCTACTTTTGTAAGCAACATCATGAGCATGACACGCCTTATCGATAGCGTTTATTGGATACTCACCGGGTTTGGGCTGATTTTGATCATCGAGTCTAATATCTAATCGTGTTCCGGGGCCAGAGTAGTTATGTCCTGGGAGGTGTTTTTCTCCTGGATACTTTGCCCACGGTGTTCCGGGGAGTTTTGCCAATTTGGCTGCGATGTCACCTCCTCGCTTTTTTTTAAAACATCTCCGGGTCTAATAGAAATAAATCTAAATTTCTTTGTACCGCATTGTACACACTTGCCAGTAAGCGCCGATCTATTATTTCTTGTTGTAACGGTTGTCATATCATTTGTGCCAGTACGCACTCTACACTTCACACAATATAGATCCATAATTTATGTATAGAGATATGAATATAATTGATTTTTCGGCGACTAAAACAAGAGAACCAGTTAAGCATGTTGCAGCGTTACCAAACTCGATCCGGATGATTATCATCGGACCATCTGGATCCGGCAAGACGCAATTGTTACTCAATTTAATAATGAGATGGATGAAGTGGGATAAGTTGTATTTGGTTGCTCCTAGCGTAGATGATCAACGATGCTACGAGGTGTTGAAAGATTTCAACGAGAATGCATCAGCGATCGCTAAAAAAAATGTTATTGAGTTTATTACGGATATCAATGATGCACCGGGTATTGATGATATTGATGGCGACGTTAACAATCTAGTCGTGTACGATGATGTTATGTTAGACAATCAAAAAAAACCAGCTAGGATATTTTCCAGAGGCAGGCATAAAAACACTGACGTGATATATGTCACTCAACGATACACTCAGATTCCAAAAGTAATTAGAGACAACTGTAATATTCTTGCTGTGTTCAACGGCGTTGATACACACACGCTACGAAATATTTGGCAGACATGGTGCGGCGGTGACATGGACTTTAATGTTTTTCGAAACTTTTTTAGTCATGCTCAGTCGACCCCACATGGATTCGTAACGATAAATTTACATGATCCTCGGACACGATATCGTATCGGACTTGACCAAATATTCGGTTAGTTGTAAATAATTTTCATTGTAAATAACCACTTAGCAGCGGGGGGGGGGGGGGGGGCGATGACATCGACGCGGTCGTCGATGTGCTTACCGGACGCTGACGACGCTGGGGATCGGCGCGCAGAAGGTGTTAATTAAACCAAATGACGATTGGACGATCCCCCAACGACGTCGTCGTTTTTTTTTTACCAGGCGCTGACGACACTAGATCGTTGAGTTGCAGAAAGTAATAATTAAGCAAAATAACGATTGGACAAAATGTCCGATTCGCCCCCTCTGCTGCTGATATAGCAAACTTCATTAGCACTTACACACTTTCGTATGACTCTCATCAAATCAACGACCAAAAGAGTAAGTTTTGTTGCCACTTTCGCATGTGAATTATGCTTTCGTATGACTTTTAGCAAATATTTGACCAGCAGGTCGATCTGTGCTGACTCTTCCATCTTCTTGATCGTTTGAGAGCGGAATGAATACTCTGACGCTAAGACACTCTCCTTATATACATGGACCTGCTGCGTATGAAACCTAGTCAAATGTAATTTTGCAATAAGATGAAACGATTTCATTGAGGAAGTAAAAAGCAATGATGTGCCGTATCGCCTCACACAAAACCTGAAGTTTTAGTTCAAATCCGTGTCAGCGATTTCGAAGACGACATAACTGAGCTTTAATCAATGCTCTCCAATTATGCCACAAAACCACGAGTCCTGATTCACGCCAAAAGAAATTTCGTTCGGTCCATAAAAAATAGTATCACATCTGAGAAACGCAAAAACGAACTTCCAGAAAACTGAGAACGACGGCTTACACCTACAACGTAAATGTGTGAGTTCAAGTAGTGCGTAAAACTTAGTCAAATTAGATTTTTATAGTCAAGACGAAACGATCTCTTTTCGAACAAGAAAGCAGACACCAAGCGACAATGGCGATCCGTGTCACACAACACTTTTCAAAATGTATATTATCAGAGGTTTGTTCTAGCGATCTGCACGGTTAAATTAAATGTTGATGTATTTTGCAATAAGACGGACACAATTTCCATGGGATCGCCCATGGTACGATTGTTCGTGCATTAGTTTAATTTTTAAAAATATTTTTTTATATAAATCGCCTATAGGATAGACCCAGTAAAGCATGGTCATTCTCGTCACTGTCTGAATAGCTATTCAAGTCAATTCGAAGCGAACGCGGTAAGAAAATAAGTATAGCCAATGAAATGGCTTACAACGGGTGATGCATTGTTTTGTTCTAGGGCTGTGTGGCATAATAATCCCTATGTTCTTGCGTTGTTACCATTACAGTGCAGACAGACTGAAATGTGAACTTACAAGCCCTCTTTGTGTGTGTTGTACCATTTCCTCTTACCACATCAAAATACTGAGCGTCACAGTATTGGTTCGCGTTTTCAAGCTGACCATTTTTTTATATCTCACTTAAACATTTCGACATAAACACTCACATCGGTAGAGTCAGAACAGACGTGTTACAGTATTGAGGGGCATGTTATCTTTTCTTTTTCAAACTAATAAATTTGGGGTTTGTATGAAGCAAAGAACCGAAAGTACAGTGAAACCCAAGGATGATGACCCAATCTGTCTGTCTATTGATGCGTGTATTTACTTAAGAAGAAATATGACCTCTAAAACACAAAGAGATACGGCAAGCATGATTAGATTAAACACAACGATGTTTTCCTTCACGCCCGTGTAATTTAGAGTTTCAGTCGTCTTTGAAGACAAACTTGGTCTCCTTTTGTAGGGCTTGAAATAATAAAAAAAACTGAAAAATCTTAAGCACTTTGCTATAGATAATTTCATCAACAGACCAAACAACATAAATACCGTTACAACAATAGAAAGCCTTAAATCTTCTATCAAAAAGAAATGCATGAAAAAATTAAAGATTAACGATAACTAACCAATGAAACCGAATTTAACAAAGGCAATGACATGTGAAGAAATGCCTCTCACTTTGGAAAGGTAGGCGAATGTACTCTGTCATGCACCGTCAACTTGAAAAAAATTATAAACAGAGAGAAACCTGAATTCAAAATTCAGTTGTTTCTTTTTCTTCAAAATTATTTCGTTTCTTTTTTCTTTTTTTTTTTTGGAACAAATCTAAGCACTAATATAGAGCGGAAAAGGGAAAATGCACATACAAGCTTTGATATTTCTGAAAAAGGAGGGGATATTCCTAACGTTCATAACCACCTATATATGCTTGGACTTGTCTGTGACTTATCCACAAAACAAGATATACATATTTCTGGTCAAGCTGCAAGTGTGTGCGTGTTTTTGAAAATGGTAAAAATTGGATATACAATTTTCTCGTGACACTTATAAAGTGAAGAGTCTGTGCAAGTGTCAAAAGCCAAAGTCATATAAGTTTTGTATTTTGTACGGCTTGTAAAGATTTCTACTTTAGAAAATGTGAAGTATCACAAGTTATTATCACAAACAGAAGTGGAACATAGGGGCTTGCAAGAAAGAAAATAACCCAGACAGTTGGTGTCATCAAGAGTGCTAGAGACGGTACCCGAACTTGCTTGCCTGCTTACTTGAATTAAAGTGATTTTCGCTCTAATGGAGCATGTATCACTGGTTTAATAACGCACCGCGTGATTTTTAATTACTCCTGGGGAAGGAAAGAGAGCCTCATCCCCCAGGCTTTTATGTACTCACAGACTATTTTTAAATTTAGCCACTCAGGTGTAGGACTAACTAGTCCTTAACAACCTGACTGAAAGACTTTAAACATGAGTGGGAATTGTCTCACCACACACTCATTTTTCTGTCCGAGCGTGGTAAAGGAGGAAAAAGGTGCTCAGCAAGACAGCCATGGATGTTAAGTACTCACCAAAACGCTAGCCCGTACTTATTTCAAATCAAGTCCCGTTTTTGCTAATGGACAATAAAAGGTACCAATAATGTGTTAACCACCTGTGCAATTAGTTCAAATCTAACGAGTCTGTTAAATTTCCTACTTCCTAACATATCTGTCTAATATTAGTACTTAGTGTACATAAAAATAGCCATACTGATCTTATTTTAAATTATTATGTCTAAGCGACATATACCAGTTTGGTCACTGTTAGGTTTAAAAGTTAAGTTTGTTGTGGTGTTCCAATGGGTCAAGTTTGTTTCGAGAATAGTTTAGTCAAGGAGGGATACCAAGCCAAATATGGTTCCCTATTTAATAAAAAGCAATCTTTTGGAGCCCTAAAAAAAAGTCTGTTTTTTCTGTTAGAAGGTAACACGTCTCTCTTTTGCTTTCACGTTCTTTCCCGCACTCCTAGTCTCATGATTCTTGATATCAGGAAATACGTAGCCATGATGGGCGGTAATGTAAGCAGCGGTTTCTACCAATTGACTGAGGGGGTATCCAGTGTAGGCTTGTCTGTAGAATTGGGGAAGAACTCTGACCCCTAATCCCCATTGAGAAGGTCTTGGTTTAAAGGTGTCTAGAGATTTGTAGGCAACGTATTGTATGGTTGTCATAAACAGCAGAGACATAATAATTTAAAATAAGATCAGTATGGCTATTTTTATGTACACTAAGTACTAATATTAGACAGATATGTTAGGACGTAGGAAATTTAACAGACTCGTTAGATTTGAACTAATTGCACAGGTGGTTAACACATTATTGGTACCTTTTATTGTCCATTAGCAAAAACGGGACTTGATTTGAAATAAGTACGGGCTAGCATTTTGGTGAGTACTTAACATCCATGGCTGTCTTGCTGAGCACCTTTTTCCTCCTTTACCACGCTCGGACAGAAAAATGAGTGTGTGGTGAGACAATTCCCACTCATGTTTAAAGTCTTTCAGTCAGGTTGTTAAGGACTAGTTAGTCCTACACCTGAGTGGCTAAATTTAAAAATAGTCTGTGAGTACATAAAAGCCTGGGGGATGAGGCTCTCTTTCCTTCCCCAGGAGTAATTAAAAATCACGCGGTGCGTTATTAAACCAGTGATACATGCTCCATTAGAGCGAAAATCACTTTAATTCAAGTAAGCAGGCAAGCAAGTTCGGGTACCGTCTCTAGCACTCTTGATGACACCAACTGTCTGGGTTATTTTCTTTCTTGCAAGCCCCTATGTTCCACTTCTGTTTGTGATAATAACTTGTGATACTTCACATTTTCTAAAGTAGAAATCTTTACAAGCCGTACAAAATACAAAACTTATATGACTTTGGCTTTTGACACTTGCACAGACTCTTCACTTTATAAGTGTCACGAAAAAATTGTATATCCAATTTTTACCATTTTCAAAAACACGCACACACTTGCAGCTTGACCAGAAATATGTATATCTTGTTTTGTGGATAAGTCACAGACAAGTCCAAGCATATATAGGTGGTTATGAACGTTAGGAATATCCCCTCCTTTTTCAGAAATATCATAGCTTGTATGTGCATTTTCCCTTTTCCGCTCTATATTAGTGCTTAGATTTGTTCCAAAAAAAAGAAAAGAAAAAAGAAACGAAATAATTTTGAAGAAAAAGAAACAACTGAATTTTGAATTCAGGTTTCTCTCTGTTTATAATTTTTTTCAAGTTGACGGTGCATGACAGAGTACATTCGCCTACCTTTCCAAAGTGAGAGGCATTTCTTCACATGTCATTGCCTTTGTTAAATTCGGTTTCATTGGTTAGTTATCGTTAATCTTTATTTTTTTTCATGCATTTCTTTTTGATAGAAGATTTAAGGCTTTCTATTGTTGTAACGGTATTTATGTTGTTTGGTCTGTTGATGAAATTATCTATAGCAAAGTGCTTAAGATTTTTCAGTTTTTTTTTATTATTTCAAGCCCTACAAAAGGAGACCAAGTTTGTCTTCAAAGACGATTGAAACTCTAAATTACACGGGCGTGAAGGAAAACATCGTTGTGTTTAATCTAATCATGCTTGCCGTATCTCTTTGTGTTTTAGAGGTCATATTTCTTCTTAAGTAAATACACGCATCAATAGACAGACAGATTGGGTCATCATCCTTGGGTTTCACTGTACTTTCGGTTCTTTACTTCATACAAACCCCAAATTTATTAGTTTGAAAAAGAAAAGATAACATGCCCCTCAATACTGTAACACGTCTGTTCTGACTCTACCGATGTGAGTGTTTATGTCGAAATGTTTAAGTGAGATATAAAAAAACGGTCAGCTTGAAAACGCGAACCAATACTGTGACGCTCAGTATTTTGATGTGGTAAGAGGAAATGGTACAACACACACAAAGAGGGCTTGTAAGTTCACATTTCAGTCTGTCTGCACTGTAATGGTAACAACGCAAGAACATAGGGATTATTATGCCACACAGCCCTAGAACAAAACAATGCATCACCCGTTGTAGGCCATTTCATTGGCTATACTTATTTTCTTACCGCGTTCGCTTCGAATTGACTTGAGTAGCTATTCAGACAGTGACGAGAATGACCATGCTTTACTGGGTCTATCCTATAGGCGATTTATATAAAAAAATATTTTTAAAAATTAAACTAATGCACGAACAATCGTACCATGGGCGATCCCATGGAAATTGTGTCCGTCTTATTGCAAAATACATCAACATTTAATTTAACCGTGCAGATCGCTAGAACAAACCTCTGATAATATACATTTTGAAAAGTGTTGTGTGACACGGATCGCCATTGTCGCTTGGTGTCTGCTTTCTTGTTCGAAAAGAGATCGTTTCGTCTTGACTATAAAAATCTAATTTGACTAAGTTTTACGCACTACTTGAACTCACACATTTACGTTGTAGGTGTAAGCCGTCGTTCTCAGTTTTCTGGAAGTTCGTTTTTGCGTTTCTCAGATGTGATACTATTTTTTATGGACCGAACGAAATTTCTTTTGGCGTGAATCAGGACTCGTGGTTTTGTGGCATAATTGGAGAGCATTGATTAAAGCTCAGTTATGTCGTCTTCGAAATCGCTGACACGGATTTGAACTAAAACTTCAGGTTTTGTGTGAGGCGATACGGCACATCATTGCTTTTTACTTCCTCAATGAAATCGTTTCATCTTATTGCAAAATTACATTTGACTAGGTTTCATACGCAGCAGGTCCATGTATATAAGGAGAGTGTCTTAGCGTCAGAGTATTCATTCCGCTCTCAAACGATCAAGAAGATGGAAGAGTCAGCACAGATCGACCTGCTGGTCAAATATTTGCTAAAAGTCATACGAAAGCATAATTCACATGCGAAAGTGGCAACAAAACTTACTCTTTTGGTCGTTGATTTGATGAGAGTCATACGAAAGTGTGTAAGTGCTAATGAAGTTTGCTATATCTGCAAAGGTAAATGGGTATTTGTCTCCAGAATACCTGCTTCGTCTAAGAAAGAGAGACAAAAGTCAAGATACCTAATATCGTTGTCAGGAGAAAGGACACTGGAATTCAGAGTGCCCTACGAGAAAAGAGAAGAAACAAAAACAAGACGAAACAGAGAAGAGGGATTCAGAAGAAAAAGAAATTGAAGATGATGAAGAACTTGTGCCAGTAAAAACATGGAAATGGAAAAATTGACAATGTGAGCCGATGCGTTGGCCCTGATGTGAAATTTCATACTACCTTCTAAAAGAGAATAGACCAGAAAGGAAACGTAAGTGTCTCTTGGTCTTGACATTGTATAATAAGGATGGCGTGTTTTGTTTTTACTCACACTTTATGAAATTGTGCTCTTTCACCTCTCTCTATCCCTCTGGATCATGTTTTAGTTAGAATTGAAATGGAAGGATGTTTTCCTTCACGCACGCTCTTTAGGCATGCAAGTCCGTAAACAATAGTCAGTCTATTCGTCCATCATTTTGTGTCTTGATGTTTCCTAAATCACACACTGATGCCATAAAATAACGGGTTAAATGGGTTTTGTAGTGTTGGGAGTGGGGGTGGGTGGGGTGTAGGTGTTTGGCAGAGTTGGTCATTGCAGGTGAGGGCTTAGGTGCTTTCAAAAAACTTTTTCTTCACTCTGTGTTAATGGAATATAATGGGTTATTTTCTTCACTCTCTGTTGATAGTATATATATAAAGGGTTATTTCTTCACTGCGTGTGGATAGTGTATAATGGTTTTCTTCTTCTTCCCTCTGTGGTGTGCGTGTGTGTGTGTGTGTGTGTGTGTGTGTGTGTGTGTGTGTGTGTGTTCGCGTACGTTGTGTAGATCGCATATTTGGTTGTTTTTCTTCTTCTTCCTCCCGAGTGTGGATAGTATATTTGCGGTTTGTATGCTTTAGCGACGTTGTGTGGATAGTATATTTGGGGTTTGTATGCGTTCGCGTACGTTTGTGTGGATAGTTTATTTGGGGTTTGTATTATCTCCCTTCTGTGTTGAAAGTATATTTGGGGTTTGTTTTTATCTCTTCCCTCTGTGTGTGTGTGTGTGTGTTCGCGTACGTTTTGTATATTTGGTTGTTTTTTCTTCTTCCTCCCGAGTGTGGATAGTATATTTGCGGTTTGTATGCGTTAGCGACGTTGTGTGGATAGTATATTTGGGGTTTGTATGCGTTCGCGTACGTTTGTGTGGACAGTTTATTTGGGGTTTGTATTATCTCCCTTCTGTGTTGATAGTGTATTTGGGGTTTGTATGCGTTCGCGTACGTTTGTGTGGATAGTTTATTTGGGGTTTGTATTATCTCCCTTCTGTGTTGATAGTATATTTCGGGTTTGTTTTTTTCCTCTTCCCTCTGTGTGTGTGTGTGTGTATGTGTGTTGGCGTACGTTGTGTAGATCGTATATTTGGTTGTTTTTTCTTCTTCCTCCCGAGTGTGGAAAGCATATTTGGAGTTTGTATGCGTTAGCGACGTTGTGTGGATAGTATATTTTGGGTTTGTATGCGTTCGCGTACGTTTGTGTGGATAGTTTATTTGGGGTTTGTATTATCTCCTTCTGTGTTGATAGTATATTTGGGGTTTGTATGCGTTCGCGTACGTTTGTGTGGATAGTTTATTTGGGGTTTGTATTATCTCCCTTCTGTGTTGATAGTATATTTCGGGTTTGTATGCGTTCGCGTACGTTTGTGTGGATAGTTTATTTGGGGTTTGTATTATCTCCCTTCTGTGTTGATAGTATATTTGGGGTTTGTTTTTTCCTCTTCCCTCTGTGTGTGTGTGTGTGTGTGTATGTGTGTGTGTTCGCGTACGTTGTGTAGATCGTATATTTGGTTGTTTTTTTTTTCTTCCTCCCGAGTGTGGATAGTATATTTGGGGTTTTTTTTTCCTCTTTCCTCTGTGTGTGTGTGTGTGAGTGTGTCTGCGCGCGTATGTTGTGTGTGTGTGTGTGTGTGTGTGTGTGTGTATTGGTCTCTGTTTGTCCCTATAAAACTCACTTTATCCCTATCAGATACACTCTACCTACCTACCTACAGTAGCGCGTATTCAGGTCAGCCACTTGCAACACTGTTGCCATTTATCCCCTAGTGTTCAGTACAGTGACGTCACTGACGCTGGAAATTTTGAGACTATAAATATCGACTTGGGGATTTCCACATTTTGTAGCTATTCATGTATACTAGAATTCATAAACAGGAACGTCACTCAAGTTGGAGCTATAAATAGATAGTGGGATTTCATAGGAATTTCAGCTGATTATAGATACATAGGTATTTATCCACGATCGTCACAGAAGTTGATATTGTAAGTAGTTACTAATTTTATCCATTTTAGTCTAAACCATTGTAACTTAATTTTCGGGGATATGTTTATTTTCCTTTAAATTCTGGGACAATTTCCTCATTTTACCGTTACTTTTAGTCACATCCATTTTGTCGTTGAGCATTTCCTTGATTATAGCTATTTATAGCATCATTACAATTATGCAAATTTTTGAACACCCCAGCAAGATTTCAGGTCGTGGTAATGCTTTATATATAAATCTCACGCTTGTACTAGTGTATGTATGTCTCTGTCTCTGTTGTGTTTGACCCTCTACCATCATTTTCCCTAGACAATCCCACCATGTTCAATTCCCCTTGACGCTAGACAGTCCAACGATTTATTCCCATGTTCAATTTCCCCTTGTCCCTATGTTCAATTTCTCCTTGTCCCTAGACAGTCCCACGATCTATTCCCCTGTTAAATTTCCCTTGTCCCTAGACAAGCCCAAACTCTATTCCCATGTAATGCTAATTCCCCTTGTCCCTAGACTGGCCCAGCGTTTTTCTCCATGTTAAATTTCCATTGTCCCTAGAGTGGCCCAGGGGTGTTTTTAATGCTAAGTCCCATTGTCCCTAGGTTGGCCCCATTTACTACTATCATAACAAAGTTCCCACATTATTGCATTTAAATGTATTAACTTCATAAAAATTGATGCAGATATTACATGAACCTTGATGCAGATATTACATGAACCTGATATGTATGTGAAAGGGGCTTATCGCTAGCACAAGGAATTGTGGGGGTTATAAAATGAAAGGTAATTTGTTGGAACGTCAACACCCTTAAAGCCATGCTGTCTATATCCATTATGGAGACAGGCAAACAGACAAATAATCTGGATTTTAAAGCATTCACGCCAAGTCAACTTTGGGGAGGCGTATTCTTAGATACTGATATTATATCAGTCTCATTATTTGGTCAAAATTATATTCGAACACTCTTTGAAAATAAACTGCCTGTCTTAGAACACAGGGCAGCGGTCCTATCTATTTAAAAGTACACCTAACATGATTTTTCGCCGTGTTCACTTGATAATTGCCGCTCTTATCTACCCTTCGCTAATCTGTAAATAAAATTATTATGAAAATTTGTGTTTTCAGTTAAATTTGTTTTAGCCAATGAAAGAATAATATTCTTCATCTTCCTTTTTCGATAGTTTCTTTCCTCTTTTCTTTCTCTCGAATGACTGCCTAAACGGTATTTATGTATACCAGGTTTATTTTTAAAGATTTGATATCTTGTAATATGCTTTAAAAAATTTAAACAACCGAAGCAGTTTGTGACTGTTGTCAACTGATCTCAGTGCAATCGGCCAATCTGCCCCTGTCTTAAATTAGTATTGATAAACATCTGTATCTTTTTTTCTCCTTTTGATCACAATGTGTGACCATACACTGTACAAAGAAAATTATATTTTGTACTTCAATGAGTGTTAATTCAACACATATCAAGAATAATTTTTTGGTAAGCTTTTAGTTTAGTGTAAAAGTACTTAATAGACGGAAACCTTCTTGAAAGGTGTTACAAAACAGTTTTACAGGATTGAGCTCTGATTGCTTATATAATTCATTGTCTTGCCTCCAGATACGCATTTATATTAATATCTTATCACATTGCAAGTCTTACACAGATTAAATTACAAAATAAATGCATGCGACTGATTTGCTTTAAATTATGACAAGGATGATCAGCAATGACTTGACACATAACAATAAATTGAACGTGCGTCATATGAGGTAATGCAGTCAGTTGGTTTAGTCGCTTTTAACGTCACTTTGCGAACATGATTGGCTATGTTATTCCTAAGTGTTATTATTAAGTGTCTTTCGTAGGGACACGTATGTCGTAACTGAGCGATTATTGGACATGTTAACTTTGAAGTCAAATGCTTTACCAAATGAGCTAATGCGGATCGGTTGTTGTAAGCACTCTAAATCTTCGTAAACTTTTAGCAGTAAATGACAATTTTAAAACAGATTACAGTATGGCAATGATGGACATTTTGATATAAAATATTTCTAGTAGAAACGCCTTTTCCGAAATAGATCTAGGAGTTGCTTGGCACTACATTTCACAGTGAAATGATTTAAGTAACTTTTCAGTTGCACAATACCCAGTAGGCTATTGGCGGTGTCGTTCGTAGCAACCAGCATGCTCTTGAGATAATGCATTTTCTTCAAACGAAACTGATGTTATTATTAGCCAATATAATTGAACCTGAAATATGCAAACCAAGCCTCAACACGAAGATCGAAAATATTTACTTAAGGATTTAAGTAGCTCAAATATTTAACAAATATTTAAAACAAAATGTTGGGTTTTGATATTTTTTCCCTGTTGGAACTACTTTTTAGTTAGAACATACATCAAAATATGTTCTACTACCTTTTCTTCTTCTATATGTTCTCTGTCTTATCTATATTGTTTGCTTCTAAACTTAAAATGTAAAAACCGATATTGATGACACTGCAGTAGAGTTATTACTGTCAGATGTAACAGGTAATGATTAAAATCGTAAATAAATTGGATTTCGATAATATTCCATCCAAACATATCTTTCAATGTGACAGATTTATAAGAACGCGAATTCTATTGATGATTTAATGGAGGAACATGCAATTATCAACACAAAGAAAACAACAGAAGGCGACATGAAACTGATCATGGCTTTTATTTAGAGTTTATTCCTCGAGCAAAGCTAAAAATATGCATTGCTCATTTCATCTTAATTGTCAGCCAAAAATGAGCTGCTGAATTTGAACCATAATCACTTACATGTATCATTGCATCAATTCGTCGCTATGTACACAGTCTTATGGTGTTTTAATAATAAATGACATTCAATTTGACAAGCGTAGTTAGTTCGAAAACTGAAGCCGACAGATCTGAATAATTTTGGTAAAGGCAACAAACCGAGGGCATGAGACCTAATTTCTGACCAGCACATAGAGACCCTGTATGAGACTAGAAGTCGGTGAGCTGACATTACAACTGCTGTTTTACATTGTGGTTTATCTGTATCATACACCTTGGAGTGCGGACAGGAAAGGAAGCACAATCTGCTGTGTGGTGGCCTCTCTTTGCATGTAGACGAAAGCGACCAGAAGTATCATGTGTATAGTACTGAGAGACTGACAAAAACAAGAACCATGATTAAGGAAAAATATATAATGTAATGAATGTTCTAGATCATTGCAAATATACTTCAAACAATGTTGAAATATTTAAAACGAAGAATAAACGCAAATAAGTGCAAGATGCAACAATACATTTATATAGTTCTTGACTTTTGCTTAGTGTAGAAAGTACGCCAATTTTACAAGTTTTACCTGTTTGAAATATTAACCTTTAATTCTCTTCTGTCACTCCGGTGTAGTTTGAATTCTTAAAAATCATAAACAGTGTTGCACATTAATGACCGTTCTGAGTTTTTAGTTCTTGGTACTCTTTAATAAAATGGCAAAATCTCAAGTTCGCAGGCAAAGTTTTCAGCTTCGCATATTTGCAAACGATGATCTAGCTGAACACAGATCTGAAAACAAAACTTTGCATCATATTTTGTATAAATTACCTCAGTGTACATGTGCAAAGGGCAGTGGGATTATGTCTTCACCGCCGAGGAAATGGAGACGTGTTATTTCAAATCTATCTGACGTATGGTGTTTTTAATTTTCAGTGTCGTCAGTTTTTAACCTAGCCCTATTTGTAACGGTTTAATCACGTAATAAAAATGACACGGAATTACACTTTTCTAGTAGTTTGAACTGTATCTATTAACCGATCTAAACTATTTTTCAGATGTTGTTAAAATATGTTCTATAATATTTGGTTCCTATTTTGTTTTTTATTCCTGTTATAGATTTATTTTAGTAATGTACTTATTTGGTGTCTCTGTGTCACTATATAGTTTAAGATGTATGAATAATTTGAACATGTCAACACAAAAATGATTTTTTAAACAGAGGTTAAAATACTTAATAAGTAGAGATAGGCATGATATGTTTATGTTATAAAAAAATCTTTTATGTATTAGTAATTTCTTCTCAAAATTCTTTCGATTACAGTTAGCATGTATTTATCGATATGACTGTATGTAGAAATGAGCATGATGTAACAGCACACTGTTCGATGTTACAACCGAAAATGGAAACGTTTTGTTCACTTTTGTAGGTCTATGAAACTTAGAAATTGCCAATACTTTACTTTTGGAAATCTGTGTCGATCTTTATATTTATGAGGCTGGCTATATTTATATTTTTCAAACGTGATATTATAAAGAACCAAAACACAATATCAAACTGACAAACAATTATCCTGCTTCTTCGCTGCATTAAAAGGATTCGAAGATGGATTTGGAAATGGATCAGGCTTCCAGGGATCTGTTTTCGACACAAATTTCAAGACAGTATTGATACAGTGACTAATGTTGTGTGCACATCAAAACAGATAGGGCGTCACGTCATGATCTGGCTGCCAGGAATAACATTCAGGATAACTCTTTGCGATGATTAGGTTTTGGTAAACAAATGTCAGTCTCGTATACACTTTTGGTTCATATATAGCTAGTGGTTCATACTATACTTTTAGATTAGAATTGTTGAGATATCACCGAATTTTAGACCCTCTTATGTTAAGGATACAGAGGGAATATTGCACGGCAACCATGTTGTATTGCAAATTGTATGTAAATCTCATCTCTAAAACGTATTTGCAAGTACAAAATGTTTCAGTACAGCCCGTATTATTTTAGGATTAACGATCTATTTTATCCAATCAAGCAAAACCATATTATATATTACAATCCCCAGAATAGATGTAAAACACAGTATTGAAAAGAAGTAAGCCCAAAAATCATTTGCTAAAACATGAAGAATACGAAAGTAAAACGTAGCACCATATTATAACAAGATAATACAGGGCAAAGCGTGTTTTTAATAGTTTTGTTCACTTTGGCAGATTTCGCGGAAATTGCGATTAAGAATAATAAATACTTCATAGGTAAACATAAATCTTTGAAAATGGCGTACATCATAATACATTCAATTTATTTCATACAATGACACATGCGAGCTGAATCATCAGTTATCGTATTACGGTATTATACTTCAGATAACGCCCTCCTAAGCTCAAATATTTCAATACATGCTAAATCACCATTTAATACATGATAAATCACCACAAACCAGAACAATGAATGTTCCGGGTTATGCGGACAATGTGAAGAAGGATCACTGTGTGATACAAGGACTAGAATGTATGTAAAGGGATGTCAGCCAAGAATGTGGGGACTTTCATGCATGTCTCATTGTGGCTATTGTAAAGGAAATATTACATTTTGTCGATTGGAAGGGTACTGTTTTCAGTCTTCTACAGGGAAATGGGGCGCGACATAAACTGTACTGGTTGCCTGATAGGGACAGGTTGCTATATGCTTAAAATGCTGTCTTCCATGTTGCTTTGGTTTTAATTGTGATAAAACCTGTGGGAGCTGTGCTGGAGATGTATATTGTGACCGGATAACTGGAAGATGTCTATATGGATGTTGGCCTGTATGGACTGAAGAGGACGAGACCCTCAGTACTAGTTAGTGGCAGAATCCTTAATGCAATTAAACCGTCGAAGTTGTTCTTAAATGCCTTGACTAAGAATGATGGTCCTGGTAAAAATACAAGGTCATTATAAGTGAGAAGTCGACTGGTGGATGTGACAATGTGAATTATTTATCTACCAGTTAGTTGAAAAGACTATTTTAAAAATACTTCGATTTCTAACTCTTTGGTATAGAGCTGTAATTGGAAGTGCATGGGGAAAACATTAATAAGTGAATGATCTATCCTACATTTGAATACCTTCAATCTTATCAGAATATGTTTAAATACGTGATATCTTTCTTTTAAAAAATATTTCGCGATGTTTAAAGTGCCATTCTGTGTCTATTATAATTACATCATTATAGCAATGAAATTATGTTTGATCTTATTTGAATACAGATTAGATTTCATTGTGATATTTCACTTTGATGATTCAATATGAACATGTTGACAATTAAAAAGATATATGCAGCATATTACAAGGAAAGCGTGATAGATAAGTATACACAAGCCATCTAAAGCATATCAGTTTTTTTATACTCTAACTTATGCATGTGTTTATTCTTCAGACCTTGCTATCTTACAAATACACTTCAACAGCACATATTTTTTAAAAACAAAATTTTCATTCATTTTCAAATACATTCTTTACTAGTGAGAAGACTGGTCGTTTATCAATTCCTCTTAGAAAGCTGCTGTTAAAATTAATAAATTGTACTGTTCATTTGTTTTTATTTGGTTTTTCGTTGGGATACTTTTGACAAAATTGTACTATAACCTGTGGCAAATGTGGTGGAAATGGAACATGTCATCATGTCAATCGAACATGCTCAATATGGTGCTCTCCAGTATACAAAGGGACTTTGTGTAACTTAGGTTTAAATATTGAACTTTGATATGTGCTCTTCTATTTTACATAATTCAAAACAACGATTAGGTCGCAAAGGTTAAGAAGCTAGTTGTGATCCGTTGTTCATAGCTGCAACAAATCCTCATTCCCCAAAAGATAAATAAACATTTTATTAACAAACAAAAAATACGTGAAACTGATCCCTCTAGCGTACGGATAGGTAATAGTTTACTAATATCTGTCAATACCCTAGTGCGCATGTCAAAACGATCCAATATTATGAAGACTTAACTGACATCTGGCAGGCAAACTAGCCTCTAAATGCGTCTACTTTTATATTCATGTTTGACTAAAATTGGAAATGGTGTAATACTAAAGTATCTAAAGAACTTTAGCTACAAACTCCCAATGTAAAATTACTATTTTACATGAATTTTGAGGAATGTAAATTGAAACGTTTGCTATTGTAATTCTTTAGCAGAAAGTAAGAAAAGTTCAATTTGCGAACGATCCTTTGCATTTCCTCTCCTTTCGATTGTCCAGCTGGATCGTACGGGCGGAACTGCAGCCAGAATTGTGGATCTTGCATCAGCGACACAGCATGTGATCGCATAGCTGGTACATGCAGAATGGGTTGTTCATCTGGTTAAACAGGAGATGTTTGCAACACATGTAATGTTTAAACTCAACAGGAACAATAATTAATATGATGTTATCTTATTTATTACATTCGTCCTTTTTCCTACCAGAAATTGCAGGATTCCGTTACTCGACAAAATATTCTTCATTTGTTATATCTCTTTTCCATTTATCAAGGTAATTAAGACTAACATATCCTTTACATATTTACTTTTGTATTCAATGCACATCCTTACATTCAGTTCTCTACAAGGATTCTTATGTTATCTTTCCATCAACATTTGTCAAGAGAATACCAAAGTATCCAAGAAAATGTGCATAAATGTTTAGTTTTTTTTTACTATATTTTATTTTATCCGTTTCTATAGCCTGTTTTGCTGTGTCCTTGCAGCTTGTCCGTCAGGAAGGTTTGGACAAAACTGCAGTCAAGTATTTGGCAAATGTGCTACAGATATAACCTGTCACCAAACTAATGGACCTTGCTTAAACGGATGCTCTGCGGGCTATTATGGGGCTAAGTATATCATAAGTAAATGTGTTGAATGAAACATTATCTGAAATCTAAACGTGCAACCTTGTCTTATTCTTCCTAGCATTTTCCGGATTTTTATTGACGATTTATAAATAAATATTCATTATTGTTCTGCACAAAAATTTAGTGTATGTGTCTCTTAAATGGTGATTTCTATAATTAATTAAAATTATCGATAAGTCTTATTTTATTAAATAAGATAGATTCGTGCCAATTACATAATTTAAATCTGCATGTCCCATTAGCTCGTACATTTGTTTCATAAGTCTTACCAAAACATATGCAATTTCATAAGATCAACGACATCTCCCATTGTTTCACCTCTTCGCAGAATACATTGATGGTTTCTACGGACAGAACTGCAGTGAAAAGTGTGGATTTTGTCTCATTGGTACATGCTGTAATCATATCAATGGCTATTGCAAAGCTGGATGTGCAAGCAGTTATACTAGTGATGTTTGTAAGACAAGTAAGCTTATATTGCCGATGTGTGCTTTGGTTTTATTACATTTTATGCTGATTATTTAGCTAGCAACTATTGACAATAATATTATTAATCACTCTATAATGTTTAAAGTATATCAGTAATCAGAGTATATGTTCCTATAGTACTAATAGTTTTGTATCAATTGTGAAGTAAAGAAAATGCCTAAAGTAGTTGTATGTTGTTGTTAGGAATCGTGTAGAAATTAACATTAGCCCAGGGTTTTGTATGGAAATAGCATTTGGGGGTCAAAGAGAGATGCTATGTTAAAATTTTCAATAGCTTTTGCATGGAGATGATATCATTGGATCAAATGTGTTTATAGGATCAAAAGTATTTATGAGGTCAAACGTGCTTGTCGGGTCAAACATTTCATTAGGATAAACGGAAATGGTAATGTTAAAATAGTTTATAATCCCCATACAATTTTGCAGTCCAGCAACAAGATTTTGTATTAATATCAATTAGATATCTCTACTATCCAGGAACCGCTTTTTATTCTATTCCAAAGGCTCACCCTACTATCATTCTAAAATGGTAGGAACGTTCATACTCGCACCTGATAATTTCATACAGATGCAGTACTATACCATCTCAACCACTTTTACAACGAGCCATTAAGTAAGGAGGTAAAAAGAAGAAAGATAACAAGACACCATTGTTTTTCTGGAAAGACATCAAACACATCAATCTTGTACTTATTCCATCTTATGGAAGGACGAAAACTCACTTTAGTTCCAAACAAAGGATGGATGAGCGACAATGGTTACAAGACCAATCAACAAACACGTTAGACAAACCCATCTGAGGACCTTTTCTAGAAACCAAGCCAAAGTATCATCCATTGATCATAATGACAAGTAAATTTAAATGATGCGCTCATTTGGCAGCAAACACAGTCAGCTTGCGAAGATCATTTGACTTCTAAAACAAGTACAGAACTCGTGCTAGCTTTGCGACTAGTTTTTTAAAAAGATCGGCGCAACCGTTTACAACGGCAAACAAAGAAATCCACCAAATTTCTGAACCAGGCTATTCAAGAAGAATTTAAAAATACACATTCGCGTTTCCACCGTATTGTGGAACCTTTTCAAAGAACTTTGAAACAACGTATGTGGATATATATTAAACATCGTCGCACCCATCACATGCATAGAAGTGTTAACCTATCTCGTCAACGCCGACAATCATTCGTGCCACGGCCGCACCAGATGTGCACGTTAAGATAAAAGCGCCCCAAAAATGATCTGATCTTAAATAATAGAGACTGGATTCGTATTGAAAATGCCAAGTAAACATTTCACAAAGCTTATTTTCCAAACTGGACAACCGAATTGCTCTTTGTCACCTGACTATTACGTGGCTATGATACTCCTGTCTATAAATTGGAAGACATGAACAGAGAAGTGTTTAAAGAAACATTGCTCTTGCTTGAATTAGAAAAAGTGACTAAAGAGAAAAAAGTGTACGATATCGAAAGTATTCTCAATCGAAGAAAACGCACTATTGGCAAACGTTGATGCAGATGTGAAAGTGCTTTGCAAGGACATCCACCTAGTTTTCATCCTTAGATTGTCGTTTCATCAGACATCGACTATAAAAGACGACGCAGTAAACATAAGTCCGTGAAACACACTTGCTACCTCACCTTTTCAGCGTTCATATTGTCAATGACTACAAAAACAATCTCTGTGCGAGTGATTTGAAGAGCGAGTTCCAAATCGTTATGGTGAATTGTCTTCGGAGCAACCACTGTCAATTAGCGTTTTCAATAATGAGACAAACGTTGTGGACATGTAGACTCGGCAGTAGCATCGGTTATCTGCTTTCAAGTACTTCCTTGAAATATAGTGAACAGCAACAACATATATGTAGGCTTGCAACGAAAACTAATAGCCACCAAAATAAATCCTCATCTTACAACAGCATCAGCAACAACCCACATTTGTTGAACATTTTGGATAATCAGTCTCCTCGGAAACTCAAACCATCGAACCATCTTCAAGGACTGAAAGTTCTATGGATGTATTTCACAATAACTGTCAAAATTATTTAAAGCCGTACAGTTCAATCATGAAGTTCACTGTGATGTTACTTTGATATAAATGATTCATCTTACGCAAGTCCTCAATATCAGTGATGGTCAAAACAATTTCAAAGTCGATATCCTGAACGAACAAGTTCAAGAACAGTTGGCCATAAATAATCCTCTTATTTACCAATCCAAAGATACAAGATGAATTAGTCCTCAGTAGACTGTCTATACGTCCTGTTGGATATTATTGTAATATTCAACATCTGGCAGAAACGATTTCAGGTATTTTGCAATGGTCAGTTAAGCAAAGCCTTCAGAAAGTCAAAAATAACTTGATCGAGTACCATATAATTGCACATCGTAATGAACAACAATTGATTAAATATATATTTTCGTTAAAGCGTCTAATTGAACGAGGAGTTTATGTTCTGTGACCGCGGATGTAGTCGAGTGCATCGTGGTGGAAAACAGTTACTCATTTACTCAGGGTCAGTGATTCCAAAGTGGATTCTGACATGACTACTTACGAGGAAGGTGGAAACTCATATTATGTTCACCGTTAATGTGTACATCCTCATTATCTTCCTTTCCGTGAATCATGTTTTTACAGTGCAACATTATCATACAGGATGTTTTTGGACAAAATATTCTATTCGAAAGGAAAGGTCGTGGTGAAACAACAATTTTGAAAATAACTATCATGCTAATTATATAAAACAAGATGTATCACATGTACCACATGTCGACAAAAAGTACATAGTTTATAAGATATGGTAAACTCAGTGTTTCGTACGGGAGAACAGGTCTGGAAACCGATGGTAACTTAAAAAATGCCACTGTTAAGCAGGAAAATATTTTTTTAAATGTCCTCCATGATTAAGTTTGAAAGAATCCATCTTAAAATCAGGACAAAAATGTGTTGCTTCAAACCGAAAAATACCCCTTTGGCTACCGAGACATCCCTAAATATTCGCTTCACACTTCTGATCAAGACGCTACGTTTTCTCCTATTCCACACAATTGCCAATGTATAAAGATACGCTTGATTACTAATGGAAACTAAATTAAGATGAACCACCGATATTGGTGGAAACATTCCAAGTCATAACTCGATCTGTTTGGCATGCCACAAAGAATGAAGACGATACAGAATGGTAGAATGTGCAGTTTTTTACCTTCTCAGTCCCAATATATATCAAAGGACACACCGAAGATTAAATAGATTCGAAAAAGAATAACGTGTACCTAAAAGTCGATGCCAGGGTAGTTCCATCGCAAAATATTCATGTACATGAGGTGCATTTGTACTTGAAAAATCAAGTTGGTGAACAGCAGCATGGATACTTGTGCATATCGAGAGTGCCCTAAGAATCTCTTAACTTCCGAAAAGACGCCCTGAACACACATACTGATATTTCTGTAGCATTAAAACTTGATATTTTAGACAAGTTGATCGTAACAGAGTTGAAAGAAGATGACGATTCGAACAATGCTGGATTTAACAACCACCGACAAGAATTTCAAAGAAACACGCAGTTTAGAATTGATGGACCGTTTGCATGTCAACATGTGGATTCAAAATAAATATTTGTTGAACAAAGTTGATGTATGCCTTAGACTGAATCCACTTAGTACCGTGTTCTATTTGATGAATACTACTAATGAATACAAAAGTATCATAGAAGAGGTGTTATCTATACATATATACTTATATTGTATTTAACATGTGTAGGTTGTATTCAGGGGTAATGTTCATTTGTAATAGAATATTTACAAAGCTAACTTGCGTACGTGATTGTAAATTGCAAATACGATATTTCTATAGCATTTTTGTTTTTGAACATTCTGAGCTCATTTATGTTTACAATTATGCTGGACTTTTCCATTGGATGACTCACGTCTAGGTCAAGTGAAAATATGTATAAAGAGCAGATTGATAAATAAATCATTTAATCTTCTTCTATATCGATCTGTGTGAATTTATTATCAGAGTTTGCAGTTGTTGGTGTTAGCATCAGATATAATTCGAATGGAATTATTCATTTAAATTATTCGCTTCAGTACCTTTGGATTAATATATTAATTTGGGACTATTGTGAACTCAGTCAACGACTTTCTGAATAACATTATTGAGTTACATGAGGCCCTTTAAAAGGCTATTGGAATTCATTTGGAACATTCTATATATTTTCAAATTTCTGACAGTACATTTACAAATATTTGAGATTAATGTTACTATAATGTAACAGTCTCTTTAATTTTTACTCTGTGCTTTTGAGACATATATAACTTGTGGACTTAACTTAAATTGTTGATTTCAATTATTTCTCTTACATACTGTTTTGATATATATAATCGTAACAGACGCCAGACTATACGTGCTCTGTGTGGACGTTTTATATAACGTGAGAAATGACATCAGTCAAACTTTGGGCAGAACGCCTGCCAAATATCCAATACAACGAGTGTAAGTAAAACACTCTTCAGCATTGCATCTTGATTGCTAATCGAGTTCGAATATCGTGTTTCCTAGGACATATACCAGAATTTTGCTTTTTTACATAGCCAGCAATACAGCCCTTGATGGAGCTATCGAAGTCCTTTCGAATCACAACACTTTAACGTGCCCAGAGTAGAAGTCACTAGAGATTGGTAAATATGTATCAGACACGTTGAACCTACCATTGCCCAGAAACATTCTTACTTGACAATGTTTGAAGCTATAATTAGGTAGCCACAGCATGCTCTGCATTTCGTTAGAGGAGTATGCAGAAGGGTATTGATTGTGGAGATTTGATTTCACTTCAGACTAAGGCAGCGACAAAGGACATTTGAACCTATGAAATTGGTCCCTGTTTGTGTGGAACTTCAGTTTGCAATAGCTCTGACTGTTACGAAATGCCCGATATGGCTCATTTAGTCTTCCATACTTTTCATTTAATCAGGTTGTCTTGTTTCACGCGCCGTAATATTTCTGTAAATGTAATTTTTCGTCGTATCGCGTGACGCTTTTATTGCTCGCGCGGCACGTGCGAAATAATGTATTATTGCGCACTACTATATATATCGGGTAGAGCTATTGAAGGGCACAGCCAATACAGAGGGAAGCTCTTAAACATATTCAGCTGTCGGGCAGGTGCCATTGTAATTTCGTTAAAGCCAAACAGTTGGGTGAGTCGAATGTTTTTTTAGTCAACTCTTTTTATTATTTACAATAATTATTCAGTTTCGTAAAAGCACGTTCATTGTTGTATTATGTGGTCACATCGTTTATCGTATTTGCAATTCAGGTTATTAAGATATAACCTAGGCAATGTAGTAACGAGTTAATTTCATCTAGTCGCTATCACGACTAATTTCGAAAACATATTATGTATATATTAATGTCATAGCATTACGTATATTTGTTTTTATTGCATAGCATTCCTATGTCATACTTCGTGCCTATCGTATATTCTTAAAGTAGCTGCAACAAAACCTATTCCAATTAAATTAGACTATTGGAAAGGTGTGTTTATTTTCCATATCCAGCTCGCCGGTTATGAGCAGCCGGATGGGCTTGTGAATACCATGACGTCTGGTGTACCATTACTAGTATAACCCACCAATTCAGTGCCAGCGTACGGGTACATGTGCGGAGGGGAAAGTGACCATGCCAGAGAGAAGGCCGTGTCAACGTGTATTTTCCAATCAAGTAGTGTTTTGACTACAAGTAAAGCACAATAACAAGTAGTGTTTTGACTACAAGTAAAGGACAATAACAAGTAGTGTATTGACTACAAGTAAAGCACAATAACAAGTAGTGTACAAGTAAAAGGACAGTAACAAGTAGTGGTTTGACTACAAGTAAAAGAACAATAACAAGTAGTGGTTTGACTACATGTGAATTACGACAGTAGTGTCTGACTACATAAATGTTTGCAACCAGTAGTTGATTATATGGGTTTGCAACAAGTATTTGTTTATATGAAAGTTTGCTAGAGATATTTGTGTACATGAAGTTTACATGGAGTTTCTAGAACTTTTTGACTACTTGAATGTGACATAGTAGTCAAAGTTTATTTCATATGTTTTATATTCATTTTATATGCTTTTGTGTTATTTTCATATCATTAGTACCAGTGTTTAATATATTGTCATTTGTCATCCACGAACGTGTTTATTGTTTCTTTAAAACCCTGCCCGGTCTCAAAGGGTCAGCTCGACTACGTTACACTGACCAACACAGTGAACATCATCTTGTATGCAGAGTTTGACAGTACTCTGAAAAAAATGATTTTGCGCAAATATATTATAAATATGAAACACGAAGAACCTATAGAGATAGGCAATACTGACCTTTTGTATCCAGTTCAATAAATACAGTTGTGGTATCAATAATGTCAGAACGACAACAATATTTAGTCTTCTGCTTTAATCGTTACGTGACTGAAAGAGTACAGTTCCAGCCAGAGAATTTCACTATGCATGTCAAATTGATCGTCTTAGAAAAAGAAATATCGGATGCCGATTCAAGAAAAAAAGTTGGAAGAGTATTTAGAAGAAACGTGCACTTTCATCTCTAAAGAGAAAATTTTGTGACTATTCCTTACTTCTATTTATTTTTATGGTGACCAAAATCATAGAAACTGTCTTGCTACATAGTAATATTCGTTGCTCATCAGCTTACTTGATAGAACTATCCAAGAAAATTACAGGTTGTAATTTACATCCTATTTCTACCTGTGAAGACAAACAAAAAATGATTGAAACACGGGAACTTCATTACCATCTGACTCAGTTCTTAAAAAGATTCTTCGAATAGTGTGGCGAGTGGTAAAGATGAACATACCCACTGCATATCTAAAGTTGGACAAGCCTATATCATCAACAAAGACGACAATCATCGGCCCGGGACTAGGTGGCTAGCTGTCTACTTTCCCAATGATGAGTGTGAAATATTTTGATTCTTGTAGCTCACCTCAATTTGAAGGCTACATCATCTACTTCAAGGAAACGAAATATTTTGTACCAGCTTAAATCAATACAATCAACATATTCCATGATGTGTATTGTCTTCATCAAAGCAGTAATGATTTACCTGAGAAAATTTAGTGACTTGTCTCGCTCGCAAATGCTCTAGAAATGATATCAAATATAAATATATTTTGTGACCAATTACTTACTACTTTCCTTTGGCTTAGAAATATAGTCTGAATCGATGATAAAACGACAGTGTCTTATGTCATTGGTTGTCAGGTGTGACTTCATAATGTTGTCAGCATTTAAAATATCTTAAAGTTTCATGTTCTGTATTTGCTTATAGTCATGTTATAATTTAGAGCAGCTTTTATTATTACACATGTTTATCATGAAACAATGACGTTGTATTGTGTTTTATTGAGTTAAAAAGAAACTGTATTGACATACTCTTGCTCATGCTCTTGCACATTCCTCTCTATCTTGCCCATATTTGTTCTTCACGACCGTGCTTTACCTGCATAAAGCAGTGTGTTCATCCGTCCTGCTACCCGTCGATGGCTTGCTAATATCTACAATTATCAGAATCGCAAAACTAGTAAACGTTTAGAAACACATGCACCGAGCAAGGTAACACTTGTTTCAGATCGGGACAGAATAGAGGACCAACAACCTTTTGAAAAGCGAACACGAGCAGTTGGAATATATCCTGAAAGAGGAGTTATAAAATGACAAGGAAGAATGATGAAATAGACAGGAATATCTCAGCATTAACAGGAATGGCAGCAGCAAAGGAGGAGATGGAGTGCCAAATGGCCACATATGGCTTTCCTTTCTTCTTCACAATGAAGCGCACTTGTGGTGCGGTAAAGCCTATGATGAGATGCGGTCGTCCTCCCAGTCGTTACAATGTGGGATCACTCCCCAAAAATAAACGGTTTCTTTTTTCATAGACACCCAAATCACTAAGAAAGAGAGATGATAATAATTTTGCACTGAAATTGTTTCTATCTTTCAATTTGCGCATGTCTTAAACTTACCCACCAAAAGATATGAAAACCCCGTTTCCTTATAAAATTCGTGTTTCTTGTGTATATTGAGTATATATGCTGGTGTAGTGTTTTGGTGTGGGAATATTAGTGTCTATAAACACTCCCTTACCCTAATGGAAACCTTAAGAAACCGTCTGAAAAATGGTTTATTTTAGGTCCGTGGGATTTGCTTCCTTTGGTTTTCTGTTTGTGAGTTATAGTTTGCTTGAAAGACGCTTGAGAAGTGAAATACTTAGAAAGAAGATTGACTTCAACACGGTCAGTGACAACTGGATGAAAATCCAAGTGATTATTTACACAAATGGGTCATTCATTATGGATGTCGTAGGAGAAGAACCAATAAAACTGGGAAAATGAGGCCGACATGCCTTGTTTTTCTCTCGTGGTCTCAAGACAAACATCATGGCTGAAAAGTATGCAGGTTGTGGTGCCTGAATTGGGAGGTACAGTATAAACTAAAACAGACACATGACAGAAAATCCCAACCGTCCCTTTCTGGGTAACCCAGGTCACTAGAAAAGAGAAATATTACCGTTATGTACCGAACAATGTCTTGTTTTATGGACGTTTATGTGTTTTTTCATGTGTATGTTGGTGACAACTAAAACTTAAAGCTCGTTTACATGTTGTATTGTGATAGTATGTTTGTGCTAGAGTGCATGTCATAGTAGACCTGAGTGCATGAAAGTATAGGGTGTTTGTATAAACGCTAATACCCTTTTCTTTAGATAGTAAAGATGTGTTTTTAGATTGTAAAAAAATATAGTTGCTGGAGAGTAGGGGTGGGCGTTGGATAGTAATCAAATTGCTGGATTGTGTGTGTTGGATTCCGAAGGTGTGTGTTGGATTGCAGATACACATTCCATCGTTACGATTTAAGTTTGTGCTTCTAAAACTGTTTGTGACCCTATACACGCATTGATCCGATAAACACATTTGAGCTTATTAAGCGTTAAACCCCATCGACACGTTTGACATTAGTAAACGTTTGACTCTATAAACGCACTAACCCATATAAACACTTAATATCCCAAAATAGCATCCCTATGTTAAAGAAAATGCCATTTCCATGTAAACCTAATGGATAATGTTTGTTTCTGTGTGACACGATGATTATATATACAACGTCTCTTAAAAGTCAACTATCCGATTAACATTTTATTTCTTTTGAGGAGATATTACGCACCACTTGATCTGCTTGTTATCGAATATGTATACACTATGTGCTCTTATGTGTTAGATTTTCTAGTTATAACGTAACTTGTCTACCTGAAGGAAAAGAGAATCCTAAACGACTATAGTAAAAGTCGCATAGATCATGTACGCATACATCACCGACTATTTCAGTAATAGGTGTAATTTTTTAGGATTTTATTACACTGAAGATGGTTGCTACACAAACAAGTTCAGGTGGGGTAATCTTTAAATTGTTTCAATATATATTTTCTAAATGCATACACTTTACTGCATTAAGGTATTTACTTTGCGTTCTGAGCACATATTTATGTACAATTGTCAATAAGATCAATTGTGGCCTCGATACATGAATGCATTGCTAAGTTTTATTAATTGTATGTATCTCTTCAACAACGAAGTATTTAAAGGAAACCATTGTCTAGTACTTCTTTAATTTCTATTAAACTTTATTTGACCTTTTAGCTTGCGCGGTGCGATTATTTGGACAGAACTGCAGTTAAACACGCGGCAAATGTAATCTAACTAATGGAACTTGCCTATACGGATGATCTACAGGATATTATGGAAGTAAATGTATTACATAAAAATATACGAGACTGTGCTGTAAGAAACTTATATCCGAAAGTCCACACGTCATCTTATCTCATTTTTGCCAGGAGTATGCAACTTCTTCACATTTATTTGAGGAAATTATTTTTTAAAGCAAAGATGACAGTTTCTTTAAACAAGTGAATATCGGATATAACTAGTCCAGTGGAATAAGTCATGAGTAAAACAAAATACTTTATTACCTACAAGGAAACCAGGAAAGCAAATACTTACCTTTTTTAACCACGAGATAAAAAAACTATACGTTATCATTTGTAACAAGTGAATTATAGTTTGTTGTTATGATTCATCTACCGATTTGAAAAAAATAAATAAGACTTTTTGTATCAACAAACACTTGTATCAGTTCCATAACATATGTCAGCATTCGCCATGAAATATTGTTTAGAAAGATGTATTATATCATCAGCATCGTAATAAAAGCAGTCTCATCGCCAACTGCTTCATTTCCTTACATAATGTCGTATTGGTTCCTACGGACAGAACCGCAGTGAAAAGTGTGGAATTGAATTAAAATTTCTTGGTTATAATGTTGTCCGTATCTAAAGACTACCAGTGAAACAAAATAATATAATATTTCACTCCAGTAGAATATCAAAATTATTTCTCTCAGACAATCCAATAATTCACGCTCTATCATAAGATAAATAAAGAGCAAATTGTTATTTTGCAAATATAAACATTATTAATTTCTTGCTGTATTTATGTATTGATCTGATGATATAACTTGATCTAGTTTGTATCAAATGAGGTAGACGTGTATCAAGCACACTCACACTGGAGCAAAGGTTAGTCCATATTTTCTGCCTATACCGCCCTCCTCCTAGTAGAAAAAACAAGCTGGCTATCTATTTTTGGAGCAGTTTCTGAATCTCCTGGACTATGGAAATTCGATAGGTGGCAACCTGATTATTCTTGGAGATTTCAACTTTCACTTTGACTGTCCCGGAAACTCAAATATATCAAAACTCATAGATTCCATTAATGTTTTCAACCTCAAACAATCAGTTCACCAACCCACTCATAAATATGGTCACATTTTAGACTGGATTCTTCATAGACCTGATGATAACATTCTACGGTCCTCCCTGGTATCCCATGACCTTGCATCAGATCACCTCTGCATTATATGCCATCTTGACGTATCAGTCCCTAACCCTCCACCTTTATCTGCTACTAACAGAAACCTCCGTATGATAAATAAAACCAAACTAATGCACGACATCCAAGCTAACCTAACAACTTGCTTACCTCCTACCGCAGAACAACTCGATAACTGTCTGCGTTCATTACTTGACAAACATGCCCCAGCTACCAAGTGCAGAGTATCAATTCAAAAGTGTTCTCCATGGTATAGCAGTGTTATGGACCAGCTTCGCACTGCTAAAAGATACCGCCGTACAGCTGAGAGCCTCTGGCTTTCCACCAGACTCCCTATTCATAAGCAAATATATGAAGTCGCTAAGAAGAATGTTACAAATATAGTCCATGCAGCGAAATCAGCCCACTACACTACTAAGATCATGGAAAGTTCCAGCTGCAAAGAGCTCTTCGAGATTACTAACAAGCTAATGTCAAGGAACAAACCAACACCACTTCCAACTACCTTCTCTCCAGTCGACATGTTTGCAAATTTCTTCCGTGACAAAGTACAAACCATTAGAGATAAGCTTGACACCACAATTTCAGTTGACTCGTCGTCACCATACAGTTGGGATACAGAATTTGAGCGGCAACCATTATCAGCATTTGAACCTGTCTCTATGGATTTCGTACGTACAGTCGTGATGAAGAGTGCACCAAAGTCACGTGAACTTGATCCAATTCCAACATCACTGCTGCTTGAGTGCTTAGATCCAGTATTTCCTTCACTAACTAATGTTATTAATACCTCTCTCATGTTGACCAAGTTGGACTTGAACCACAATAAGGCTCTATCATTAATGCCAAATACATGCTGGAGACGGTGAAGTAATATATCATGGTCTATTGTGTCAAATGCTGCAGACAAATCAAGGAGGGTGAGGACTGTAATCTTTCCGCTATCCAGTAGTTTCAGTACTGCGGCATGGGAGATATGCAGATTGTACAGTGCTAAAATGACTGTTTGAATTTAGATGAGATACAAGCTGAGATAGAACAACCTTTTCTAAGAATTTTTTATATGAATTGGAGATTAGAAATTGGGCGGTAGTTCTTTAAATCGTTCGGTTTCTTTAGCAGAGGCTTTACAATGGCTATATATATATATATATATATATATATATATATATATATATATATATATATATATATATATTGATCAAGTTAAGCAAATACATTTGTATATAACTTTATGATAGTTTTGTTTTATTCTTTCAATTAAGGAGATATCCCTGAAAGTAAATCCATTTGTTTGCGATTTGTGGAAGTCCCAAGAGACAACTCCAGGGAATGCACACTTATTTTTAAACTTTCTCGAGGACGTGGAGAATTGGGAACGCCAATCAGAACATCGATCCATAATAGTTCATTGTTTGTAAGCAAATTTATATAGGCATCAAAAGGGTTAAATATCGAAAGGTTTCCGTGCGCCGTTTGTAAATAAGTGGCAGGGATTTATTTCAGTGATATTAGTTTAAAAAACAAAGAAAAAGTACACATTTACAAAACCACCCTATTGGAACTAAACTCATCTGTCTATCAAATCATATAGTCAAAATTAATTTCATGTAATGCAAACATATACTATGTACATGTTACTACCTAATGCTAGATAAGTTGTTCTTAAATTGCGTACAGATTGCTATCCAGTGCTAGAAACCTCGTCCATAATCTATACACATTTTACTATCCAATGCTAGAACTTCTCATATTCTATATTCATTCCTTATAAGAATGAAACGTGAATCAAAACAAGTTGTATTATTATTTGTTATCAACGAAAGCAATTAGCGCAATATTTATGTCCTCGACGGTTATTTAATGTAACTACAATGGGTAAGTGTTACCTATTTTTTTCACAGAAACGGTGCGGAACGCATTGGCCTATTTTGCGTTTTTACAGTGTGTTCTTGATTGATTTAAGACTGACAGGGATGTAGCCATCCAGTCTGTTGTCAGGCAAATGCGCGTTCGGAGACTGCAAATTATAGAAAACTTTGTAAGAAACTTATTTTTCTCCTCAATTTAAAACTTCAATGCTTTATCATATTGTTTTTGTTTTATATTGCATTACATTTTCGAATAATTTCTTTTTAAGAACAAAAACATAAGGCTTTAATCGATACAAAATATCATAGTAGATGCATGACGTCTATGAATCTGATCCGATTTTCGCTATAAATAGTTTTATCTACAACATACATGTTCATGTCAGCCGTAATTGCAATTATTATTTTATGCTCACGCAATAATAATTTATATAATGTATTCTAATTATGCATACTTAAATTGTGTAACTAATTCGGAATTTGAAATAAGAAACTGTCATTCTTTAGGAACAAATGCCAGTACGACGGCATATATCATTTTATGCATATCTCGTTAATAGCTTATTATCTGTATTAATCTATTTTAGCTTCAATACTGATTCTGCCTTGACGTCATCCTGGAGTACCTAACTCTCTGCGTCACATACATTAATATTTGATCAAGAAAATCTTGTCCGTTTCAACAGTGAGCGGACAAACATATGCATCGATGTCACGAGAAATAGACGAGATGTACATGCAGAACATGACTTTAAATACTTAACGTCATGACATGAATATGAAATTGATAAACACAAAACTGTTATATGTATTTATTATTTTGACGTTCACACCTATATGATGTTTGCATTTCCATAATATTACAGCAAGTACCACTATTTTTTTCCAAATACAATGTCGGTGCTTGCATAATCCAATGGTGCAATCCTAAAGCATTTAAATTACATTTCTACTAATTATTATCAATTGTCGTGCACATTTCAGTATCTAAGCACTGTATATATTATTTTTAATTTGTTTTAAACCGGTTTGTTTAGGTAAAACCAAAATCCGTCAAATGCTGCAGTTCTCTTAATTGTGTCCAATAATTGAAGGATAACTGCCATTTTGTTGTTATCTGTGTATAAAATATAGATGAGAGTGAAACTATGCATCCCATAATGAAATCGAAAACACTTTTGATGCATACATTATTACTAATACTTAATTTATTTTACAACAAAGACATGATTATGGATGCGTCTAAAACGTAACTATAGTGGTAGGCATTTACTGTAAGAAAATATTCGTTAAGGCTCATTAAGCAAACAGAACATTTACAAAAATGATGTTGAAATTAGTTCTTTAATTATATCCACTTTTAGCCCCACGGACATATGACAACCTCAGTCTGTCATGCAGTTTGCCAGTTTGACCTTAATTCTGTATTGTTCTAAACCAATGTGTGGAAATTCATCAAACGTTGAATTAAGTTATCCATATAGCAGCCATATGAAAAAGTGTTGTACTTTTATCTGCTTCCCATGCAACGTAATGTAGGCTCCGGTATTCTAGTGGTTAGAGATTCCGCCTCGAATGCAGGAGGTTGCAGGTTCGAAGCCCGGTCGAGTCATACCAAAGAATTATAAAAATGGTACTAAAAGCGTCCTCGCTGGGCGCTCAGCATAAAGAGGTTAGTGTTAAGACTGGTCCATCTGGTGTCCAGATAATATGACTGGGTGGGACATCATGATGCCTCAGTGCTAGACATCACTACAAGCTGCCACACCGCAAACATCGTAGCCATCTGACTGAAAAATTGTTAAAAATCCAAATCACACACATTGTTAGATATGTTTGATCAAACATTATACATGTAGTTATAGTAGGTACACCATCAATATATTCCAAATCGTTTTGAGAACGAGGCTCTGTTCACGTTCCTTGGGACTGGGATGAATATCAAAGCGTTCAATTAAATGATTTTCCACGATGATCAATTGGAAGGTGGTGTAAATAGATACTTTCTGATGTTTCTGACATTAGATGAATGATAATCTCTAGGCATTGTCTAGGTTATTAATGCTGCCAGTTATGATCCCTTACCAACCACTTTCAGCTATTCTAATGTTATTTATCTTTGTACAGTTGCACCAAGAAAAAATGATAAAATATAGTTAATTCGAAGTGTGCTGTCGTGGACTCCTCGTTCTTCGTACTGTTTAATATTCTTTTTTTTTTAAATTAAAAATACGTATAAATTGCCATTGTGGAAAAACTTCATAGTCACATTCTTGATTACTTTAAATTTTATCTTGTTTCCATGTTTAGACAAAATTACACGCTTGATCAATGAACGTTTGCTCCAACAAGAATAATGCATACGGTGCCAAAAAAGCAAAATATAGACCTTAGACAAAGGGAGATAATAGAAACTTTGCATGATAATGTATAAAATTATATTTATCTTGATGATTGTTATTATATTCTTAATTTAAGCCTGTTAGTATCTAGAGCAGTTCGGTTCCACTCTTATGCACTAAAGAATGTAAGTATGTTCTAGACATGTGTTGACATCATAACAATACAATAGCATGCCCGTCTTCAATATAATATTAAAGAACATCCTAGCCTTAAATATAATGTCCGATATGCAAGTGATAATTATTTCGCATTTTATCCACTTGTGAAAGGTGATCAATGATCAGTGGTTGAATAGTTTTCAAAATATCACGAAAATATTTTTCTGTATCATGAATGATTTTTTCTTCTTGCATTTATATGACTAAGTAGTTAAAAAGATGCCGCATTATGTTTTCAAGCACTTTCTTGACTTAGATGTAGCATTACGCTTTCAGCCACATTCTTGGCTTAATGCTAAAACACTACTCCGAAATAAACCTGTTTTTATTACCACAGCGTGATCCCACGGAAGGTGGACTTGAAGTCGCAGTTAACAATCCATGAGTCACATAAATTAGTCTAATAGTCTATTAAAAGTATTAGAATAACGAGTAGCTAGTGCAAACGTTTCTGAAAGCTTTGTGTGTACGAGAAACATGATATTTGCCTACATAACAAATATGTGTGTGCATAGTCTTTATTACATTTGTTATATCCTTAACTTTCTGCTTTCAAGCAATCACATAATTCAACTTGTCTCCCATGCATGCATACATTCATTTATGTACAAATCTAAACAAACGTATAGTTCATATATTTAGCTATATCAGCATACACACGTGTAAACACAAACGTGTACGTACGTATACTATTACGACTTTTTTGTTTTAAACCAAGTAACGGAAAAAATCGAAAACTAACAAGTTTTGCAAAATAATTCATCAAATAATTGATTTCTCTAAAAATAAAAAGTGAAATATAAAAAAGAACATACAGTATTGTGAAATAAATCCCAAATATTTCTAAAAGAACTATAATAAGCCCAAGTGTATGAAGTTCCAATCAAATTCAAGCAGTGTTCCAAATACATTCCAATATGAAATTGTTGATGAGCCTGTAGTATCAAAAGTGACTATACGTATAGTAAAAAATGCAATTAAAACTTTTTCAAAGTATGTTTAGAAAATAACTCCAGGTATTAAAATTTTTATAGAAAGCTTAAGACCATTATTTTATATCATGAATATTTCCTTCATGAAACCAATTCAAGCATTCTTATTATGGAAGAACGTGCATTATTCTTTTTCTATTAAATGTTGATGTGATTTTGTCTAAATTAATTGAGATGGCTAGTATATACCAGTATGGATCTAAATAACTTAATACACAAAAATGAAAGCCCAGTTAGTCCCGGGTGTGTGGTATTTCGTATATATATTATTCCTGTATTTGCTTAAGTTAAAGATGTAGGGTCAGTCGAAGATTCTTTATGTGGACTGTCATGGACTGTGGACTGTCATGTTATGGAATATTCCCATATTTGAAGCAAACCTCATAATGACATGATCTAGCTAATGATAAGAGTACAGCTTCTGTCAATATAAGTTTGTTTCCTTTACAAGTGTTAGTTGTTTACATGTAACTTTGATAAGTTAGGCGTCATTTTACTGATGTAGTGTCTCTTTGTTTTTACTAAAAGTAATATGATACCCGTTCTTTTTCTCCCATTCCATTTTGCACCGAGAGTTTCCACCAAACGATCCTCTTTGCTGTCTAGAATTTGTAATTGCTGTGTCTTCACTTGAAAAAGTCACTTATCGTTCAGTGATTACTAGGATATAATGTTCCCATCAGTCTCAAACAAAATCATTTCAAACAGTTGATAATTTGTTTTGAAAATAGTTCTACAAACCGTGGTGTAATCAAAATTAAATGTTTACTTAGAGCAAATATAATGACTTTTACAATGATAACTTGTATCTTTAAAAAGGGATAAAGGGATACCTTAAAAATGATGTTCTGAAATTTCGAAACATTTTACTTTTGCAATGGAACTGTCATTTCTGAGACCAGGATACCCCAACATTTCAAAAACATTTTCTAAAATTAGAAATTGTTTAGTCTGGCCTGCTTAGTTGGGTCATTATTTCTCCAGATGTATATATTTGCATCAATAGTTATCTCTCGTCAAATTTCACCTATATATTATATTTAATACATCAAAAATCACCACTCCTACCCTGTTTTATTAGTATATTATAATTATCGGCACCACATTTTAGATCCATGACTAACTTAATATCACATCCAATAATCAAATAATCACAGTTGACCGGTGTCATTTCATTCTCGATATCTGAGTAAGAAATTATGAATATCGCACTTGGAATCATGTATATAGAATTAACGTATTACCAGTATTACATTTCTTGGTTTCTCTATATGGTGAATTTTATCATTAGTATTGAGTAGAGTTTTCAGCTATCTTGAGTTAGATAAAAAGGGATTAAGTTTCATTCATACAGCCAATATGTTCCTTCGCAGTTATCACATTTCGGAATAGAGTTGTATATTAAAGAATATGAATTTAATGTTATTTTAGTTCTTCATAGACAGTTCAAATCATCCCCGTCTTTAAACTGTATCGTAATAATCCCTCACAAATATTCATAATAACAATCTTCTATTTGTCATCAAGGCAAGAAGGGATGATAAAATGCCACATAAAATAATGGAAAAGACCTTCAAGTTTTAAATAAAATCCAGGTGGCAGATGCTATATTAATTTCCCAATATTGGTGTACTATAAATAAAGAATTCTGCAAATATATAACCTTCATGGAAATCAATATACACAAAAAGGTCAAGAAGATCCTAACGTGCCAGACAAGATATGAAAGGAAAATGGCCAAAAAACACAATCCAGTAATTGGATGGCATAAAGTGATGTGATGTGATGTGATTTTTATTTTTAACGTAGCTTTAACAATTTTTCAGTCATATCGCTAGTGATGTCTAGCACTGGGGCATCATGCCGCAGACATGTAACATGATGTCCCACCCAGTCACATTATACTGACACCAGGCCGACCAGTCCTAACACTAACCTCTTAATGCTGAACGCCAAGCGAGGCAGCTGTTAGTACCATTTTTAAGTCTCTGGCATGACTCGGCTGGGGATCGAACCCACGACCTCTAATATCCGAGGCAGACGCTCTAACCACTAGGCCACCGGAGAGGTGATGGCATAAAGAAGGAATAGACAAAAACAAAATAAGGCGTTGTGGAGGAAACAATGACAAACAGATCAAATCTGACGGAAAGATCAGGAAATATAACAGAGAAAAATAGAACAAAAGGTAACAATATGATGATAAAGAAATAAATATTGTACAAGGTCATAATATTTTTGGAAAAGAAATTGTAATAAATTTGAAAAAATCTCAAGTCAACATGAATCATCCAGTGCTCAGTACATGGAACAGCAAGCACCTTATGTGCACTATTTCACTCGAAAATCAGTAGCATAATCTCCTAGTCTATTTAAGTGCAAAGAGCCCTTTTGCAATATAATACCATATTGATATGATTTGCTTTCCTTTTCCCTTGGTCAGTATTAAATGTCCGTAGAATGGTTTACAAACTAACCCGATGACAGTGGTAACATTATTATTATAAACGTGTCGTATTACAATGTACTCAGTTTTGATGTTGAAGATGCTAATTGTTTTCTCCTCTTCGTAATAAGCAACCTTGTATGATGCTCTGATGACCAGAGATACATATTATATGGCTCTCTGTAGTGTTTGCTTGGTTCTAATGCATATCGTCCAAACCATTACTATGAGAGCCATGGTACATTGAGCTTCTAAATATAGGTAAGTCGAGATAGGAAAGCGCCAACCAACTATCGATGAGCCAAAGATTTACTTAATTTATGAAACAATTCAAACCTATGAGACCACGATAAAGAAAAATGTGATTCGACGGGTTTAAATTAAGTTTATCTGACCCTAAACAGCATATAAAATATGTTCGCTGGAAAAGTAGCAGATATATGAAATCTAGTGAAATAATTATATAATGCCGATGAAAAGAGAACAAAGGAAACATGTTAGAAAAGTCAAAGCTTTAAAGCTGCAGAGTTTATTATTGGGGAATTTCAAATTAATTGTTTTAGTCTATTCCATACTTTCTCGTTTTCGTTTTAAGATATAGATTACAAAGAATCAAGTACATATTTATCACAGCTTCAAAAATGAAACCCAGTAATTTATTGATTTTATTTCATTTTATGTAATTTCTTTCACCGCTGTAACTCATTCTAGACATGAATGGATAGAAACGTACCCACCAAACATTAGATGCGTACATTTGACAATGAATGTGATACTTTTGCTGATATCGTACTAAAACGATTTAGCATATTACCTTGATTTATTTCATGTCCATTTATTCCAATTATCAGTGAAATTTTAACTCTAAATATCAGTTTCATTTGCTATACTAATTTTTTCAATTCTTAGTTTAAAATACTCATTTATAAGGGTAATAAGATATTTACATTTTATCTTCTCTGATAAATAGGCTATTTAAAAATTTCAGTCAGAGATTTAAAACTCTGTTTACAAGGTAGATGATAGCGATGAGAAAATTATGAAAGCGATAATTGGTGTTCATTTAAATGATGATCATATTTTTTTTAAACTCACAAATATTCAAGGAATGAATTAAAACGCCTTTAACGTACATTATAGACATATCAATTAGCTAAGCTTCACTTAGAAACTAATGTGAATGCATTATGTTGCTATTTTATAGGGAAAAATAGCAATACAAATGTATGTGCAATAGTTGTACAAAAGTTAAATGTTTCTCCTAACTCAAACAATTGTTAATCAGGATGACACAGGAATACAAAAGGTAGACATCAAAGATAAGGCCATACACCAAGATCAAATTAATGGAAGAAAACTAATTGATACAATAACTAGTAAATTAGAAAAGGGACGCTAATTTGTGAACAAGACGAAGTTTTCAACAAGGCGCCTTTCTGTCATAAAACTTTGTATCAAAATGATTGTTGAAAGACTAATTTCTCCTTAAGAAAGACAGGATGGATGAAATAATATAGCGTTTTATTTACCACCTTAAATTATGTGCTTTGAATACACATCTAGAACATTACACCGAAGATATATAATGTATTTGCATGAAAATGTAAGGACGGATGCAATGAATGAAATATATTGTAATATTAAAGCAACACGCTTGCATCTGGATTGCTTGGAAATATGGAAATTATGGAATATATTTCAACATAGATAAAATTAAAACCAAAGTGGAAATGTGAACTTTCTTGGAGGAAGAATAAATCTAAGGTAAAAGCAAAACAATAAATACCCGGATAACAATTGGGTGCTCGCATGATACATGACACTTTAAGCTAAGTAGAAAAGTAATAGCTGATAATGGCATCTCACAAGAAGGCGTGCTGAATGTATGCGTGACACTGTGTATGGTGGCCAGGTGTATGACCATTCATAGTTGCACTAGTCTTCTAAGTCTGACAAGTTTAGTACAACAACATCATTATCTATTGCTTTGACTATTGTCCAGGGCAACTGGAATATCAGTTGACCAGTACTTTACTGACAGCTGATAGCCGATGGTTCGATTCTAACAATTCATACATTTATGAGTTATTAGATTATCAACTAATAAGTAAACCTCCAAATGTGCAATTCAAAGCGGAAACAAAACATTATCTCTCTCAGGAAAGAAATCTTCTTAGTTTATTTTCGTAACAGAATTATTTTAGTTTTATAAAATATTTGATGCCCTCTCAGAATGGATTATTTTAAGATCAGCTAAAGCCATGTATATATATATATATATATATATATATATATATATATATATATATATATATATATATATATATATATATATATATATATATCTGTGTGAGTGGTTACGTGAGAAATCTTGCCAGTAGTAGCTTCTCGTGGGTCGGTGGTTCTTCCTGGAGTTTTCCAGGGTCCTTCCTCCACCCGTTATACCAGCCACAAAATACATCCTATCTTGTGCTGAAAAATGGTGTTAAGCATTACAACAACAACAACAACAAAAATCTGTATGTGCAAACTAATATTTTAAAGCGCTTAGAACTTTCACAGATTAAGCGATATAAGACCTCATTCTTCTTCTTCTTCCTGTTTTTCATGATTACTCTGAACGAATTATTTCAATATTTACATTTTCCTAACAGAATTTAATTACTTTAATTTATTAAATGTGCAGTTGGAACTTACAACTAGACATTTATAAGACATGTTTACTTAGACTACAGAGGTATTCTAGTGAAGGGAGGTGACTAGCAAATTCAAAAACATCGAGACCGGATAGTTATCTCCCTTATAATAACGCTGCAATTATTGAGTTAAATACAGTGACCTTGCGACACACTTTCACCAAAATATATCAAACACCAGCAACAACAAAAAAGTTTTTATATATATATATATATATATATATATATATATATATATATATATATATATATATATATATATATATTCAGACTCGGTCAAACAACAGAACAGTTACCAAGAATACAAATTTCAGACGAACGCTAATATGTGGGTTCACACATTGGATTCAAGTAATACAATTTACTATCTGATGATAGAGTATTGTTACCTTTCATTTTACCACACCGTGTTTGTTTCACATTTGTCCGCGAAATTTCGCATTTCAAATACCGTGCGTGTTTCAACATTAGTACTTACTGTTGGTGTTATTTTCTCCCATCTGATCTGGGGCTGCATCCTTTGTATATGGTTCGTATTGAACAGGTTGGCCGAATAACAAGATACATGGAAGGCACAAGGAAGGAACTTAATTTCTCAGATATAATATAATCTTTAATATCTAATCATTTTTTAAATGTCAATTTTCGGTTAAACTCTGGCAGTATATATTACGTACTCGCTTACAAGTTGTGTAGAACTGCAAACTTCAGACCGTAACATAAAATTTGCCGGTAGATCATGTTCTACTCTTTTTTCTAGGAGTAATCAGTAAAACAACAACATCCCTCCTTATCTGCCTGCGCATGATGCGACCGTAGACCAGGGTCTATGCTAGTTGCATGTGGAATCGACAAATAAACTAGTGAACACGAACAAATCTTATCGTCCTCAAAGTGAATTCGAAATCTCATTTAATAATTATTTATTTCAGTTCTAACCTGACTATGGATATAGAATAATATATAATACATTGTGGTCCTATATTGTAAGGATTTTCAGCATATTTCATTTATATTTCATCTTAATTTGCAGAATGTTAAAGAGATGTCTAGCACTGGGGCATCATGCCACAGACATGTAGCATGATATCCCACCCAGTCACATTATTGTGACACCAGGTACAGCACGTTGCAATATCTGTTAATTAGGTATGCCTGAAATTTACTACCCTATCTACGCTTAAAATTTAATTCGGTCGATATATATTTGTGGAACCTCAGAAAGGAGCCAGAGGACTCCTATACTTTCTCAAGACAGCATTCCTCCTCTCCTTTTCAAACTGTTAAAATTCAACCTGACATTTGTCACACGTTTTGAAGAAGATTTTTGACCTATGTGATAAATGGATATTCACTCAAAAATCATATATGATCATATGACGGGTGGATACACTAAATCTGAATTGATTTACTGGATAGGATACATGAATGAATATGTCATTGGACGACTTGCAGTGGGTAAAACTTGCATGGACGATTACCCAGAATATGCGATGAAGGACTGAGAAGCGATAGCTTCCGCTACAAACTTCATAAAACGATCCAAGCGAAATGCCAATGACTTAAAGCTTCCTGCTAACATGAGAAAGGTAAACAGTATCATGCATTATATGTCAATTACTCTAGGATCCAAAGTGTTTTTCTGCAGATAACAGGGTCGAAAAACAAAGTAATGACATTTTATAAAAAGAAAAGAAATGATTCAGCATGTGATGAGACAAAAGATAAGATTCTTCTCGAGATCGGCAAGAACCAACGACCGATACAACGATCATATCATATTCTTTACTTGATTATAAAGACAATTAACTCTCCTCTATTTCACGTATGCAACAACAATATTCACAGAAAACCCTGATTACCCGGTGGATAAGTGTTACAGGTTAATATGTTAACAAAATTGATTTTATGGTCATTCTTACACTGTGCATGTACATAGTGATCTGTGTATTGAAACGGTGTACAAACAACGATGTCAACTATCACTCACAAATGTTTCTATCGACGCATGTCATTGACCAACCAGCCAATGGCGTTGTATATCCCTAAAGAGTACATTTATTTAGTTCCGTTAAAGCAAATGATTAAACATCATCTTTGATATCATTAGCTACATTTGTCTCCTTGTATCTCAGTACATCGCAATCCAAATGACTTTGCTTATGTTTGTTGCCTGTATCCTGAGGGCCAAGGCATGGGAAACGAGATATAGATTAGATGGAAACTTTGTATTTTATTTTCGTTTATCTGACATACAAATAATAAATCTATTTCTATGAGAAATGAGTGAACTAATATCATCAAAAAATGTTGGATTATCTTCTCACACTGTGAGATATCACATGCGTACCTGAAACAAAGATTCTAATCCATTCAAAACCATAGAACGTTAAGACTGGAGATCTTGATAACAAACATTCAATTGAAAACCATGATATAATATATGAATGAAACGATTATTCCAAGAGTATTAAAGAGACTATTAATTTATACCATACAACAAGCTTAAATAGAGGAAGTGTTGATACAATTGTGGAATAAGAATTTATTTAAAAACTCTTATTGAATAACATAATTTAGTATACACAAGAATAACAATAAAACTAGAATGAAATAACCCCACTGCCAACGGTAATTAGATTCAAATTGCAACTCATTGCTTTGTCCTGTAAAACAAATGTTTTGTATGAACAGTTTAATGAAGCTTAATGAAATAGGAGGCCTTGTAAAAGTAACTTTTGGGGCATTTCAATACAGCTATCACGAATGGTATCCTGCTATAAAACTATGCTATTAGAAAACGGTGCAAAAACAAACAGCAATGTATTTTTTGCACACGCTACTATTGATGAGCCTTACATCACAATTTAAATAGAAAACTGCATTTCTTAACTTTTAATGATACAGTAACAAGATTAAATACCAACATTTATAATATATTTAGATCGTTTTAGAAACAAATATTATATTCTCTTCTAAAGATAGACGTACTGGATAGTCCCTCTAAAAAATCGTTTCATAGTGGTTTATCTCTGGTTCATTTGAATTTGTCGTACTACTTCTAACATCCTCATCACTTCCATCACAACCACTATCACTTGCAATCATCTCCCATGTATCCTCCCTGTGGGAATCTCTCTCTCCTTCACTGCTGTGTTTGCCTTTGAAAGGTTGACTGGTGCTTTGACGTGCCTGACCCTGCAACAAGCACAGAAAGATCTTGTGAAGATATTGACAAACAGTAATAAATTCCTTTTATTTATTTTTTAAATAACTTTTTTATTCTTTGTAAATAACTAACACATAGCTAAATTATTCTCTATGTGTATGGGTCTAAAATCAGAATTATTAGTAATGGAAGGAGATATGTTTATTTGGGTCTAAGTCAAGGTTTCAGAATTTCTTAGCGTATTTGACATAATCCAGGTTCGGGTTTCTAATAATAACTAACAATTTTATTTGGTAAACATCAGGATCATCCTTGAAGGTAATTTTCCATTAGGTAATAGCTTTTTAGACAAAGCAAATTGTAACCTGAGGTCCATTTGAGATCTATATAATATGATAACTGAGAGGATTTTTCATTCGTGCTTTAAGTTCTAACACAATCAAGTTGTTTCCAGATTTATTATTTTCTCTGGAAAAAACAAAATTGCTCTGATAAAATTCTTGGACAGAGACATTCACTAAAATTTATAGTGAATTCAAACCTGGAAATATATTACTGTGATTCAACAAAAGACTATTGGCACATCAGCACTCTACAAGCTACAAGAGACACATCAACACCTTCAGTTTTGGATTTAATTTGGACTTGTACTAAATTGTATTCAGGACTTTAAATTATTATGATTTGTGTCTTTAATTCCATGTGTATTTGTGATTTAATTCGTAGTTCTTTTTTACAATATTTCTTTTTGTATTCTAGGGAAATAAACTCGTGTTGAATTTTAAAAAAGCTTGTTCCCGTTTCTCACTTTTCTGTTACCTTTTAAAGAGCACAGGCTCGTTATAATTTGTTTGCGCCCATTTTCATTTCCAGCGCTTTAAAAATGAGCGTGTAGAAGATAATATTAAATAAAAGTGCAAGAAGAAACTTGGATTTAAAAAAAGTGGAAATAATAAAGAATACATCAGGAACGTTTGTAGAAATAAATGAACGTTACAATGTTTGATAAAAATAGACAGATTTTAAAAATCAAACTTTTAGAAGAAATTTGTGAAACATTGGCATGTTTATGGTCACTCTTGATGTGTGCATCATGATGTAAAGACTATCAAAATGTTTGGGGGGAGAGGGTACCATTAGAGGTTAGGTTTGCGTTTTGTTCGATTTGATGTTTTACGGCACAGTGATACAAGTAGCTTATTTAGTGAGAAAGCAATTGGAAGAAAGTGCTTTGCATAAGGACACAACACTGCAGCTAATACAGACTTGTGCAATGGTGAGATTTGAACCCTCATCCTTTTGGCAACGAGGCTGAGATGATAACCATTTAGTTAACATGGTTTCTGCCTTTATTAGTTGCCTCTTAAAGCACACAGAAGGGTGCGTCAGACCAGAAGGGACATACACTGTTTAACTAAAATTAATGATTTTGGCAATACAAGTATAACAAATATAGACCTCAAAATGTGCAATAGTACAAATGAAACAACAACATCATCATTTCATTAATGAAAATCGTGCTGAGGAAATGGGAGCAAAGTGCTTTCCCAAGCACACACTAAGACAAACCAGGCTGAGGTGGGATCGAACCCGAAACACTCAAATTACAAGTCCAGTGCTCTATCATTGATCTTTACACTATGTTAAATATTTTTAAACTGTCAGTGTTTACAAATAAAGCCAAAAAATCTTTAAAAGAAAATAATTTTAAATCACCTCATATATGCAGTATAATATGTAAATTATGGTTAATTCTACTGGGTACTAGGTTCTTATTCTTTATTGACCTGAGTACTTGTTAGCTATTGAATCGGAATAAGGAATAACTAACCAATATCGGTTTGATGATTAATGTTGTTCTGGATAATGCACAATGTGAACAGCAAGGGCATCCCTATATTTATTTGCTAACTTTATCATAAAACTTCCAATACTGGTCTATTTGTGTCTTGTCTGGTTAACTATTAATAGTGGGGATACGTCCACAATTCCTTACAATCGTCGGCAAATGTTTATTTAAAGAAAAACTCAAATCTGTAAATTTGATAAACAAATAGGAGTTAGTAACAGCTACTCTTAAGGAACTCATTTCAAAATTAGTTCGCATATTGTACAAATATCTCTCCATAAAATGGCCTTTCGTATGCAAGTACATGTTCTGTTCTTGTTTTACTGAAGCATAAATGGCACTACAAAATGAATATAAGCTACCAGAAGTCTCCCTTTTTGTGGAAACCAGGAAAATCCGGGAATAGTAAACGAGAGATATCTCTGTTCACATCCTCTTTACTGCGCCCTTCCGGAGAAAGAAATGAATTTAGTTCTTTAATTGGGTCCCATATCTAACAGAAACAAATCACGGACCTTGATAGAGAATATGGAGCATGGAACCGAAGCCGTTAACAATCTCTTACGGTAGAAAGGTCTCAGGTATGGTATTTGAAAGGGGGAATGAGCACCTAGGGATGCCCATAATTATTTGTAAGAAAGAGTAAAGTCTCAGCGAACTCCTGTCCTGGGCCTTTATGGTGTGCACTTATTGCGCCCACCTCCCGACTAGGGCTCACGGCTTTAAATAAGTTAGCCGTCGGGTTCTGAGAGTGTTAAGGATGATTCCGTACCTTGGGCGTGGATGCAAGGGACTAGTGTTGAAGGTTCTTCACAGTCAAGCTAGCCACAGAGAGGATGAGCCCTCCAAAAATCTCATCCCTCGGTGGTTTGCAGGCCTCAGTAGTATCTTACTGTGGTGTAATAATGACTTGGAAGAATTCAGTACAACATCCCTACAGAGGTGGAGAAGCTCCACTGACAGGGCCATGAACAAGTACAGCGCCTGCCTTAAAGTTATTAACATATCTTCCAGCAGATGATTTAGAGCCATTGGTGACAGGGATTCTTCCTTCATCATACTGAACGAAGATGCTGAAACGTTCAGCATGATATGCTACAGTTATTAATAACCTAGTCTTTTTTCTAATGATTCCAGTGTTTACACTAGAAGGATAGCTCCGCATCTAAAGTGGGAATTTTATTGTGCTAGAAAACAATATGAACTTTGTAGATAAAAGCAGCTACCAGGGGTCGTAAAGTAGAGGCAGATAGACCACCACTACGTTCTCTAGCAAAGGCTTCTCCATTGCTAAACGTTTGAGAAAGCTCACTGATCATAACTGAGTGAGGAAGGAACAAGCAATTTAGACGTCAGTTTGATCCGGAGAGTTTCTCTAAACCAGTATTTTGTTTTTCGGAGTCACAAATCGTGAAGGTTTAGGACACATATCGTTAGGTAAGAGGCGGTAAACTACATTCATCACCTTATCAAATGAACAGGATTCCCTGTCCTCGGCTTTCATAACCGAATGTTGAGAAAGGGTAGGTGACCCAAATGGAGGGAACACGACGCTGGACTTCTCTGGTTCATCCTCGTTGTCTTCAAAAAAGACAGAAAAGAAATCCTTATCTTGCAATCTCTCCCTCTTCGGATGCAAGACAGTGTGAGTCAGTGTCAGCATGGATCAGAGGAGACTTAGCAGGAGAAGAAAGCTGAACTGGAGAATAAAACTTATCTGATTAGTGGTCTTAGTTCGTGATATATGGCAGTTCGCTATAGCGTCCTAGGAAAGGTCTAAGCCCCTCCCTCTATTTTGAAATAGGTCTACAGTTCGCAGGTAGACCTCAGTTCTATGTAGATCAGGTACAAACGTCCACGGCTGCATGTATGGAAAGCGTCAGCCACATCCCTGAGGAGGAAGGTCACACATCTCATAGAGATTAATAGGAATGATAGAAAAGGCTGATGCCGATCCGACCTCCTGCAATGGTGTCAGTGATCAAATTCCAAGTCCCCCGTGTGATTAAATTTAGTCTAGAGAAAGGAAGTCTTGAGAGAGGAAGATTAGCGGTCATCTGGCAAGGACTCAGCAGGCGAGTGAGATCTGTAGTAAGATCTATCAAAATCTGATGAACTTAGATCTGAGCACTCCTCCAGCGGCCTATATCGCGTCGTCAACAACTGGTCATTGCTGCTTGAAGGGTACAGCTCCTCCATTGACGGTAGGTGACATGGCGTGGAGGAAATCGACTCACAATCAACCTCCACCGAGCTGTGGGTCAACCGACTCGTGTTCTGCCCATTTTGACGTGATATGGGGATGGTCCTTCCTTTCGAAGGGCGCGATTCGCACTCAGCTCTGAATGAATGGGGACGATACTTCTTCACCCGTATGGAGAGGGTACCAGTCACTCTTCACCCGATTATGCATTCCCCTAGGATAGGGCCAACTAATCATAGGAATCTTCGAAGGGACTTAGCTAATCTTTCTCTTATACCTGAAGGATTCAAAGTCAGAGTACCCGGCTAAGCCTGACAAAGATGAGGACACGTTCTTCCACGTTTTTGTCAACTTTCGGAGAGATGATATATCTCATCGGACCATATGCTACAAATGGACAGCTCTTTGTTCTCTTACAGAGTGAACAGGATCAGCATGCCCGGTATATGTCCCAAGGAGATGGTCCGTTTTCACACTTACTCACACCTTACTTACACATTTTACATGATATAAATATGTTGAAAGAAGCATTCATGTACAAGTACATTGAAAGAACCATTTGAACCATTGAGTAAGTCTACTATAATATAATTACTCAGTAAAAAGACGTTATTGCGTGAGTGATTCATTAAAAACATTTTATTAAATGAAGCGATGCAAAACTTTCGAGACATAAAGACTAGTATAAGTTAACCGGACTTTTCTAAGGATGGGATTATTAAGGACGTGGCAAATAAACAGTAGTTTAAGACTGCTAATATAAGTGAATCTATCGTTGAAGGTTATTCGAAATAAAAAGTAAAATGAACCTGAGATTTTGACAAACACACTACAATCGATGCAAATAAAGATTGATGTGCGACCTGCTTACAGCGTAAAAAAATTGTCACACTTCATGTTACAGGTAATAATTGGTTGGTAAGTCCATAGACTGCAAAAATATAAGGAGGGGGAAATTTAATTAATATACCTAGCCTTACAGCACAGAAATTGTGTTATTGATTACAGATGGAACAACAAATATAATCTACTGACATTTACAGGTAAGAAACGTAAATTGATTAAACCTGTAAACACGTTCTGATTTACGTCTTAAAATCCTAAATAAAGCCCCATCAAACAGGTTTTGATATACCAAAAATATGTATTGGACTAGTGTATGTGGCGCTTACGTAATGGTTTATTCACTGTTCTGGAAGAATCGGATGTTCATTAAATGGGAGGACAGAATTTCCCTCGTTGGGTCAATATATTCCTCCTGTATAGTACCAGCTATGTATTATCATCGGATAAGATATCACTGATATTAAAATTGTCTTTTATAAGTGTTATTATCAAATTTGTTTGAATAACCACCAATTTTCCTTGAAATATTTATGATTTAAAGAAACTTCCCGCTCTCAATAATAAAGCCTGAAAATGTAAATTTTCATGCTTTTAATGTTTTATTAGTGTAGATATTTACAAAACAATTAATACTTTTTTCATTAATTTTTAGAACTATTTTGATATATTTTATCTAAAAAAATATGTGTTTAATGGCTTTTTTACAGATACGTATATATAAGTCCGTATTTACATTTATCGAAAACAAACTTGCACAACTTTAAATGGGATATATTCATATTTCTCCAATTTCGTTTTTAAAAACAATTAAAGTTATTACATAGAAGCAAACTGTAAACATATCTTAATTCATGCGCTGCTTATTTGTTTTCAAAACAAAAAGCTACAATAGAGAGATATCTGCACAAATAAGTTGCCAGGTGTACTCAATAGTTTGACACGGGTGAGATTAACAACCCATCAATTTATTACCCACAAATTAGAAGTTGAGATATGGGTACATATCATATGTGTAATGCACTTCTCGAAACTAGTTACATTTTAACGATTGTACAAATAAAGATATATTAGAAAAGAAAACATTTGAGTTAGTAAAGTTAAAAATAAACGGCTGTTTATGAGTGTACCTGGGTTTGTGTAAGATGTTTCTGCGAGGACTTGAAAGTAGACATGGCTGTGTTGTAAAATGATGTATCAGCTAATGAGGAGGAATTAAAGCCATCCATATCGTCTCCAAGAAAACTCATGTCCTTTTCCTTGCCTTTGTTTTCAAAGCCTTTCGCCATGGGAATCATTTCTTCTCCTGATCTATGGAATACATTGAATCTTTTACTATCACTAGTAGAAGAATTGATCATCTTTTGTTCTTCATAAATTCTGGGACTGTATACATGTTTGTCCTTATTAGTATTTCTGATGAGGCAAATTACAATAATAATTACGACCGATAGAACAAAAGTTACACAGGAGATCGAAATGACAATCACTATAGTTTGCCCTGTCGTAGGAAGGTCAGAACTTGCCAATGGTGTAGTAATATTTGATTTAAAAAATACCACATTCAATACTGTCCGGTTGCAACGTTCAGGGTCACCGTGGTCTTTAGCAGAAACTGTCAAATCATGAGATCCCAGGTAGGACTCTAGGACAATTGTACTAAGCATAATGTCTCCAGTATTTTTATTTACCTGGAAAATCCGATGTGTATTGCCAGCTTCAATAGCATATGACAGTTTTTTATTGTTTCCAATATCACTGTCGCTGGCAATGATTGTAGCAATTATAGTGTTTGGTTTAGTGGACATTTCTATCCTAATAGTGTTATTGTCATATGATGGATATACAAATATTGGCTCATTATCATTTATATCACAAACGTTTACAGTCACAGAAACAGTACTACTCTTTGGAACATTTCCATGGTCATAAGCTATGACTTCAAATGTATAGTTACTAATCTTTTCTCTGTCCAGTGAATCTGTTACAATAATGATGCCATTTTGTAGGATTCTAAAAGGTAGAAATTCATAATCTGCTGGTATTAAATATGAAAGCCTCCCATTCTCTCCCTCATCAGTGTCTACCGCAAACACTTGTCCGATATAGATTGGTTCAGAAGAGTTTTCGTTTTCCATAAGAGACATTGTATAGCTGCTTTGATTAAATGTTGGGTACACATCATTGAGATCCAAAACATGTATTGTAACAAGGGTCGAGGATGTCAGCTGTTTGTCTTGGCCACTGTCATGGGCACAAGCAAAGAAAGAATACTGAGCCTGGGTCTCTCTATCCAACTGAATGTTTACACGAATCATACCATCTTTTGGTCCGATTGTGAAGCCGGTGTTTCCTAAATCAGATCCGATAGTGTACTGAATTGCTCCATTTGCACCCACATCAGCATCTGTGGCTTTAACTTGGAGCAGGTTTGCCCCAGGAGCATTGTTTTCTGTAACATTTATTATATAAGCTGCCTGTTCAAACACAGGTGCGTTGTCATTCTCATCTTTTATCTCAATAAAGAAGCTTTTGCTGGTATCAAGAGAAGGGGTTTCGCTATCGGAACATGTGATGGTCACGTTGTACGTCAATATTGTTTCTCTGTCCAATTCTTTGCCAACATTAAGTGTATAGGCATCTGTCCCAAGTTGTCTAATCTCAAATGTGCCACAAGGGTTACATGTACATTTCCCTTGTGCATGTAGGAGCCGATCAGCATATGTTACATCAATGTAAACTACAGTTGCATTTACCAAAGCATTTTCTGAAAGTTGTCCTGAGAACAAAAAGTTGACATTAATGACTGGTGCAATTTTGGTACTGTGTCGTACATATATCAGCACAACTGTCCGAACACTTTTAACTGGTGAACCACTGTCTTGTGCATGAATATATGCTTTGTATACAAGTGTCGGATTATATATAAGTGTATTTAACAACTTTATCTCCCCTGTGAAAGTATCTAGTGCAATAAATGATGCCATAGATGGTGGATCTGTTAATGTAAGGGAATACGTAACTTTACCATTTTTACCTGCATCGCGATCTGTTGCATTCACCCGTAAAATAACAGAATTGATGGTTACGTGTTCGTCTATTGTAATGTAATAGGGGTCTTGGGAAAATCTGGGGCGATTGTCGTTGACATCAGTGACCGTAATATTTATTGTTAATATACCAGTCTTTGGAGGCGTTCCTCCGTCAAGAGCAATAACATAGATTTGGTAAAATTCCTGTGTTTCCCTGTCTAGTAACTGTTTGTTAACCAGGCTAAGAAAATGTGGTCCACCTTCTTCATAATTAACTTCTAATCCAAACGTTCCGCTATCTGGAAGTATTTGGTATCTCTGGACTGAGTTCATTCCAGCATCGTGATCTGTAGCCACAACATCCAATGGAAAGGACTCGTTTATTGGTGTGTTCTCTTGAATTGTGAGTTCCACTAAACTGAGAGGAAAGGTTGGTACATTATCATTAACATCAGTCACATTAACGGTGATATTTATGATTTTATAGAATCCTACTGTAACTGAGTTTGCACCAACTTTGAATGAAAGAAGACAAATATCATAATTTGGACACAACAGCTCACGATCTATGGTTCCTTTGGCTTTCAAGACTGATGTACTCGGTTCAACTTCAAAAATTCTAGACAGCTCCAAGTGTCCAGATGTGATCAGAACATACTGAAAACTCTGGAAAATCCTCTGTGTAATACCTGTCTGATTTCGAAGACCTGAATCACGCGCTACATTTCCAAGGATGGTAATCCCCGGCAGCTCCTCCTGCAGAGTGTAGACTAGATTTCCATGAACACATTTTACAAAGGAAAGTGACAATACACTCCAGACCACCAAAGGTTTCAGAATGATCGTGATAAACATATTTGTTGGTTATGTCATGTGGTGTAGATAATGTACAACAGACCCCCATCAAACTCTGCTACTGTTTATAAGACAGTATTTAGTGTTCATGTCTGAAGATATTCAGACATATCAGTGATCCAGCAAGTTGTAGTGATTAAGATACAGAAAGCGTTAGGCCAGTCTGAGTTATGGGGTTTACAGCCTCCCTTCCTTGCTTACCAACCTGAAGAAGAACAAAATTCATTGTATAATTCTTTTGCATTGAGTTAACTTATCAGACTGACTACTTTTTATCATCAAACATAAATATATGCAGACTGTTAAGGTAATGAGTAGAACAGACCTGATCTGCTATAACATTATGTGATGAAAGATCGGAGTTGGATCCGACTTAAATGCGAATATATGTGGTAAGCTTTACGGTTCTTGCCCTAGCTGTCACTCTTTCATACAGAACATTGCCAATTAATGGGTCTATGATACAATCAGTTAGACTATACACAAAGTATTCTTCTTTGAAGAGGTTTATACGATAAGTCTGACGTTACCTTCTTGCTTAAGCAAATCAAACCTTCACCTCTTTGATCTTCCTTGAGCTGTACCATTATAACCAGAATCTTCTCACCTGTACATTCTAATTGCATGTAACTTCATAAATTATGACCGTGAAGTTCACACTAAGTGTGATAATTTCAACCACATCACTGATTGTTAAGTTGTATTTCATTGATATAACAAATTCCAAAATGTTTTTCATCCATAAATTGTGTTCATTTCATTCAAAGTATTTTTTCTGTGACTGGACAGAAATTGACAACCATGTTCAGATTATCTATTCGCCTGATGACCTCAAAACCAAAATATGTATTTAGGTTGTGAAAACACATGTTTTTATAATATGTAATTGCTTATAAGTCGAGTCTAATTGAAAATAATATATAAACCTTTATAAACCGTCCCATAATGGTCTGACAGATCAGAATCTATTTTGTGTGTCCTACTGATTAATGTTAACAAAATGCATAGACCAAGATCTGCTGGTAGATTATGTCATGCCAGTTGAAGATCAATGTCGTTTGAAGTTAGACTAAAGAAGGAAATTATATATATATATATATATATATATATATATATATATATATATATATATATATATATATATATATATATATATATATATATATATATATATATATATATATATATATATATCAATGGGCTTCGATATTTAATCCCTTGAGCCCAGATCAGAGTAAGACTACCCTCGTAGAAACGATCATTGGCCATGACTAAGTTTGGTACCAGTCCACGTGCTAGGATGATAAATTATCAGGCACGATAAATCAATACTAACAAATGTAAAAATTGTCATTCTATACATTCTATGAAATAAACGTTTACCATGATTTGCTACTTTTAATGCCAATGGAATGGAAAGCAAATCTTGAAATATATTTAATATATCCAAACAAATAACATTTCCAGAAATGCAGGATCATATAATTCCAAGTTTACAGAACACACACACCCACATATATACATACCTACACACACACACACACACACACACACACACACATATATATATATATATATATATATATATATATATATATATATATATATATATATATATATATATATTCAAACGTCCCTGTGACAATTTGCCATTTTGCATCCAATTACATGTATATGAAATTACACTGGGATGGATATATCAATTTACTACCTGATATGGCAGATCATACTCTTACAAGATTGTTTTGCTTTACCATGCAAGCAATCTGAATCAAATTAAGAAGACTGATACAAATTATATACGGCAATCATAATTAATCACCAATCACTGTTGTCAAGACTACGAAAAGTTTAGTTTTAAAGTCTATTCTCATATGAAGATATTTGATACATGTTAAGTCTGACGTAAATTTCATCCAGTCTGATACCTGGATTTCTGGCTTAAGCTGATGTTAATGCTGAAGAAGCATTTAATCCATACCTTTTCAGATCATAGTGATAAAGTTAATTACAGGTGAAAATACAGGGTGATGTTCCACAGGCCTTTATTATTGCAAAGAAGATCGGTAGCCCCAATACTGTTTTAGTATGTTTGTTAAAGAATCCAACCATCTGCATCTTTTAAAGCTCCCCTTTGACAATTGCGCACATTATTTTCTTTTGTATTTGTTGCGTCAAAATCATAATTATAAAATGTTTATCATTATAAGGCAGTATACACTATGACTCCCATGTACGGCATTATAATGAGGGAATACTGCATTATGTACTTCATTATAAGGCAGTCTCACTGCAATTTGGTTTCCATGCCCAGCATTAAAATAACGGAGCATATTAATATGTACTTCATTATAATGAGGTCACACAATAAAGTGGTTTCAGTGAACATAGTTATAATGAGGGTGTTTTGTAAGATGAACTTTATTTTAAGACAGTCTAACTGTAGTGTGGTTCCCATGAACAACATATTGAGAGGGAGTACTGAAACATGTACGTCATTATAAGGACGTCAAGCTGTAATGTGGTTCTATGTAGATCATGTATTGAGAACGTACTGTAATAGATTATCACTGCAATTTCCCTTTGGTTTCGGTATACTTATTACACATGACTATTTTGAAAATACCAACTAAAGGCAAGAGAGAGATTTAACGCGATCCAAACAATAACTGGCTTCCAAACAACCATATGCAGAATGCATAACTATTACACTTTTCAATAGTGTACAATGTTACAGGTAAATATAGGTTATAATAGGGTAAATAATGTACATTTACTCAATGGAAGAGTTGATCTAAAATTTAACACCAATGGTAATCAAAGGTTTGTAAGGACACACGGACAGACATGCACACTGATGCAAAATTATTTTTTATATTGAGCTTGACAATCATGGAATCTATATCTTTATCTACCTTTTAAAACCTGGCCATATTATACTAAAGTACCTTACAGTAAATAGGACCATGTTATACTAAAGTGGCTCATAGTGAATAGGAACATGTTATACTAAAGTGGCTCATAGTGAATATGACCATGTTATGCTAAGGTGCATGTGACAAATTCTGGTTTTATACATATAAGTAGTGTGTGGCTCATTTAAACATAATTTTCATACTTCTCATCATTAAATATTTAATTTCAGTGATTCGTGTCTGTATCAATGGTCAACATAATGGGATATGTTTTAATACATACATGAAGACATAAAGTACTTGTAGAGTTGCTAGGCACAATCAATAACTGTAAAATGTTTTAATATCACGTTTAGTGAATTTTGGATTATTAATATATTGTTAATTTTGGTGATTGTGGTTGACGCTTACTTCGTCCGGGTTTGTAACCCGTTGTCAATGTTGGTCCAATTCGGTCTTTGTGGTCTTTCCTGTCTTGTGATAAAAATCCCAAGTTGACATCTAGTCAAAACTGACCTTGTGCAGACGTAAAGCTTGGAACGCTACAGTGCCCTATACTAAATGTGTCCAAAATATACTAAGTTGCCTTACAGTAAATAGGACCATGTTATACTTATTTGCCGTAGAGAAAATGAGACCTTGTTATACTAAGGTGACTTATAATAATTGGGACTATTTTATACTAAGATGCCTTGTAGTAAACGGGACCGTGCTATGCTTACGTGCCTTATAGTAAATGGGACCAAAATATACTAAGGTACCTTACATTATCTGGGACCATGTTATAACTATGGTGCCTTAGAGTAAATGAGAAAATGTTATACTAGTGTGCCTTATAGTAAATGGGACCAAAATTATTCTAAGGTGTCCTAGAGCAAATGGACCATGCTATGCTGAGGTGCCTTATAGTAAATGGGACCATGTTATACAAAGGTCCCTTACAGTAAAAGAGACCAACTAAGGTGTCTTACAGTAAATTAGACCATCTTACACTAAGGTACCTTAGAGCGAATGGGACCATGTTATACTAAGGTGCATTATATTAAATGGGACCAACTTATATTAATGTGCTTTACAATAAATGGGACCATGTTATATTCAGGTGTCTTATAGTAAATGGGCCTATGTTATATTTAAGTCCTATATGGACAAACGGTTCTTGTTTTGCTAAGGTACCTTATAATAAACGGGAGCATATTTTACTAAAGTGCCTTATGGTAAATGGGACTACGTTATTATAAAGTGCTTTAAAGTAATTGGGACCATGTTTTACATGTATTAAGGTTTCGTATAATATGGTCTTGTTTTAGAAAGGTGTCTTTCAAAAGGAACTATGTTATTCTTTCAAAAGGAACTACGTTATACTTAAGTGCTTTATAAAGGCGAGCGCGTTATGCAACAATTCCGAATAGTAGAGCAACGATGTTCTACACGTATTAAGGTGTCATATAAAATGGAGATTGTTATACAAATGTGCTTATAAATAGGACCATATTATCCTAAATGGCCTTAGAGTAAATGGGACTATGTCATACTAAGGTATTATAAAACAAAAGGGACCATGTTATACTAAGGTACTTTATAGCCATAGGGACCGTTTTGTACTAAGGTGCCTGATAGAACAAAGGCCATGTTACATTAATGTGCCTTATATAGAGGGGCCACTGTACTGAAGCAACAAAAACATGGTATGATACCAGTAATAAAAACTGCTGATCTTGAGTTACTGTGATCTTGAAAAAATAGCCATGCCCTCAAAATATTTTCATTGCAAGTTGAAGCTTACGTGTATTTTTAAATAAATGAAATAATTATCAGGCTTACTGAGTCAATTTACTCTGTCCTGCGAATTTTGCTACATTTGTCTGACTCCTGAAAAACATGAATTCTTTCACTATATGAAGTGTAATTTTACCAATTATAACAGTCTTTATTCTTGGAAGATTACTGTCTTAAAAACCTTCTGAACTTTGGTATTTCTGGTAGAATACACTGGACAACAAATTTTTACAAAAGTCATGTTACTGAAATAAAATTAGTCAATTCTTATCAATTTTTATGTGCTGAACACGAATATGACAGTCAAATTGCAAAATTGGCTCTAGTTTTTTTGTAATCTGCAAGAAATTAATGTTTACATAACGAAATGCATTCCAATAGTAAAAGGTCAACTGTAATAGCCTACCTATAAAAAATCAAGTCATTGACTACATCTTAGATTTCTTCGCCTGTCTCTTGTACAGCTGTTCGGGAGCATCTCTGAGGAGTGTCCAGCAGTAGTCAGCCAGCATTGTAGTGGACCATTTTCCCTGGTATCTTTGTTCCATTGTTGCGATATCTTGATGAAAACGTTCGCCGTGTTCATCACTAACAATACCACAGTTGCTAGGAAAGAAATCCAAATGGGAATGAAGGAAGTGAATCTTTAGAGACATATTGCAGCCAAGTTTCTTATACTTCATCAACATGTCTTCTACTAGTTCCTTATAGTTTTCTGCCCTAACATTTCCGAGGAAGTTTGTAGAAACTAGGCGAAAAGCATCCCATGCTTGTTTCGCGTCACCTTCCAGCAAGTTGTTGAACCGGTCATCTTTGAAAAGCTCTCGAATCTGAGGACCCACAAAAACTCCCTCTTTAATCTTTGCTTCGCTGAGTCGAGGGAATTTTTCATGCAGGTATCGGAATGCTGGCAAAGTCCGGTCAATGGCTTTCACGAAGTTCTTCATCAAACCTAGTTTGATGTGAAGGGGTGGTAGCAAGATTTTCTGAGCCTCAACCAGAGCTGGGTGTTGGATATTCTTCTCTCCAATGGCTACATTCTGCCTGTGAGTCCATTCCTTCCTCATGTAGTGCATTTCCCTTGCTCGGCTATCCCACTCGCATAAGAAACACATGTATTTTGTATATCCTTGCTGCAGTCCCATTAAAAGGGCAACTACCTTCAAATCACCACAGAGGTGCCAGCTGTACTTGTTATACTCAATGGAATTCAGTAGCTGCCTTAAGTTATCGTATGTCTCTTTCATGTGGACAGCATACGCTACTGGAATAGATGGAAGAATGTTTCCATTGTGCAAAAGCACAGCCTTGAGACTCAGTTTCGAAGAGTCCACAAATAGTCTCCATTCTTGTGGGTCATGAGTGATTTTTAAAGCATTCATGAGGCCCTCAATATCGGAACAGAATATCAGATTACTTTCCTTTCTGAAGAAAGGCTCCAATTGCTGGTGGCGCTTTCGATATGCAGTAATTGTGACATCTTCTTCTAGAAGATTCCATTGTTGGAGTCTTGATCCTAGCAATTCTGCCTTGTTCTTTGATAAGTCCAAATCACGAATCAGGTCATTTAGTTCTTCCTGTGTTATTCTGTGTGGGGTTGATGATGCACCACAGTGAAAATCTGGATCACTGCATGCTGATGGACCAGGAGAAGAACAGGTCGACTCACCTTTGTCTTCGTCAGATGAATCAAGAGAATATTCTGCTGGAGGTTCTGGAATAGGAAGTCCCTCACCATGTGGAACTGGTCTCAATGCAGACGGAATGTTTGGGTAGACTATTCTCGACTTCTTTCGCTTCGTTATTCCGCCGGAAAGAGGAGGAACCAAGCAGAAGTAACAGTCATTTAGGTGGTTGCTTGGCTCTCTCCACACCATTGGGACTGCAAACGGCATTGATGACCTTTTGCAATTCAACCACTGTGAAAGCTGTGTTGTACATGTAGCACAGCATATATGCGGAGCCCAAGGCTTGTCTTGGTCACCAACCTTGCATCCGAAGTAAAGATGATATGCCTTCTTCACTTGAGAATTGATACTTTTCTTCTGGTTGGCAAATGTCACTTCCCCACAAATATAGCAAAAATTGTCCGCGGTATTAACACACTTTCGAGGCATTACTGTTCTTTATTGTACGTAAATGGATAAAATAATAAGTTTTATGTAACAGTAGCTTGAACTGTCTCGCACAACGTCTAAAATATTTTAAATGCTGAACCTATCTGATTGGGCTTTATATAGTACACTGCTTACGTCAGCTTCAGCAGCCGCCTGGCATTAGTATAATAGGCCTACACATGTATAGTACACTGCTGACGTCAACTTACTTCAGCAGCCGCATGGCATTAGTATTGCATTGCATCAGAAAATGATGCAATCAACTGTGGATGATGTGAGCATGATGGTATTATGCAATGTTACATCATTATTCCGGATGTTGCTGCAGTCCTACTGGAGAAATTTACACAGTGAAACATAGAAAATGAGGTATATGAATATCTTCAAAACGAGAGCCAATACAAATTTTTCACGGTTATATTCGTGTTCGGCACACCAAAATACTACAGATTAGGGCCTTTTCAAGTCAGTAATGATTTCACTGTTGACCAGTGATATAAGTAAACGGCTTCAAACGACCGTTGATTATAAATTGACTGGTGCAGCATTAAAGAGGCGATTTAAAAATTATCTAATAAATTTGACAAAAGAGAGGTGTACACAGTCTCATTAGTGTCCCCATAGACGGCATTGTAAATATAGTGAAGAAATGTACAGTTATAACATTATTTAGAATCTTGATAGATGGGCTTGACCCATGAATAAATCAAGACAAGCTCGCTATTTTATGTACTCGTGTCTTAAACATTAACATGAAAAAAAGTTACAGATGAGTTTTGTCAACTTAAACTCCCATGTGTCTGATAAACTGATAAAGGAAGCAGAACTCCATTAGGGGTCACTAACAAAACATTATTTTCCCAAAATTTTGTTTTTTGAATTTGTGTCTGTAAATTGTTCTTTAATTAATTTTTAAAGAAATAAGTAAAAGAGAATGTCCTACCGTTAGATGGAGTAGTTGTTCGTCTATAATCACAATTAGACATAAAAATAAAAACTCTTTATTGTAATACAGCTAAAATGTATAAAAGTAAGGTTTATTGTTGTTCTGTTTTTCTTAATTTAGATTCAGTTTGAAACTTGCTACTAAAATTATTTTGGGAGGCTGTACAATGTCTCCAAGTAATGAAGAAAAGGATATAAAAGAACACACCATATATACAGATATGTATTTCTTTAGTATTGTTGTACAGTTATCAACTACAAATTGTCTTTGCATTTTGTTTAAAAACTGAGTCCTCTTTTATTGTTAATCCACATGTGGATGCAACAAAATAATGATTAACAAGAAACCAGAAAGTAAATTCAATCTGCCATCAAAGACTGCAAGGAAACTGTTTAAAGAATGGTTTCACTTGTAATAATTTTTATATTCCCATTTGGTCGTGGCATTCTTGATATATTAAAGATTTCGTGTCTCTTAGATGTACTTTTGCAAGTGCCAGATCCAGCCAATGACACTATTTCTTAATTCTTAATTCGTCATTAATCACCTGCTTCTCAACAAAACAAAAACATAATTTTGAAATTTTGAAAGGACCGCTTGAGTAGTTTCCTGCCCATATGTAGGCAGAGATAAAACTAATTAACAAACAAAACCCTTAATGTGTGTCGAAGAGTTTAGTAAATTTCAATACTTTCCAGAGGCATGCCAAGGTCTGTGGTCAATGTTGTAAACCTCAGCCGCTGACTGTCCATCATGCATAAAGTCAGAATGATGGCCAAATAAAAACAGTCCTATACTATCATTAAATTGTAAATGACCAGAGTTGTGTATGTCAGACTGCTTCATATGAAAACTGTTTTAGGTTGAAGTGTTTTATTTTTTTTAAATCATAAAATGTCACTATTATATACTGTTTTAATTGTGCATCTCGAAAAGGTATTTTATTTGTTATTATTCCAGTGTGAACATGATGGTGGTACATCGTTGCATAAATTGTCACACTCTCTAATTACTGAAATTTTTTTATTAAAGAAGCAACCTGGGACTAAATGGTTCATACTACCCTTAATCATGAACTTAGCCAGAAGTTCAGTGGACTGTATTCATTAAAGGCTGCTTTTCTGACTTAATACCACAAGGACCAAAATTAAATGTGTGCTATGCTAGGTTTGCATGGCAAGGGATACATTAACAGATGAAAACATAATCTTTTCATTCCAATTTATCAATGGCAACAACAAAAAATACGATGAATATCTTATATACAATATGTTAGGATTCAATTTTAACATATACCGAAGAAGTAAAACAAACACTGAACAACATACATGTATAAATATATATATTCTTTTTTTTTTTTTTTAAAAAAGAACAACTGATAATTGCATTGCGTTCTTTCTTTTGTAATTTTATTTGAATAAAAGTTTCTGACTAATTTAAAATCATAAACTATATACTTAGTATATAAGTATACACCCAAATGATTTTTTTTTCTTTTTTATTCAAATATCCCTTGTTGGGAATTTTTGAAAAAGTGCCCCTAATGACTACAACAAATCTCTTTACAGCAAGGGTAATGTTATTTCCCTGCCTGAATTCTCATTTACTGAATGTCCAACTGCAAACCATATAGATCCTGATCTGTCATTGCATAATGTGACCGCAGATTGGGCCAATGTTGTTTATTCCACTGATTACTCCTAATAAAATGCACAGACCCACATATATCCGTACATTATAGGATGTGAAATCTGGGCCCATGCAGTTTGCAATTTAAGTCGACTTACCAGAATGTAGTGAGATATTTAGTGATTACGCAGTAATGTATCTTATTAAACAACAACAACAATAATATAATAAAACCATTATTCATAATGTTCACCTGATTGATTTTTGCAATAAACCAAAACAACATTCAATATTAATCCGCGGAAAACTCTCAAAACTCATACACAAAATTGTGTACACTGTGATATAAAACTGAAAGACATAATAAATCGTTATTCTGCTCATGCGTGTTTTCTTATTGTTGCCATAGCTACATATGTCAACAACATGTATCTTAAAATCATGGCCCTTAACGGTGATCACTATGCATCTTATAGCTGATAAAAATCATGTTACATTAAGATATTACTACTTGACCGTAATTATAATAGTGGAGTTTGAATACTATGGGAGTGTTAGACATACAGTCGCATTTTTAGTACAAAGTGATAGAAATCTTTAAAAATTGTACCCAGGCAACTTTTATATAAATAATTGTTGCCAGCTAGAACACATATTTACTTCCAAGGTTAAAATAAATCAAAGCAAAATGTAGCACATATATAAACAAAATAATAATGATACTTTTATATCGTAGCATCCGTAATAAATTTCCCTTATTAGAACCACCTGTAGTCCACTAATTAAATTGTAACATATTGATTCTAGAATGAATAAGAAATTTTTTTCCGGTTATCTGGATAAATTTTAAAAAATTATATTTACAAAACAGAATCCATCAATCCAGTTTCGTACATCTCCTCGCAGCATGTAAATATTTTGCACTTAGTGTATATTTTGCAAGATGCCTTTACAAGAGACCACTCAGCTATATTATTCAGTAAAGTAGCTAGCCAAACAACCCTGTAGAGTTGGTGAGATCATCAAAATAAAGCTCTGAGCTGTCTTTCCGTGTAGGTTGGAGATAAAGATCGCACTATATTGGCCAATGTCTTTGATTACACTCCAACACTCCTTTTATTGTTCGCTCCACACGTCTTTGTCATGCATATGTGTGAAGTGCCATGTAACCACAAACTCTTTGTTGGGTAGATAAGGGATGGTATGCATGTAAATAGTTATGTACACTGTCTGTAGGTAGAATACTAGTTTGCATTATTAGGTTTAATGTTGTTGTTGAAGAGTTTAACGCCACATTTCAACATAAGATAGGACATACGTAGCAGCCAGTAATACAGGTGGAGGAAGAACCAGAACCCGGCAAAACCTATGAAAAAATACCGATCCACGAAAAGCTACTGGCAACTTTCTCACGTATCCACATTGGCCGAGCCCAAGACTCAAACCCACGCAGGGTGAGATGGCGGTGATCTGTAAACTAAGGTGAACGCTTTAGACCAGGGATCCGGTTCAGGTTTAATAAACTAGAAAATCATTCAAGTCACTAACAAAGAAGGAAGTTATCAAAATAGGTCAGCGAACTCCATGAAAATCATTGAAGCTTTTTTCAACATTAGTAACTATATATATAAATAAAAAGTGTGACGTGAATTTATATTTGAGCCAACATGGTCTTCATCATGGTCTTAGAACAATATGTAAAAATGGTACATACTAATAATCTTATCTCACCTTCGTCATATATATAAAAATGAAGGAGACGTTTGTTAGCTTCCGGCAATATATTTTTTAATATCTAGAAAAACGTTTGCCTTCTGAATGTCCTGGTTACTATTATAATGATTATCGATTGAGAATTGTATTGTCATCATCATTACATTATCCAATGAGAATTATATTATCATCATCATTACCATTATCCAATGAGAATTGTGTTATCATCATCATTACCATTATCCAATGAGAATTGTATTATCGTCATCATTACCATTATCCAATGAGAATTGTATTATCATCATCATTACCATTATCCAATGAGAATTGTATTATCGTCATCATTACCATTATCCAATGAGAATTGTATTATCATCATCATTACCATTATCCAATGAGAATTGTGTTATCATCATCATTACCATTATCCAATGAGAATTATATTATCATCATCATTACCATTATCCAATGAGAATTGTGTTATCATCATCATTACCATTATCCAATGAGAATTATATTATCATCATCATTACCATTATCCAATGAGAATTGTATTATCATCTTCATTACCATTATCCAATGAGAATTGTATTATCATCATCATTACCATTATCCAATGAGAATTGTGTTATCATCATCATTACCATTATCCAATGAGAATTATATTATCATCATCATTACCATTATCCAGTGAGAATTGTATTATCATCATCATTACCATTATCCAATGTGAATTGTGTTATCATCGTTAACCAATACGTACGACGATAATTTGTATTTAGTGATAATTCAATAACATAAATTCACTTTATTGGAATGATGCGATAGTCAAAAAATACAAAAGGGTTTGCTTGATTTATATTCAGTCAATTATGTGCACTGAGTAGGTTAAAATCTTTAGATAATTAAATAATAGTATGACATCTGAGATGGATTCAATAGGCAACAAGAATGTATTTATATAATACTGAAGTAACAAATCAGGGTCTCAAAGACATAATTTCTGATGAGAAACGTTTGCCCCCCTAATGAGAATTGGGACGTAACATTAGCCCTAAATAAGAATTATAGCCTGCTAATTTATTTTGGTGAATTATTGTAATAGTCATACTGCTCATTTATATGTCAATCCATCAACAGCTTGGTTTCTGAGGAATAGCTTCACTGTCATAAATAACCATATATGGTATACAACCTTATGCTGTTGAGACCTTGACCGAGTTGTATTTCCAAATTTTACATTCATGTAAGCATGTTTGCACTGAATACCATGTTTTCTGCTATATTTTCATAGCTGCCTTTATCTGATGTATTAATGAACACATTGCAGCAGCCTCTAGCTGAATTGGCATTTTCTCAAGTTTGAAACTGTTCCATTCCATTTTGACTCATGTAACGAAACGAAAACAGACCAATGTTTTGTATTATTATAGACCATGGACGATAATCTGATATGCTCATTTATCACTTGTGGCCACCTGTACAGAGATTTCTTCTTTACTCGTGAATGTGCATAAGTCTGCCTAAACACTGTGATTGCAAGTTAATTGTTCTCACCAGTGTGGCTCAACTAGACCTTTCGTGCCGTTTGTATGCGCCAAACAAACTTTCTCTTCAAGGTACAGTCACTTATTGATCAATAAACGGACACATTCCTTAATGTGTAACATACTATTACATTGTGTTGTTAAATGATTCATGTTTGAATGATTATGCTCATGAAGTTACGACTCTATTTCTTAAACTATGTAACATAAAGACGTGAATCCATCAACTTTGTTAAAATCAACGAAAAATGTATATAATTAATTTACAAAGTAAAAATTTAGGAAACACAGTATTGAAAATTAAATTATAAATATTCCTTAATGCCTTAAAGTATCCAATATTCCGGAAGAATTTCAGATGTCTTGGATGTTCTGAAGTATCACAATAATGCAATCCAGAATGTATTTGAATGAGTTTACAATAATTCCAGCCTAATTTATTAATCTGAATCAATGAGCACTTATTAATTCCTATGAAACAATACTGACCTTGAACATTTGCTAGTCAACAAGTCTGTTTCTTGAATGTTCCGAACTTATGAGTTATGTCAGCTTCTTATTTAAACTTGCAATCATGGACAAAATGTAGTCATGTTAATACATTGTTTACAAATGACCATTATCTTAAAGTACAATGCACGATCATGAACAAAGGCTAAACACACAATATAGATATAAACAACAAAGAAAAAGGAGGAATTCTAAGCATAGAATGTTACAGATGATAAAAGAACCTTTTCGATTCTAGCCCGTGACGCGCGATGATGTTTGCTTTGTTTAATATGACATTGTATGAACCACCAACTCCATAGCATTAACTTCTTCCTCATATCTGCTAAAATGAAGTGGGCTGGACTATAAAACTTCCTGTTCATCTGAACAAGGTTTTGAAATGTGTAATGTACTACCAACCTCAATTCAGGCTCGAAGCAATGAAACTAACGGGAAATTTCAAATTCATTCTGAAGTTATATCAGCATCAGATCATTCTTTGTATTTAACTAATTGCAAACAACGGCAAGTTTCACTTGACAAGACATCTAAATATTGTAATTAGTTTAATTTTATGCTTAAGTATTATCAGCGAGTATCGTTTGTAAGCATAACATGATAAAGCATAAAAAACTGACATTGAAATGTTGCATTTCCAAGAAAATGAAAAATATAATAACATGGTTTGATTTCTTGAAATCCCATTTTATTCAGAATTCACTAGTTAAAAAGGCCGTGAAGCATATCAACTTAGTGAAAGGATCATGGTAAAAGCAAACGGGTCTTCCACTGTTTGACAACATCATCGAAGGCGGTTAATATAGTACCAACATGAATTAAAATTATTGTCACTGAAGGTAAATGATCTTATGTGCTGCTGTAGTCTTGGTATTTCCAAGAAATCAAAACATTTTCGATTTCGTTGGGTTAACTACGAATTAGAATGCTTTAACAAAGAAAATCAGTGCAAAATGTTAGTGAGAATCTCTCTGATGATATCTTATGTCAGATCCTTTTTGCTTGCTTTACGCAAGACAATTATTTTACTGAAGGATACTTAGCATTATATGTGCTTTAACAAACATTTATATGTCCAGGAAAAGCAATAGAATAATGAAATAGTCAACTTTATAATTCATTATGTATTAATATCATTATTGGCTATTCTCCTTTAGCAACTGTCACATTAAATACAGTAACACATTTCATGAAAAACTAATTGGTGAACGTGAATAAGGAAAAGCCATACAAACGTTTTAGAGATTATATAAGTCTTTTTACTGAATATAATGCAAAACACTGTATATACCCGCTATTAGTCAAGTCCAACTGCAAACTCCACAGACCCAGCTCTGCTGCCACACAAAGTCCCGCAGATCTGGGACAAAGCAATTTGTGAGAAACATGTGCTCCGTAAAGGCAAGCACATTAGAACACTCGGCCACCCGGAACCCGTCGTGATATTAAGCCAAAACATTTCTCAACCCGATCAACAACAGTCTGATGCGGGATTTGAGATGTTGTGTGCTTATTATTGCATCTGTGCTACAAAATCAGCGTAATTCTTTCTAATAAAAAATTAAAAGACAGTATAATCTTAATTCGGAAACATACAAAAGTGTACTCATATGTTGAATCCAATTGCAAGCTGCACAGACTCGGATCTTCTGTTACATAACGTCACGACAGATCTAGGTCTGTGCAGTCTGTTAGGAGTAATTAACATAACAGCATAATTTCCAGTCTGATGGCTTATCATGCTATTGCAGATCTAGTTCCAAAATATTTGCTGAAGGACGTGACTTGTAAGAAAATAGACATGGAATCAAATATGCTTCTAAAAAAGGTGTTATTTCTTGTTTCTAAATAGCAGTACAACCGTACTTTTTGTACTTAATGTTTCACCGTGTATGGTTTATATTCTACTGAATGAGTCAAAATTCTAGAGTCTGCTGTTGCGGAGACTGTCGTACTCCGAAAGGCACCTTCTACAGTAAAGCAGTGATGGATGAATATAAATGGCAAAAGCTAGTTACATTCATATGTTCCATGTAAAGTCTCTTTTATATATCTGATATCAGAGTAAAGATATTTATAAAGTCTACAAATGAGATAAAAATCACACAGCAGATATTCTCTCTCTCTCTCTCTCTCTCTCTCTCTTGCTATTTTAACACATGCCATAATCAATACTTTGTATAAAAACAACATTACGTGATGAGAAAAATGTTCTACTCCTCAAAGTGTTTCTTCTTGAATACAAACTGATTAGTAGGAAACTCCGATGATCAAATATGTTGTTATTAAGTACGGAAGGTCTGTTCTCCCATGCATGAATACTTGGGTCAGAAACGGGTGTAATGCATACAACCCTAGCAAAAGGATTAATATATCACATCAATACCGACCACAATTATAGAGCAGCACAACCTCACATCTAAATTACATTTTTGTTTACTTGGATTAACCTGGCCACACCTGGAGCACTTGTTCTTATGTTATCAAGTGTTTGACAGGGTACTGTTAATTACAAAACCTTTTTGCTTGTTTATATTTAATCAATCTTAACTGATACAATTGATCAACTCTCAGCATTCACAAGAATTTCTCGATTGGGTACATAGCCTAGGACAGCTCATGTATTATGGTGCCGGTGTAGAGTTATGTAAGTCCTGAATTTGAGACTTAGTCAATATGCAAATATTCTTCGATGTGAAATTTGGTGACAGCGCTGGGATCATAACATTAAGGACTATACCACTCAAAGATTTTAACTTTCAATCCTATAAGGTAAGTCTGCATGGTAACTGATTTCAAGACACAAAGACATATCTCTGAAAAGCGATGTGACTATTTTGTAGCACCAAATCAGGTGCATCAGCACAGACGACGCAATGGGTATGGTACGTATATAGTCTTCGTGAGATCCCTGGTTCCAGCAATAAATGTTTCACTTGTGACATTATAAATTGATTAGTTAAAATAAACACATAGCTGCTCTTATGAGCTCTGGATCCAATAATGAAGAAATTTGTTTCTACACTAAAAGCCGTTTACTCTGAGTTAAGCCGAAGAGTACTGCTAAAACAACACAAAATACAAGCCATCAGGCAAGTACAGCTAACATGCGACGTAAGCGATATGTGCGTTACCAAATATGATCTCGTAACTCGAAATCGCATAACTCGAAATTGGAAACTATGTAAATTTAATGTCATCTCATTTAAAACGTGTATAAATTCTATCCTTTTGTTATGAAAAAGTTTTATTATTTATATCTGTCTTTTATAGAAATAGTCAAGGTAATAAGGCTAATGACATTAATTTGATTGTATGAAAGATTGCTTTCTAGAACTTAAAATGTGAGCTTCTAACACCAGATGTAAGTAATTATAAACTGAAACCAGTCTTGAAAGCAGTATTAGTATTGAAGACTTTACCCAAATTACAGTGCTTATTGGCGTTTGGTGAAAAGAAATAGAAAAATAATTAGGGTAGAACGTATGGATTTTCATCGCAAAAAGTTGGAAATATTCTTCACAGAAAACCCTTTGCATCAAAAAGAAACACTAGTTAGCCCCTAAGCAGCACCTGGTCAGTTAGATGAGTTTAGGTATTAGAAAATTCACTCGACTGTCAGACATTTTCATTCACCATTTCAAACCAGGCAGGTGAATTTTCAGCCCCTGATAATGATATTAAATACAATGATGAAACCATTTTTCTTCCTAAATCACAATGACTTAAAGCCTGCACTTTAAGCTTTACCAGATATTGCTATTTATAGGCACAAGAGTAATTTATCCCTAATTGTTAAGTAAATATGTTTGTCTTAAAAATCATTTCATAACTGCAGAGAAAAGTATTTATGAGTTTTAAACAACACAAAATTTAACCAGATGGCAATTGTATAACACATGCAAGTTTAATAGAACAAAGAACTTGAAACAAATGCAAGATAAACAGAACAAATAATTTCAACTGAAAGTCTCTTGATCAAGGTGTCTATGATATGAAAAGAGTAAATCCATGGACAAACGAGTACAGCTTCTGATACTTAATTATACATATTTATCGTTATATCATTTTCTATTTCAATTCTTTACAGGTGAATATAACAGTCCCCTGCTATGCCTGTGACGAAACAGAAATGTTTGCACGCGCTATAACAAGTTTTAGCACCTAATTAGTGTGTGGTGGTTTTGTATGTCTCTGACACAGTCTCCTTAACAAACTGACAGTACTAAAGACATCTGCTGAAGGCACTGTCTTCTCTCTCTCTCTTTGAAATCAAAAGACTTCAAAAGACAGCAAGCAGATAGTTCGATGTTGATCTGAATGAAAACAAAAACTGCCATAAAATACATGCAGGAGCCTCTTTCCTAGGTACAAAGTCCAGAATCAAAAATCAAAATGGTCTAGGGATATCCAATGTTATATATAGTTTGGAACTTAAAAAGAGGGATTGGGATTTTTTCTTAGATATTCGATAACTCGGTATCTTCAAAGGAACCATGGTTAGGACAATCCTGTTGACATACTCTCAAGATGACCATAGCAATGTGAAAGATAAACATCACTTGATTATAGCCACATCATTTTTAATGATCTGGCTTAAATATAACCCTTCGTCTTGAAATTAAAGCTAGTGTACGAACTGGTTAAATACTGTAATCTGGGAAATAAGTATAATTCAGTTGTAAACACGTACACATAAATAAACACATCTTTATTCAGTTCTTTTTCTTGGTCAGTAAAGCTCGTGTAAGGCTGGTTTTAACAGCAATTTCAACACATATAATAAATATATCATGCTCAGGAAATGGGAGCTAAATGCCGTTCTCACTGGCACAGTAAAAAGCTAAACCAGGCTGGTTTGGACACATATAAAACCCACTACCCTTGGATTACGAGTCCGATGCTGTACCTGCTGAGTTATCGTGGCTCCCTCCAGTAAAGCAATGATTCTAAACTATCAATTACCTGAATGTTTGCATATTTAATGTTAATTTTTAAGCTCCTCTTCAAGCGAGATTATCTTTAATTTATGATCCATACTTGAGGTATCACATGAATGGTGACAAAATACATATATAGGGCTGCAATATCCACACCAATTGTAGCTGTCTGAATAGGTTATCAAGTTAATTATTCACTTCTTATTTTGATGTAGCAAAGGAAAATATTAAGTATGATTAATCCTCTGGATTATTAACAATTCCTTTTTTTAAAATCTAATAACATGTTTGATGCTTGATTTCAAATAAATAATTCATGAATATGAGAAAGGAGAGACATGAATTTAAAATTGATTGTTCAAATCCAAGCTTTTAGGTAACTCAGAGTATACCTTTGTAAACAACGTTATTATCTTCAATGGTAGCTAGCTATATACAATAAAAGATACGTATCCATGAGGTCTAGTCATTATTATTACATGTTCACCTAAACTTTATTCATTTGTCTTTCCCCCTATAAAGCTAACTTTATGCCAGTATAATTTTGTTCGAATCAAATTCCAGCCAGTAAAATCTAAGAACGACATCTGATAAATGAATTTATGCTGTAAACCAGTTAGTTTATACTAATTATCGAAGATACTCACTTACAAATCAAATTCAACTTCCAACAACACATAATGTGATAGCATTTTAGGGTTTATCATAATTGTTCTTCTGGTTCTTTGTAACAAATTCCATAGTCTCTGATCTGCTGGCACATTATGCGACAGTAGATCATGATCTGTGGAGTTTCCAGCTAGATATGCCTTATTTGTAAGTAAATATGGTACGTTAATGAGGACAGATCCTAATATTACCATATTTGTTTCTTATTCAATCCACAATACGCTGATATACGACTCATGTATATATTAATGATTTATATTATGATAAAACCAAATTATAACTTATTTTCCAACCTTTCTTCATTTACTAAGTTTTAAGGCAATTAGTTCCAGAAATCATACAATGTTAGGATGCCTAAGTTACCCATTTTGAATATCAAAATCTAAACAACTGTAATTTACCTGTGGTTACTTAATCCCAAGACTTCTTGTTTTCCTCTCCCTCCCCTCACAGCACCTCTGAAAATAAATGATACGTTATATTGCAATCTATGTTATGTGCGACGTAATAGTGTGGGTGAAGGTATATGCGTGTGATATATATGTGCGTGCGTGTGCAGTTTCTGTTTTGAAAATGACTTACCTGTTCACTGTACTGTTGAATTGCACATTTGTCAGAATAATATTTTTTCTGTTATTCTTCAAACATGTCACGAGTAAAACAGTTTCTAATATTTAGTACGAGTCATCCCAACACGCACACACAATACACGCACAACACGCTAAAGATGTGTTCCGAATCATCCACGTGAAACATAGGGAAGCAAACAGATAATAAATGTTACGTGGAAAAATGGCAAGGGTCAATTTTGTCAATGTCATACTGATCAAAGATACTTGGCTTAGTACATACTTGAATCATATCAGATGTAAAAAACAGGATATATTCGGGTAGACTTGAATCAGCCAAACCTGCATTTTTTTCCTGTTGACAAAATGTATCAACTCAAATAGCAGTAAATTGTTCTGTCGAGATACCGATCATTACATTTTGTCTGGCATATTCTCCAAAATTGTATCAGATGTTATTTTGGTGCAATTCTTTTCATGCAGACAATACATGGGTAACTTTGTGAACATGATCCGATATAACACTAAGTTATAGCAACGCAAATTCGGGTTAATATACATGTATTGCTTATGTTTTAAACAAGATTTGTTTCTTCTAAAAGCTGTTAATTACCTGTAATAGACAATTATAAAACAGATTTTATAGTATACATCGCATCAATGCCCGTGTCTCAGTAAAGGCGGCATTAGAATCTAACCATTTTCTTTAAAATTAACAAAGCCCTCATGAGTGATATACTATACAATTTTCCGAGATTTCATCTTATCTATAAAGAGATTTTCTTAAAGTTTCTTGTTTATTTTGCATGAATACACTATAGTCAGCTACATTATCAAATTTTCCGCATTCTACTCCAAAGTCTGTATATTTTCTGAGGTCATTACAGTGCTCTACAGCTAATAGTCATTTAGTCTTTTACGGCACGTGTGTTAAAATGCTTCAACTGTCAAACATTCTGTGTCTCAGATAATGTAAACTCTGTCTGATAAAGGAAAAGAATTTACAACTGCATATACCAACAGCAGTATAGTATATTATTAGTTCACATCTATGAAATTAGTTTTCCAATAAAATATCTAGCCCAAACTTTAACAGCTTCAATTTTGATTCATGTTCTTGTAGGAAACCTATCAATAAATCAACACAAATACATAGTTTAAGGTATGTTTTCTAAACAAAAATACTTCACACACGACATGAATGGTTATGAGTTATGTTGTCGTATACACGTTTGTTGCAACAAGGAACAATACTATCACAACTATCCCAAAGTTGTTTCACTTAAATTGTCAAACTAACTCAACAAAAGTCTTTCTTACATGTCAGTGCTATGGTCATATGAAATATGTTAGTAGTGGAATAAAGAAGATTGATCTCAGTCGTATCCAGGCTGTAATGCGGTATCATTTGTCAATTAGGTGAATGAAATGATTCTTTTGATACCAGTTGTTTGTAAGGATATTTGTACTGCTTCAATAATGAATCCAACTTTGAGGTATCACGTGAGTCAGAATGTTTTTTCATCAATAAAGGTAACTTGATCTCTGAACAAACAATGGTCTCTTTGTAAGTATAACGTTACAAGCTATGTCGTCGGAAGATTGATTAAGTGTAATTACAGTAATTGATCTTGATCGGTGAGCTATTTCTTAACCTTGAATTAGTTTTACATGCAAAGGCAAGTACATTTCTGAATAAATCAGGGCCTCCACAGAGATCGGAAAAAAGATTGAGTATTATCTGCGACAAATCATGTGGTTATTCAATGATGTAAAAATCAACTAATATCATGCCGTTTGTGAAAGCACGCGCATGTTTGCCCCCACTTATGCTCATATGGTGTATGAGGCGTTGTTAAGGTTGTGTTATATTCTGTGCTTTTAAATTGTGTAAATTTGGGAGAATAAAATAAAATGGACACAACTTATTTATGTTTCGATGTATAATTGATTGTACATAATTTTGCATCATTAACATATAAACATTTGTTGGTTTACATAATTAAAATAATTTCAACCCTTCCTAACTTCCTCAATATTACTGCTACAGCTACTCCTATTAATAACTCTGCTTCTCATGCAACAATCACCAGCATCAATTCTACTTTTGCTACCTCTGCTGCTGATGCTACTATTATAACCACGACAAACAAAACAAAAAAGGTCTCAAAGCCTTAAATTTGTACAATGATTTCTGATCGAAGGAAATTTCAATTACGTTAAGGTCGGTTTCTGGTGTGATAGTATTTTAGTTAGGTTCCCAACAATAAAGTCATGGACCATGCGCGTGTCTAGTACAGTGCGTTCAAGTGCAAATTTACCTGCAGATTGTTTTCTTGTGGTGTGAATTGGATTTCGGTGAAGGCCTGTTTCTTTTCTTAGTTTGGTGTTGAAGTAAAAAATATAGTAACATATATTTTTATTTCTATAAATCTATGTTGTTATTGTTGTAGGATTTAACGCCAATTTTCAGCACACGATAGGCTGCTATACATGGCGGCCAGTATTAATGGTGGAGGATGAACCTGAGAAAACCCCGGAAAGAACTACCGACCCACGAGAAGCTACTGGCAAGCTTTCTCACATACCCACATTGGCTGAATCCGAGACTCGAGCCCACGCAGACAGAGGTGAGATGGCAGTGATCCGTAACGGAGAGCGCGTTATACCACTCCACCTCTTGGGGCCCCTCTATAAATCATTGTAATGTTTGTGTCTCTCACGAGAACTGCTAAAATTTGCATAGAAAGAAATTTTCGTCCTTCAAAAAATGTATCCGAATTACACGGTGAATTAACCGCAAAAGCAAAGGATGAAACAAAGCTATATATAATTACATTACAGCTTTCTCCCAGTGTGTGTGTGTGTGTGTGTGTGTGTGTGAGAGAGAGAGAGAGAGAGAGAGAGAGACTCTACTAATGGATAGTTCAGATAGATAATATGTAGCACGGCACAATATCCAGATAACTGAACGATGTTCCGAAGGTTGATTTGTCCAAATGTTCCTAAGTTCAAAATATGCTTGTACGATAACTTTTTTTCCGAATATGTAAATTAAAAGTTCTCTCGTTTGTAAGGCTTGCTAGTTTTAAGACTATGAAGTTATAAGTTCGAAGATTAATTGATGTTTGTTAGTCCAAGAGGCATTTGACAACAAGGGAATGTCTAGTCCGAACTCATTTGAAAAAAGGCCCAGAAGCATAAAGGTTAATTGCTAAGAAAGTATTTATGAATCATTTCGAAAATTTACTATTCAGAATAAATTGTCATACGTCTGAGCATATTTGAAAGAAGGCTCATTTAAATAAAGTCTAAATAGTTTAAATATATCCAAATATAGTTTAATTTTGGCGCAGTGACGTTAACAAAATCCAGACAGGTTTAAGAAAGAGTTCCAAAGTAGGATACATTGGATAAAATATTTTTAAATCATATATACCTTTATTAAACTTAATTTTTGCAATTCTTCTTTGCCATGAGGTAATACAACATAAAATGTTACAAATGCAGGAACATATTAAACACTGGTTGTGTTATTCAAGCAATGTTATAGTCACCTGATATATACATGATTTCTTATTAAATCTGCATTCTGTTTTAAACAGATGAAATGAGGTTAGAACACAAAATTGTGCTCTACAGTAAGGAAACAAAGGGACACCACATTTTTAAAATTGTAAGACGCCACGTCATATATACAGTAATTTTAAATTCCCCTTACTCCTACAGGGGTCCATCATCTTAATAATAATAATAATAATAATAATAATGTAGACATAACAGCGCTAAATCTTAAGACGCCTCACAAAACTAGATAGCACATAAAACATTTAAAACGACAAGATTACAAAACGAAACACCATGCAATTACAAACCAAGTCATACCGACAATAAATAAGGAAGTAAATGTTAAGTCTTTGAGCTTGTTCTTGTTGTCAAAATAGTGAGTTTTGAAAGCACTCTTGAATGTGATCACATCGTCGTTGTGTCTAGGATCTGTACACAATTAGTTTCACGTAGCTGGGCCCTGGTACGCGCAAGAGCATTATCCGTATGACTTCGTTTTAAATTGGAAACAATGATATTGCGATTGCCGGAAGAGGAGTGTAAGTTTCTGGATAGGTTCTTCTCATAGGTGACGTCACATAGGTATATTAGATTGGAGGCAGTCAACGAAATGTATAATAGTATACATATTTTTTGTTTTGTTCTGGATCGAATGAATGGGTAGCCATTGAAGGTTACATAGCAGGGGAATTGTGCTTAGTTCTTATATTCAAAGGATGATCCAATCAACCGTATTATGAACTTTTCAAATATTTTGTAGTAGATGCTAAGACAAACTAGACTGAAGTGAATTACAATAGTCGATCAGGATGGCTGCAGATTTATCATCATTCCTCTGCAGCTTGTTATATATCATCCACGACTTAACCTCGTAATTGCACCTCTCGTCTCTTTGGATCGCAGCCCCAACTTCATTTTGACAGCTAGATTTGTATATTTGACTGTCATCCGTGTACAATTGATGAGGCAGCGGATGTCGATCAATGACACTGAGAGCGGCTGAGTGTATACAATAAAACGAAAGGGGCCAATAACAGATCACTGGGGGACACGAAAACATAGATCGACTGGGCTGGAATGTTTTCCGCTTACGGACACAGTTTTTGTGTCCTGTTAACTAAGTAGGACTTGAACCATAATAAGCTATATCGTAAATACCTTATAAAAGCTGGAGACGGTGAAGTAATATATCGTCTCGTTTGTATCAAATACCGTAGACTAGTCAAGGAGGGTAAGGACATTAATATATACACTTTTCAAAATCAGAAATAAGGCTATTAACAGAATGGCAGCTCAGTACTATGGCAAGGACAATATGCATGCTGTACATTGCTAAAATAAAATGACTGGATTCAGAGGAGATATACGTTGAGATAGAACAACTTTTTTTTAAGACATTTTAAACGAAAATGAGAGGTTAGAAACAGGGCGGTAGTTCTTTAAATCGTTCTGGTCAAGAGTCAGTTTCTTCAACGTAGGATTTACAAAGGCAGCTTTCAAATATTATGAAATTCCCAGGATGAGAGAAAAGTATTGATAGCATTGGTTGTGAAGACGATATTGGATCTAATCTCTATATTAGTTTTAAGAAATTTGCAATCGGGTATGGAAGGTCGACCAGAGAGAAGCTCGTTGGAGGTGATGTACATTTATCTCTTGACATAGGCTTGTTCGGAATTTCGAAAAGCACTTTCCAGCTTAAACTTTGAGTGATCTTAGCAATATAGTAGGTTGTGTTTGCTGCATAAATTAAGTAACATTCTTCTTAGCAGTTTTATAGATCTGCTTCTGAATAGTAGAACAAAAATATGAGAATATCGAGCTGGACTGGAGCTGCAGAAACTGCAGCAGTCATCAGAATAGCCGTTGATTCCACAAGTGGAGCATTGATCAGTAGAGGCAGATACTCATTATTATAGACTCGTTGTCTTCGTTGGAATATTGACTGAATAAAACCAGATCTCGACTTGGTCCGTAGATGAATATGTACTGGGTATCTATAATATAAATGAGCCGGACAACAACTCCAAGGCCCCTTTTCAGGGCCATCCATTTTTCTCAAAAACCCTAATATGCTACTCAATCATTTCTCATATTTTATTTATATATTGTGTGTGTCTTTTGCAACTGAAACCCAAAACAGCGTGTTGGATAATAACTATAGTTTTAACATTACATTTCGCCTTGTCAGAATACGCTGTCACCACAGTACTGTGATGCTTACTTAACCTATACAATATTTAGCGTTAAGTTTCCCCGTGTCGCAAGAGTGTCATAGTACATGTTAAACCCTTTGAATAATGCTATCTTCATATTGTCGACCGAGTGTCAGTTTTCAAACCAGAGGTGTATTTTTATTTCCTATTGTCGTCAGAACTTCTTTGTGTTGCCAGGCTGTCATAGTCAAAGATAGTGGAAGTAACGTTTATTTCCATTGTTGACAGTTATATTTGTCCCAGAGTGCTATAGTATATTGTTTTCTGCATCATTTACCTTATGGAGCCATTTATTGACTCGGTGGATGGTTATTTTCCTAGCAGAAAAGAATAAATATTTTTGTATATTATGTATATCTATCTCTATGGTGTGCTCAACTTTTGTCCATGATTGTATGTTGTACGTTAGGCTAATGGTCATTTGTAACCAAAAACAATACAACAAAAGCAATGACTGCCACCAAAGATGCAGGCGATTTATATCTATAATCTAAATATTTCTATGGACAAATATACCAATCAAAAATGTTATGTTGCCCTCAACGTGTACAAAAGAGTACCAACCCAATAGCAAAAGCACAGAAACAACAAGTACACCAAATACCAGAAACAACAAGTAAGACAAAACAAAAACATCCACAGCATATCCGCCCGTTAACGTTCTATAAATATCAGCCCAATAGGAAATGTATAAACATCAACAAAGAGAATCAACAAAACAAATTCACAGCTAAAACGTTCAAATATTTGTACCTGCATTTCATTCCTTGTAACCATAAGATGCCCATTATTTCGCTGCAAGCTCTCGAAGAAATTCGTTTAGACTTGTTTCGTGGGTTGAGAGTATCACTAGATGTAAACTCTTGAAGAATGGCCCATATTCAAATCCACTGAATAAGGGATCTTAGAGCCTATATGTGTATACGTACGATAAATGACACATTACGGCCTGTGTTAAAACCTTCTATATATGCAGCCCCACAATGTCTCATAAACGGCTCAATGGATATTTATATAATTTCCGCACCAATGGAACAGAATCCCTAAATAAGAACTTTCAAACAGGTGTTGAACTCACAATCTCCATTTAGGCATTCATGCCCTGCAGAGTCTGGCTATAATCAAGCCAAAGACTGTAACTGTTTAATACTGTCGGCATCCATAAATACCAGCTTTGTTCTCCAACTAATCTAAACGAACTTCGTCAATACTTCTTTCGAGAGATAAGTGTCAAATTTCGAAATTCTTTCAATGAAGTGCCTTTTATCGCGAATAATTTTCTCTAATGATTTGAATAACCTAATGACAGCAGATCACGAGACACTAATTTCACAGCTGACACGTTTGTCGTTACACATTTGTATAACGCATGAGTACTCCTTTCTAAAGAGACTATTGGAACGTGCCACCATGTTCCACGACATATGATCCAAACACTTAAAACAAATAAGTAATTCTCTCTGAAATTAGTAAGCAGGGTACGTAAAATGATCAGAGAATTACCTATTTTAAGGTAATTAGGGAGGGTCCATTTTGTGAAACTAATACATGGTATCATAATGTGTCGTGAAAACTGTTGATTACTACGTCTGGTATCAGAAATTGGTTAACTACTCTGTCTGAAGAACATCTTACCGAAGCTAGCTCCCCAAATTCAAACAAAAAAATCATTAAAAATTAATTAAACGTAAATACCAATCACACATACTCTATGTTTATCACATTCCCTCCATCTGTTCATGGTTAGATATGTAACATTTATTCACCTTACAGTCTCTGTCACATTTTTCGCCCAGACTGCCCTCCACCCGTATATTTAGCCCCCTATTTCTCTAAATGGACCCAACAAGTTTTTCAAGACTTTTGCTGCTGAAGGAAAAATATCTACCTTGAATGTTTTAAATGCGTTCAAATAACAATTAATTAGACAGGTTGACTCATTGTACACTATACTGATTTAATATTGCTGATGCTATTTGAGCAGGCCCGAAACTAAATACTGTTAATGAAGGGTTGCAATGAAAGTGCTAGGTAAATAATAGTTTAATTAGTACAAGAATTGGACAGAATCGGTCCACTATCCACCCTCTGTACATAGCCGGTACCGATGAGTACACTCTTATTTCTCTCATTTTCGACTGTGGGTTGAAACTATCTCTAGATATTACATTTGAAAAATCAGTCCGTATCATATTCATTGAAGGAGGGGATGTTCCAAATGTCAACTTATGAACTGACGGAGTAATCTTGACAGCTTTCTTTTAGCTATACATGTGTGTGTGTGTGTGTGTACGTGTGTACGCGTGAATGTGTGTGTGTATCGCAACCTGTTCAACCAATTACCTGTAAATTTTACCTAATGTTGGAGAAGATCGCTAACTAAAAGCTGTCAGAGAGGTCTTTGGTTGAAAACATTTTAAAGAACAATTCACATCATAGAATGTTTTTGTATAATCGGTGAACTCTCTGTATCCGGTTTTTATATATTTGGTACCAAAGAGTACACTCGCATTTCTACAATTTATCTTAGAATAATTGCTATGAATGTCTAGAAGAGTCTTCAAATTTGATGTATTATTCTTTTTTTTTAAATTGGCTATAAATCGAATCCTAAATAAGGGATAACTAGATGTGAATGAGATATAGGTATTCACTTCGATGTGAATTCATTGAATCGGAAATAAATAGCTGTTTACTTCGTCATTATTGAACCAGTAAATGTTATTTTAATTACTGAATCGGAAATAATGAATAAGAAGTAAGTAAGCAGCATGATGTCAGTCAATAAAGACTCCTTAGATATTATTAGACATGCTGCGATATGTGTACTAGACACGTGCCCATACGCAATATCCAATCGTTAAAACCGCTGTTCCAGAGGCAGAAAAGTTATTTGTATTATTGCCAAACCAAAGTTAAGATGACAGAGTTATCGTAGCTATGTATGATACCGAGCGGAACAAGTTCATTAAGAAAAAGAATACTCGTTTTTTTTTTTTTTTTTTTTTTTTTTTGTTTTTTTGCAACACACTTGTACATGGAAAGCCTCGTGTAATCAAATAAAGTCTCATTGTACCCAAGTAGGAATGGCCGGTAGGAAAAATGGGAATGCTGAAGCACTTTGAAAAAATGTATATTACTGCAGATAAAGAAACTGAGCTCTTCCTAAAATAGTATTTAACATCGTCGATTTTAGAGTAAACTAAACTCATTATCTTTGTTTCTTCTTCCAGCAAAATTAGTTTGGTGAGAAATAGCAAATTACCCGTGTTTCATGTGGTCAAAGTGGCATGAACAATGCAGAAAATACAAAAACGGCACATTGTCGCTGGTTTGAAAGGCTAGATATAATGTGAATTTTCAGAGACATTTGACGTATCTTGAAATAACTTGAATACGTTATTTTGAAAATCGATTGATCACGTTAGTCTCATGACTAATTACTGAGGAAACGAACTATCATATATTTAAAATCAAGTTCTTATTTACGAATTAAAGTAGATTCTGCAACTTAATGGGGGGTATTATTTAACTTGTTTCAATTCACAGCCATCTACATAAAACAATATATTCATATTTTTCTTCACATAAACGATGAACTGAGTTTCGTCGCTATGTTCAAATGAGTTCAAAAACATTACGGAAATAAATCTTTCACAAAAGATCGATTCTGATTTGTTTAGTCGTTAATTCTGCTTCAATATTTTAGAACAAATTAAACCACAAAATTTATCTTTCAGTTATTGCAATCATGCATTCTGTTGCTTTTTTACTCTTTGAAAACATAGAAGAGGGTATTAGATGAAATGGTAAGTCTTTTTTTGTACACATGAGATTTATCAATGTCTTTTCACTAATTAAAGACCTATTAATTAAATTGTTACCCGATGGAATTATTATGTTAAAATAATTTCACCAGTTACCATGACATGTATTTCTTTGTCCACCAGTAATCTTAAAACAATGTTTCTTCATCATCCTTTACCATGATAGTTCCTGCTCATAATATCCAATTGACAGGTTGGACAAATTTCAAACCGAAAATTGAGAAATAGTTTTCTGGCCTCCCTTACGGAGTTGTAACTCTTTACGATCCACGATGGTTACATCGCTGTGATGCGAGCGGATGCTAGGTTCGAAACTGTAATGAAAGACAATGTGACTCCTTACGATCCACGATGGTTACATCGATGTGGTGCGAGCGGATACTAAGTTCGAAACTGTAATGAAAGACAATGTGACTCTTTACGATCCACGATGGTTACACATGCTGTGGTGTGAGCGGATACTAGGTTCGAAACTGTAAGGAAAGACAAGCCTTTATCGATATTCATTTATTACGGCTTTTATTAAATCAAGGAACCATCTACATAAAAATAACCATTAAAACACATTAACTTTGACTTAAAATCTGGAGATGATTCTGAAGCACATATGATTCACTTGATTTTCAAAGATATATAATCGCACTGTATTTTCATCGCTTCAGCAGGATCGTAATCACTGGTGTCACTACGAGGGTGCGGGGAATGCGGGGAGGGGGGTGCTGACCGCATTGGATGACACCATCAGAGGTGATGACACCAAAATGACTGTCTATATATTATTTTAATTTTGTGCAGGAAAGGGGTCCATGGGGGTGACACCATGAGTTACCGCACGTGACTGTCTATAACACATTTGAATTTTTGTTCAGGACGGAGATCCATGGGAGTGACACAGTGAGTTAACGCAATGGGTGACAACAGCCCGAGTGACGCCAATGACCGTAATGACGCTATTGGAATATTTTGAGACCAAATTATTACAGTGGAAAATCATTTATCTCTCAAGTATCAAATGATATCTTCTGATATTTTTCCTGTTCCCTAAAAGTAATCAGACCTAAATCGTTACAAATGTACAACGTGAGAAGCAGTTGAATAGGCCATTGGAACTGAGCCATACTCCTCTTCTTCATTCAGAAGATTCTAAACTTCTGTAAACTTTGGCCCAAACTGAAATGTATAATAAGAGTAATACCACATTTGGTTTATATAAAGACTTGTATAACATTTGAGAAACCAACTCCCCCAATGAAAGAGTTAACCCAAAACACTTAAAAATTATGACACCGTGGGATTGAAACTCTTTAGTAGCATTATCATTAAACACTTGAATATCAAGTCAGCTTGGAATTTACATGCTTTAAACATATGACGCAAACATTCTTTTTAAGTACATCAGCATCTTAGCTAAATTTTTAAAAGTAATTAATAGAATAAATCTAAACCCAGTGATACATCTTCAAGAAGTAGTATCAATTATACCTTACTGTAATTGTGAAACTGATGGGTTTTTTTTATTGCAGTTGGTTTCATCTGGCATGAAAAGACTTTGAACAATTCATGGATTAAACTGTTACGCAAACGCACAGAGATCAAAAGACAGTCGGCTTTCTTGGCGAAATTTGAAGATTAGTCAATAAACGAAGCATCATCGAGCTATCGCTATTCGTACTTTAACCTTTGATCGGGCTTCCTTTCTCGCCCCATTTTTTATATTTTATATATGGCGACGAGAAAAGAAGTCAATTACCTTGAGAAATTCTTCAAGCTGGAAAGAGTAGTGATACATGACAAAAGCTACCTACAATGTAAATACAAGGAAGGAACGCAAGAAATAGACATGAGGCACATACAAAGGGAAAATATACCTTGTCTAACCACAGTAATGATAGCCATGAAAATAGCCCACCCGGAATGTATGGATAGAGTATACTCCATAAACCCTAATGGATACAAAGGCTACATAATAAGACCGAAAGGGAAGAAACCAATATTACCATATGGAGAAATGCAGATTGGGAAAGAAAAAGTGACAATAAAGGAACCAGAACCATTGCTAAGGGAGATTAAAAAACGAACAGGAGAATTACATGTTACAGACATCCCGCTGGAAATACCAATAGAAGCAATAGTCAAGCGTTTTGAGGAAAAATACAATATCCCGGTTAGCTCAGCAAGGAACAGAACGATAGAAACAACATCAATTTTAGACGGAACACGGATATTAGAGATAGAAATCAGTAACATGAAGAAAGTAAAGAGAGCCTTTTACATATTCGGATTCTTAGCAAAGACATGGTACAAAGGATGCATTTTTGACAGAACATGCAATAGATGTGGGAACACAGGTCACACACCATTTAAATGTACCCAGAACTCGGAAAATATAGGACCAATAATGACATCTACGAAAACAAGCAGCAGACAAATAGGAAATATGCAGCCACAACAACAACAACAACAAAGAACACAAGATGTGCAGCAGCAACAACAACAGCAGCAGGTACAAAAACAGGAAATACCGAAACAAGCAGGAAAAAAGATAGAACAAATACAACAACAAAGAGATGAGCAGAAGCAGCAACAACAACAAGAGCGTTTACAAGAACAAGGACAACAAAAACAAAAACAAGAACAGGAAATACAGAAACAAGCAGGAGAAAAGCAAAGGATAGAACAAATACAACAACAACAACAACAAGAGAGAGAAACTATACTACAGAAAGAAATTGAAAACAATAAAAAAGGGATAGAAGTCCAACTGCAGCAACCCAAACAGACAAGAAATGAACAACAAGGACAACAACAACAACAACAACAACAAACAAAGCAACAACAGGTGATGGGAAATAGACAAGAAGAACAACAAAAGAAAATAAAATCACAACAGCAACCAGGGTCAACAACAACGACAACAACACCAACAGATCAGCCTCCAGAAAATGAATCACGGGGATGTAAACAACAACAACATCAAATACAAATGCAAATACAAGAAAGTCAACTGCAGCAACCCAAACAGACAGGAGGACAACAACAACAGCAACAACAACAAACAAAGCAACAACAGGAAAATAGACAAGAAGAACAACAAAAGAAAATAAAATCACAACAGCAACCAGAAAACTTAGAATTACAAGGGTCAACAACAACGACAACAATACCAACAGATCAGCCTCCAGAAAACGAATCACAGGGATGTAAACAACAACAACAACAACATCAAATACAAATGCAAATACAAGAAAGTCAACAAGAAAATATCAAGCTAATCCAACAAGATATTGAACATGAGCAACAACTAGAAAGCAAATTACACCCAAAACAAACAAAACGAAGTCTACAAGAAAAAGAAGGGATACCAATACAGCCATCATTACAAGAAAGTGACTCAGAAGTTACAGCTTTCAAATTACAACAGATCCAGAAAACACAAACACCTAGATTATTAGAAACACCCCAAACAAACAGGATACCGCAGCAAAATTCAAATGAAGACCCAGAATTGCTACAACCAATGGAAACAAGCCTAGATTTAAGGAAAGCACTTCGAAATAAGACAAAAATGAAAAGAAAAGAAAGGAGAAAAAGTCAAAAAGAGACAGAAGCAACACCTATGTTCAGCTACGATGAATACATTGAAAGAAAGTATGGAATTTAAATAATTTAAAAAAAAAAAAAAAAAAAAAAAAAAAAAAAAAAAAAAAAAAAAAAAAAAAAAAAAAAAAAAAAAAAATTATTACACTTTACAAAAAGCAATAACACAATAGCTAAACATACAGAATAGCAATCATAACATGTAGGGCAGGAGGGCCTCCCTAACTGGTCTGTGAAGATCAAAAAGGAGAGAGAACCCTCCAAAAAAAAAAAAAAAAAAAAAAAAAAAAAAAAAAATTTTTTATATTTGAACATTTATGTTTATTTGTAGGGTCAGTTGTCAATTGCCTATCGACCCGTTGGAATTCACAGCCACAAAGCCAAATTAATAAAGCAAATACGTTCAATCTGCGTACTTGGAGCGGTCACTCCTGATATGTTTCAGCGGCCTTAAAAGACAGGGTTCAACCGCAGCCCCGTTAAGAAATATATGGCCATTGACCGCAGAAAACGGGTGACAGCTGATTACATTACACTTTTTCATGAAATTCACCGGAGAAAATTCGAATGACCCTTGGAACCAATTGACTAATGAACTTGTTTGATCATTAGGGCAGGTTTGAGTATACACGGAACTGCATCATACAAAACAAATGCAGTAAATTCTCCGAGCTACTACGTGTTCACTTGGTACGTAGGCTATTGACTCGAGACTTCCTTAAATTAGGATTATTTAATTTGGGTACCTTTTGACTTGGGTTAGGTACCTTTTGACTTAGGTACGTTTTGAGTATGTTTTGACTTGATAGGGTAAAATAATTTAGAAAATGAAAGAATTTTTTTTTTTACTGCGACACATTAGATCAACCTAATCGTACCACTTTTGAAAGTCACCTATAATCATATAATCAAGCTCTGACTGTGAGATGAATTTAGGGGAAGGAGTTGGGTGAACATGTTTAGAAGAGCAGGTTACATCTTTTAAACTTCGATTCTGGAATATAGCTGTTAATATAAAGTACTTAAATATTATTATCATTATTTATAAAAACCGCAAGCCATTTTTAAGTTAGTAGATGTCAGTTCGTTTATTTGGATATTAAATCCTAGTAACTCAAAATTTTTATTTCTGTATTGATATAGTCTAATTATTACTCGAATTGATTGCAAATATTTAGCATCTATGCTTTCTTCCCAATCAATATGTGTGTGGTTCTGTAAGTACAATAATTAGATGTTAAAGTACAATAAATACATAACACTTAAGAGGCCGGATAAGATTAAAGCTGTTAAAAAGTTCATTGAAATGCATTTTATCACTCACACATCCTGCATCGTTAAGCCTTATTTATTACCTTCTATCCACCATTTCTGATATTCAAAGTTAAGTTTTGATAGATATGTTAGAAAAAGTATTCAGTCGCTTGAGGTAGTGTTTGATATATATCAAAGAATATTCAATTTCAAACTGATGAATGTGTGAATACTGTTCACGTAAAAAAAAAAAATCATTTGACCAAGCTAGCTTGAGTGGAAGACATTACGAAATATCATACAGAGGTACAATGTCTGGATACAAGATTTCAAGGTGATAGGTTTTAATTTTAGTCCATGCATAGAAGCTCCCGAAACTTTCTTATTTTTTTTTTTTTTTGTGGCAAAGTAAAACATTGTTCCTTGGATACTCACTAGTTCAGATGAACATCCTTCATAACTCTGTAAAAGATCGTGTCAAAGCAAATTCATAATGATCCTGTATCAGATATAAATATAAACGTATAATAATTATATACCATCGTGACAATTAAGAAATGCATTGAGACAATTTAGTAGAGGTTCATTTTCAGACACGTTGCATCTTATTACGGAACATGGAATTATTCTTCAATTTGAAGAAGTCTTTATTGAAATCATCAATATTTGTGTCTCACGCGTCTGTACACAAAATGTACTGTACTACTAATCATTTATAAATTAATTTTGAGAGCGGGATAAATAATTTTCATTTGAAAGCATGCAGATAAACGGCTGGCCTTAAATCGATCGTTTAGATGTGATGGTATCTTTAAATCTACCTCTAATATCCTTCGGGTATCATTATTATATAGGAAGTTTAACAGCGTTTTATTAACCCATACCTTTTGTTAATCATTTTCCTGTATGAGATTTTCAGCATGCATGTATTAATTCAGTGTCCATCCATAGACGTTGTCGGTACAAAGATACACAATGGACCTTGACCTTTCGAATTTTTTATCATTTCCTATTCTACTATCGGTGACATGAGACTCGCAATCAATCATGGCGTATCTGTGTGGTATTATTCTAATATCGTTTCTACCTGCATCTTCAAACTGGCACATTGAGCTAAACCAACTGCATTGTAGCAGGGATTTGGATCAGGTGTACAGTGTGTCATTAACACATTTCAAATCTATTTGAAAATGTCACGCAACATTAGCGTCTTGATGGCTTAGTGGTCATGAAGATCACTTAGTATGTTGAATCTGATGGGTCACATCACATCATAAGCATACTAATAATCGCTATCCGATATAACAAAGCCATATTCAGAACCTTACTATAATGTTTCATTCGGTAAATGTTTCGCTTGTGCTCTGATAATTTCCTCATAGCAGTTTTGCTTCTTTGTTATGATTCCACTTCACGGATGACTCTTGAAAGACGTGATAACGGTATATTTCGATTATGTCAATAGAATCGGCATGCGTATCTTTCTCTTTTATCTCGCACTCTAATTGTTCTAATGTTTGTCTTCAACTACTACACTGAAATATAAAAGTCAGTATTATTATGCACTGTGCAATTATAATGCATTTGTCAATTTCATGAATGTCTGAACAAACTAATTTATCTTCTATAATTGATCACTCGGTGTAATGTTGTTATGAAATACATTACAAGAATATTTAGTTAGATCACTGATTTCATACCTGTACATTATGTTCATTGGGTTTGTTCTGTGGTGATATTCGCGGTATTAAATTGTTTAATTGGTGTCACTTTAAACCTGGCAATTATGTTTAACCGCAAGTTTTAAGAACCAGACTAATTTTTCTCAATTTGATGAATAACTCAAATTGAAAAATTCATACGTCTTGATTGTTAGTGCCACAAGATCAGCTTTCGTTTGTATTTTTCGGGATATAATTTAAAAGCTTTTTATTTATGGATTATATTTCCGTTTGGCTTTCCATTTGGTTCCATTCGTTCTCGTTTATGTTAGGTATTCATGGAATGGTCATTATTGTTTATGCTTTTTTGAAATAGCTATGTCACGTATATATGTCTTCCTCTTTTAATGTATTTAATCTGTATACATTTAAAAATAGTTTACTGTTGTTGAAACTTTAAATATGCTTGTAGCATATTTGCCATACATTTTAGGATAACGACTACTTCTGTATCCAATGAATCTGCCCTTGAGGGCAATGCATTCAAATGAAGCCACTTACCATTTATAGGTTTAGGGTTACGACAGTATTTTGTAGTGTCATTTAGGATGCTACAACCACGCATCCAAGTGACGCTATGACGCTATATGCCCGTCATTCGTTAGGCCGGTTGCTTCCAAGGGTCATACTTGCTGATATGGCTTCTTTCGTACGTAAAAGTGGCTCAATTGGCTGTTGGGTTGTTACCGTGGTGTTAAGAGGCTCCCAATATGTATACTTTGCATAAGATCAACTCATGTTTAGGCCGCAAGATTAAGCCATTCCTTAGTAGTGTGTAGTGTTTTCTTATTGTGGTCTTTTCTTGAAACCTGTAACATAATGCTTTATCTCTTATTTCATTTTTGTGGCCACATTTACTCACTTTAATATAGAACTATCTTAGTGAAAGTAAATATGGATCCATTAATAAGTAGTTTTGAAATTCAACTAGTATATTCCTCGGTTATTATTATTATTATTATTATAAAATTAAGACCTATGTCGTTTTCATAGTAATCCTTTCCATCGGCCATCATCGATACGTCCGCTTCCTTGTCCGTTCACAGCGTCTGTAGCCATCAAATATCTGCAGCCAGTATGTACCACTGGATGACATTTGTCTTAGTTATATGTATTTGTTACCCTTCCTCCCCACTTTTTAATCTCCACTAGAGGCGATCCTTGCAACCAATATAACTCCTGAATCATTCAACAATTCCGATTCAATGACGTGTCATGTGTGAGGTATGTGTCTTCAATTTTCGTTTATATAGTCTTGACCATTGACAACTGACATAATGTCATCATCATAGAACTTAATGCAAGTTTCGTGAATTTTGTCTATACACTTTTTGTGCCATGTATGCCCAAATGGTCGAAGATGTACCAGGGCTATGAGATGCGAGCACAACCCAATGGGCTTCACTCACTACAACTTGTTTATAGCCCCTTAAGCTTACTCTAATAATGATTAGCCTTAGACGCTATGACAATGCAGTACATGTAAATAGACTCTCATGAACATGCAATAAAAGTAAACAAAAAAGAAAACGCCCATTCATCATATAAAACTAAATCACCATACTGTAAATACGTCAAATGTTTAAAAAGCTTACGGTTGATATAACCCTTTGATGTATTAGTAATATAATACCGGTTCATATGAACAACATTAAAAATGATCACATTTCATATTTGATGATGTGATATTGTTAAAAGGAGTACAGTTCACATAACCATATGTCTCCTAATGATCCGATTCACAATTCAATGTCGTTTTACTTAGCTGGGAATTCGCGTCCTTGAATAAATTTATACAGCCCAAAAATTAGGCTACTGCAGCTACGTTGCCGTACTGCCGGTTATGCTGCTACACTAACCGCCATGCTGTTACATTGTTAGCTATATGCTACTGCCAGTACTGTGCTGCCACGCTTCCGGATCTATCAGCTATGATGTTAGCTCTACCAGCCTTATCAACTATGCTGCCACACTGCCAGCCATATCCGCTCTGCCGCCAGCCCCATCATACCGTCAATTACGGGGTGCCACACTATAAGCCCAATCAGATAAAATTAGACCAAACTTGCTTGTGTACTTCATAGGTTAAACGTTAATAAAATATCACATCTCAAATAATATCCAGCACATAAAAATACTAGTAATTATTATGTAAATCTATTACATACTACTATCAATTTTCTACCTGAGCATAAAGATCTTAACAGTAAACTCATCCATTTTCCATACCCAAACACTGTATAATTTACCAATTATCTTTTTCTAGTCAGTATAGACACAATTGTAATGCCATCTTTACACTTAATTGGTTATACATGTTTCCCATTTTTAAGTTCTATTGTTATAATGTCAATATCTTTATTTCGTTAGATTATATTTGTCTTCAACTCACTCTATTCTTGTATGTTTGCTCATATCAAATCAAGAAAAGAAAGTTTAAAACATATTTGCCGCTAATATTTATAACTCTTCTTTTCAATCCAACTTTACGTCAGTTGTGTTGATACTGTAAGACTTTTTTTTTTAATACTTCAGTCTATTTACGGGGATTTGTAAACTAACTTGGTCGTTTTCAGAGGTGATACAGTTATTACCAGAACAGCTGTTTATGTCTTATGGTCGTTTTACTCGGTCTCATTTCTTACAAAATAACGATCACATAGACTATTTAAAGTGCCCATCAAACGAGCAGAAATAGAAACACTTACATTCACCTTTTTACCTTTGATAGTAGATCTTTCGCAGTTCATCTTATTCGTTTAGTCTGATAATTATTTAAGTCTTATAATTTGCTTATCGAGATAAAATATCGAAACGCATATAATTTAGTATGTGGGATAAATGACTCGTGCATATTGTTGTTGTTGTTGTGGGGTTTCATTTCATTTCTTAGCACACGATAGGTTATACATTGCGGTCAGTATAACGGAAGGAGGAAGAATGCGGGAAAAACTAGAGAAGAATCACTGACTCAAGTGAAGCTACTAGAAAGCTTCTCACGTATCCACAGTGGCCGAGTCCGAGACGCGAATCCACGCTGATAGAGGTGAGACGGCAGTGATTCGTAACGGTGAGCGCTTTAGTCCTATAGGTAACCCGGGTCTCGATTCGAGCATAAGCCAATTATGGTTTCAATCAATAGTCCCGTTTGTTTCATCTTTGTGATTCACAATATCCTTCCTAAGAATTGTGTTTAATTATTGGATATGAATTATTAGCTTAACGTTTGTCCATGATTGAACGTTGCAGATAATGTAGGAAACATGTTTCACTATAATATACAGTGTAAGTTATATTAACAAGTTGAAGTACTCATGCATATCTAAAACGTTGTATGACTAAGTTTAGAGCCATGATTATACTGCATGTATTTGTAAGCAATACATTGAAGAAAAAAACTGATTCCTAAGTTCTACTCTCTATCTCAATGTCAACTCTCTTTCTATGATAGTGATCTAGTATCAATATTGTAATCGACGCCACAAAATTGCTCATGTGCATAAAAGGGGACCATATAGAATTACCTGCATATTACTCCTTCCTACCTGACGGCATGTTTTGAGGCGGTAACCAGACTACAGGGGATGATTATTTTGCCAAGATGCACACCTTAGAATTATTCGTTGTTCATTCCATTTGTTTTGGCCTCGTTAATTTGGGTAGGTGTTTTTAATGATAGTGTTTCCACACATAATGACATTGTCAGCTAGATACCTTCTGATAGCTTACCTTCGAATCATTTACGTAAGACTCGTTAAGTATAAAGTGAACCAAATTATGTTAATTGAAATCGATTTGTGTGCAAACTATCAGATGCATGCAATGTACAGCCTATTGAATGCAACAAATTTAGCCACACAATGCTTAAGTAACGCTCATGTGATCGTGCTGAGTTGAACGTGAAACGGAATTGGAAAATTGGTATTGAAAATTTATCGATCCATCGTAGATTGAAGGATCGTTATGTAAATAAATACAGTATGTGCTTCATTCCCATCAGGGATCACCTAGTTAGTTCAATGATTTCATTCCACAGTCTAACAACAAAGTCAACAAGACTGAATCATATTATCAATGTAAGTTTCTACTCTAAACTGTGTTATCTTTTAGTATTACACATTCGTTGTTCATACAAATTGTTTCCGACACTAACATGATATGATATCACATAAACTGTTGTACTTGTAATAAGGATCGAATATGCAAACTAATCTAACCTATGTAATGTCTCGTAGTTTGATATTGTTAAAAAAATTATCTCGCTGTATAATTACGGATATTTAAGATACTACATTAATTACTTCATGATTCGCTATTACAATAGTCTTGTTAGCTTTGAAGAAAGCTAAATGGACAAAATATCGCCTAACATAGATCGATTGTATGTATCGCTGCCAAAAAAGTAGAAACATTTTACAATAGGCACATAGCATATAGTAATGACCATTTGAACATAGGTGATTTGCTGACAAATGTTTTTTTTTATAAATTAAATCAAACGCTAATTTAATCACTATCAACAATGGTAAGAATATTTAGGGTGATGTAGACATTTACTGTTGATAAGTAAATAAGCCACGCTTACGTTACATATTTTATCATTACGCACAAAGTACATATATCTCAATATATTGAGGCATATATATATATGCACATACAATTAGATCATAACAAATGTACCTTACGAATGTTGTATTACTATGTAAAGGAAGACCTTTATAAGCAGGATTTTAACTGAAAAATAGTATACATTTTGTAAGAATCAAAAAGAAGCAGAAGCAGAAAAGATAAACAAAATACGGCAAATAATATAATGTTTCTTGTATGTACAGTCTTCTGGAATGAGATAAGTTGTTTCGTGTTTGTAGATTCAACGTTTTGCGTTGAGGAAGATTTTTCTCCTCCCAAACCCTTCACCCACGCATTGCAATTACATATAATGGGCCTGCTAATTCAATCCCGGTAGAGATTTCAATATGAGTATGGATGATATTCCCGGTAGAGATTTCAATATGGGTATGGATGATATTCCCGGTAGAGATTTCAATATGAGTATGGATGATATTCCCGGTAGAGATTTCAATATGAGTATGGATGATATTCCCGGTAGAGATTTCAATATGAGTATGGATGATATTCCCGGTAGAGATTTCAATATGAGTATGGATGATATTCCCGGTAGAGATTTCAATATGAGTATGGATGATATTCCCGGTAGAGATTTCAATATGGGTATGGATGATATTCCCGGTAGAGATTTCAATATGAGTATGGATGATATTCCCGGTAGAGATATGAGCATGGATGATATTTTACATTCTAAAAAAATCGGCAACATATATTTACACGATCCGAACAGAACACGGTTATGTTAATACAAGAATTTTCAAGGAATTTATATTCAATGAATACCTGTATAGGCGCTCAGTTAGTTATAATTAACATGTCTTGATGATTTGTCCTTCGTTTTATATCTTTACATCCCAATAGGATCTTTGCTGCTTGGGTTACGGTAGTGGTGTAATATAATGTTGGCACATAAGTTGAGTCAAAGTATCCTCATCTATCCATAATGATACATGTACATAATAGTATCCGTAGATACATCAATTACATCAGCTGTTGTTTTTTGTTGGATTCTTTATATTTTTATTCTTTGGGTGTGTCATCTCGTGTATGTGTGTGTGTGTTGTCTACAAAAATCTATTTTGTAATCAGACGCTACCTTCTTTACGTTATACACTATTCCAACTTTTAATGGAATATTTTCTAATCAATCAGAAATATATCTTGTATTTTTCGAGTAGAATGCAGTTTTAAATTAGAATTAAGTACTTCTGATTTTAAGCAGTTTTGTAGCAGTTGCAATTTTTGTTTTCAGCTAGAAACTTCATAACAATTGATCTATGTTTAAGCAACTTTACCAGGATAAACCCCACTTCCTATTCATAACCACATTGTAACAAGATAAACGGATTGGATTTCGGATTCATAATAGAACACTTTTGATGATGATACAAATACAATGTTTAATCATGAATGACTTCAATGAAAAAGAATTATGATTAATATGTGAGTGTATAATATCCAAATATTGTACAAATTGCCATACTCCGCACGAACCTAATAATGCAACAAATGAAAATACAAATAAAATAACCTTACGCTGTACAAGGACAGGGGTGAATGATCCACATTATTTCACACGACGAAAAGAATGATGTGTTTTACTTAAATTGTAAAAGTGAATTCACTCAAATACGTGACAAATCAGGTATTGTACTCAAACATTAAAATGATGAAAACAAATGGACAGATATCATACAAAATATCTGTATAATCCCAAACATACTGAGTATTACAACCCCCCAAAATTAGCCCACGGCTAAAAGATTACTTGTATGGAGTTATACTCTCCGTCACCAGCACACTTGGCTACCAGTCACTCTGGTCAATCAAGCAGTCAGTATTCCAGTTAGTCACCGACCACCATTCAATTCCTTGGTCAATCAAGCAATCAGCACCTACCAATCAGTCAGAGACGCCCGATCACCTGCTACTCGAACAGAAATACTGTTCACTCAGCTCTACGGCTGCTATGGTTCAGCTTTACAGCTGTTATGGTCAACTTCTACGGTTAGTTCTGCAGCTGGTACCACGTCGACTCCGATCAGCTGAAAATACATCTAACACCGTTTACTATGCACGACAACTGCATATATGATAAAACGCAATGATGTTACATATGGTTAGCTATATAGATTACATTATTCGCAGTATAATTGCAAAGTAATAACAAATTCAGAAGTGAACCTACCCGTGTCCGATAAAACTTTACATTGCTAATATAAATCTCTTGCTAAGTCGCAAACAAGAATAGAAAATATTTGCATTATACTAAGTAAGCCAAAGCTACGTGGAAAATATATCAAATTAAACGTAGTAGTACGATAGTTATAACTTATAATATACATAAGAAATTAATAAATACCTCATATACCTCTACAGCTGAAGATGTGCAAGTCCTTAAGTAGACCTCTCACTGACAAGACGTTCAGCAATGTGAAGATTGGGTCTTACGGTGAGGCATTTATACGCAGACGATGCGGCATAGGATGAACCGAAATCACTGTTTTGAAATATTGTACAATATACATAAATCACCGTCGGGTATGGTCATACACAACAAAACGAAATTCGAGTACGTGTATTTAATAAATAATGGGATTTATACAATTCCGTTACAGATATTATGAGAACCAAAATATTTCACCATCTAGTTCTGCACTCATATACGTTAAGTTTCCACTCTATGTCAACCATCCGTACTTTGTCGGGATTAACGAGAATCTTGGGTAGCATTTTTTCAGTTTGCAGCATTGGCTGTTTTAGTGAATAAGATTTCAAGACGATGATCTTGTTACCACCTTTTAAATCTCATTGTCATGCTGGTCTTTTAGGATGTCTTCAGAAACAGCTTTCAAAATGTGCTTCCTACTCGAATTTCAGACGAAAACGACAAAAACCTCCAGGGGTTAATGTGTTAATGGATGCATTTTGATGACGTCACCAAATTAGAATATTCCTTGCGTACTTAGTCGCTTGTGCATCGACATTGCACATAAATTACAAATTTACACCCACCCACCCCACACAGTGAACCAAACAGAGAGAGATAGACATACCTTGGAGAGCAGATATAATTTATAAACTCAGAACCAGTAGTCCCAGTTGACAGTTAAGAAATTATGCTGCAAGACGTGAAGGATAGTATAAAGAGTGAAAGGGCATAAATGTGATCCCGGACAAAACTGTGTTTTTACAAGGTTGACAAATATTTTCAAAAACTTACCAGGAGACACTGGAAACTGACAAAAGTGACACGGAGAATGGCACAATAGACACAGTATGTTTGGGACTGAGAAGTATGAAAAGATCTACATGGATAGTAGCAAGCATAAAAGAGAAGCATGCTATGGTCCAGAAATATGTCCGTCTTGCAAAAGAGGAAGCCAGGCAAGTTAAAGTTGTATGCATGGAGAAGCAGGAGAACTGGGTATGCTGCCAAGCTGTATGTAACATGATACTGTCTTGGCGTGACATCTGGAGAGTTCAAGCCCAGAAAATCACTTTCCTTTTGCACTTGGAGTATGATGTGCTCCCTATATTAACAAACCTTAAGGCATCGGGACTAAATGAGGACCCAAGCTGATAATTTGTGGGAGACTTGCAGATTTAAATTACATACCACCTTCCTGAAATGTAAATGTTACAGATGATTGGCAGTTTTAGTTTCTGGAGTGCTTGCTAAGATTGCAGCCAGTTTGGACATAACCAGTAGAAGTATCGAGTGAGAAGCAGACACAATTGCATGAGGTTCATGAGAGATCTTGACAACAATATAAGATTGGAAAATGCTAGCAGATATAGACAGACTTCTGAAATTCACAATGCACATCAGTAACACCAACTTCAGATCTTATATTATGCTGTTATCAAGAGACACCAGGCAGGTGATCTTGTTATATTTGACAGTGCTGTTGAAAGCAAGAATGGAGAAGGCCCTGGAAAGGAAATTGACCAAGTATTAACCACTCACCCACGAGTATAAGTAAAAAGGATGGAAATATGGGATCTGGTGATATTGGATGTCATGGCTCTGCAGCACAGACCTTCTGGCATGCCGGATTCATCAGGATTATAGGACTTTGCCACAGGAACATAGCTGCCAAGTTTGGCAAACTGGCTGAAGAAGTCTCTCATAAGATTTGGCTCAGAAGAGAGGAGTGATGGAGAAACTAGTTGGTTCCAGGCTGAGTCTGCACACCCTTAGAGCATCGTGGGTTAACACCAAATGCGCAAGAAAATGGTATCCTTGCTTGCTGACAAATAACACAAAAAAATGTGATCTGCCTCAATAAATGCAAGGAATGCAGCTTCCAATATGTTGCAAAAACACAGAAATTTAAACATTACAATGAATATCTGCAGATAAGAACAGCAAACCCAAAAAGTGTGAAGCCCAGTGGCAGAACATATCTCTTCTCCAGGCTGTAATTTCAATGATGTGTTCGTGACTGTGATTGCATGTAACTCAAAATGGAGCACAGAAAATGAAATCCAATGAAGCTTGTTGGATCTGCCAACTGCATACACTAAAACAGTGGTTTAAATCAGGAAGAATAAAAACGGACATTTATCAATGCATAGGTAACCAGAAAATTTTCAAAATCACATTTTCAAACCATTTTTTTTTCTCGCCATAAATTTATTAAAAATGCATTTATGAAGCTATCATATACTACCAACTTAATGATGCAATATTGCTTTAGAACATACCTTCATGCAAGTTTTAAAAACAGCAAGCACATCAAACTATTATATCCAGAATGGAGATCTTACATCATGGATGGAAACTTTTGCTGTCCTACTGAAGCAGACGATTGGAGTCAATTCTTATCCATGCCTGCCACACTATCACTTAAAAGTAGCAACACTCAACACCGTTCAATCTTTAATTTTTATTTAATTGTAACTATCTACTGCAAACACAATGTGATTTTGTATAGTACTTGCATGTTTGTTTTGTTATGTTGCCATTTGTGTAATTTATCATTTGCTGCTTTGTGCCCTTGAAAAATGAATCAGTTGATTTCGAAAGTGCTTGGGCTGCTGTCACATCAGTTTTGCACTGTTGTTTTTCAGTTTTTCTGTCATATATGTATGTGTGTGTTTGTGTGCACAAGATTTCCGTTTCTGTGTATTATGTCTGTACGTATTACCTTTTCTCTCATGTTGATATCCTTGGATCCATTATTCTAAGAATCAGAATAATTTTTTTTAGAACTAAACAAAAATAGTACTGCCATATTTTCATGCATAAAATCTTTCACTGTCTCCTCCATCATACAAAAAAGTAACACTAAAAGTAAAAGCAATAACCACAACAGACACAATAACAATCTTTATGAAAAATTATTATATATTTACCTGTACAAATAAACCATAACATGACCATAAAACACTTCAAATTGATTTCATTGTGCATCTGTTTTATACCATTGCATAAATAGTCAGGAACTCATGTTTTTCAGTACATATTTATACTGTGAACTCTTGATATGTAATCTGATGGAGTTTTGTCAGAGACAATAAAACATTTGACTAAATTGTGTGCATAAATTTAAAGTGCATCTAAACATTGCTCCATATAAAAGACAACGGTATATAAAGGACAAACTTTCTCTGCTTCATCACTGTCTTTTTTAGATGGATTTCACTGCATTTATATCTTGACTGTTTAAGCTGTTTTTGGGCACTGACCATTTAAGGTTCTGGAAAGGGCATAGGATTTTCTTTAGAACCAGTACATTTTTTCTCTGGCTAATATGGGGATGCTCATCAGAGCAAAGAAATTATTTTCCAGCACGAGTCAAAAAGCTATTGTCCCCAAAAAATATACTCCACCTGATGCCAAAGGTTTACTGCTCTGTGAGTTCATGAAAGGAAAAGGAAAAAAAAAGGACATTTTTTCCCTTTTTCTTCTGTGTAATTGTTGTTGGGCACTGTTCATGTGGTACTTTCAGCAGTGGTTTCCTTCTTCATACATACCTGCCCATTATCTGAGTATATGTGTGCAGAAAACAAATGTGACAAAGAGAGTATTATTGAATTACTCATCTGGTATGACTGTATGAGTATTTTATGAAAGCCTATGCTGACTAAGGTATTCTGACCATTAATAAAATGATATGCAGATTTTGAAAGAAACAAAAACCTGAGTACAAAGGCAAACCAAAGAAGTACATTTAATGATTCCACGGAAGTAAGTTCCTCTAACTAAACTGCCCTGTGAGTAGCTTAATACTTATTTAAAACATTTCTGACAACTTGGCACTGAAATAAAATTGTCATATTGTTCCAAAAACATACACATCTCTAGATCACTGTCATTTCCAAATGATAACTTTAAAAAAATAAAAGTATAAGTACATAGTGTAAGCATTGTGTTTATCCACATATCTGTCTCTCTCTCATGCATCATTGTGTGATACTATTACAGTAAAAGCATGAAAGGGACTTAAGGTTTTATATAACCTTGAGTCACAAATACAGATGAAACATTTAGTAAGATTTAAAGGGTCTCTATCAGCTGCCACACATAACTAGTTACTACACAATTGTAATGTATCATTTATAAGTATAATAAGTATTTTTGTTAGTGCTGAATGATTATAATGTATTCTTTATTCTAGTAAGTATTTCTGTGACTTCCAGTGACCAAAGTACAATTAACAAGTGTTTATTATTAACCTCTACTGGTACAAAATATACTTCATAGAATCAAGAATTCATATTTATGTACCAACTGCTTCTATGCAGTGGCTGGTGCAGACACTGTACAATGACAATGACAATTCCTTTCCTATTTACACTAATATTCATCTACTTAGCGCCAACATAAATATAAATAAGTGTTGACAGGACAAAGGTTATGACTATTACATATATCAATGGATTTTAATGTTTAACAATACAAAACTGTACCACTGGAAAAAGTAATCACACTGGCTACTTGAATATAATTCATTTATAAATTAAAAAAGTGATTTAAGCATAAAAATTTTCATACCTGAAAATCTTAGGGCTGTTGCAAATTAATTTTTACCAATGAGTATATTTGTAAATCACATTTATTTCTTTGTGTAAAATATTATATTTTTAAGTCAACAGAAAATAGACAAAGAAGTTCATCATCTAAGGTTTATTACGTCATTGTCTAATAAACCAGGAATAAAAGTATGAATAACAATTGCACAGTTAAATATCCACAATCGTAAAATATCTCTCAACCTGAGACATAACATATAAAGTTCTAAATATTAATCACATATCAAGGGAAATTACAATATTAAAATGTTATGTGCTACATCCAATTCAAATTATAAATCATGCTGACTCAACCATATATTCACTGGTTCAAATTCATTGGACAAATCCCTTTTCACAATCGCAGAACATTACATGAAAAAACTTAACTGTGGCATTAACACTACATACATACTTTTGATTATTTTCTTAATCAAAGCTCGTTTGTTTACATCTTTTACATTCTTCCTTATCAGAGTTTGACATAAATGACCAAATATAAATATTTCATATAATGTGACTCAGTGACTTTTATTAAACTGAAACCTTTTTGGTTAATTTCAAACCTGTGCTGAATATATGTGAACAATTTGATTGTTAACATTTTAGTTTTATGTTCTGAAATATATAAGCCTAAAAATACATTCAATTTCGACAGATAAGTTAACTGCTAAGTCATCACTTATCCATGGATGTAATCACAAATCTGGACCGCATACAAATAAAATTGAGGTAAGTATAAATAAATACAGCACTCATTCATGATAAGGCCCTTCATTATCACACCATTCCTGATCCCTATTTATTGTGTAGTAGTGAAATTATATGTATCATGCACTTCCTTATAAGACGGTCTCATTATACGGCACTACATTCTACGACTCCCATGGACAACATTATAATGAGGGACTACTGTATACTGTATGCTCCAATGAAAGTTAATATCACATGGATTCATCCACTGGATGATCTCATTTATTATTATTTGTAAATCAGGATAAAGATAAGTCTGACAGAGCTACCTGTAATCAGTATATCACGAATGGCCCTGCTAACTATAACTTGCTTGGAACAGCTTAAACAGAAACTTATTTTGGTAAACCAAGTTAGGAGAATGGGAATTCAGGGGTCATATCTCATTAACATTCTGATGTGGAGTGCTGGACATCCTAATTATTATTCAAGGTCTCATTAATATAAAGCCAAATGTGGCTGAAATATAATTATCCTCAGTAAAGTAATGCTGCACAAACCAAAGTCAGGAGCAATGAGGGATCATAAGTCTTCTAAACAACACCAAACCTAACAGATTACACATCTTGGTTTATCAAATAATATCAATACCAAACTGCATCAGAATATGTTGAATGGTTCCTGAGCCACTTATGCAGTAATGCTATATTAATGATGTAAAATATGTCAAAGAAGGACAATGACTCGACCAAAATTTTACCTGGAAAATGACAACCCTAAAAGGCACATCTACTGGAAAAAGGCCATTCACAATTAGATATGAGAGATGCAGAGCTACAGTGGAGAGTGTAAATGGACAGACAAACAAAAGAAAGGACAGAAAAGAGACCTCGTTGGCTTGTTTTAAATTAATATAAAATATCTCTCTCCATGCATTTAAGTTATATCTGAATCCCAATTATTTGGTGAATTTTTCTGTCTTTTAGGTGGGTGGTCACTGAATGTACTTAGAATAATATCAAATGGATTTTGTCTCAACTGGATTTATAATGTGTTACAGATCTCTCTTCTGTATAAATCAAATCAAACTGTACTCTTTTTCATTCTTGTCTTATATTTTGACTTATCTGTTTTGCTTTTTTTGTTGTTTTTTTAATTTAAAAAAAATCACAATTCACCAAAACAAACATTTGGTTGTAGAATGTGTCCATCACTCAAGAAGAATCAGACTCCAGCTGCCATGTAGTGGTTGAAGCAGAAGTCATCATTATCTGTGTCAATACAGTTTCCTGAGCCAGGACACTAGTGCAAATTCAACTAACCTCATCCACCCTGCAATAAAAAGAATGCAATAAAATATGCATATGCAACAATGAAAAAATTAAGTTAATTGGCTGCGTAGTTGACTAATGTAAATTAAAAATATGTGGAAAAAGAATTTGTGAGGTTTGAGTATACTGGACATTTTCATGGGCAGAAAGGTTTTGTGGGTCCATCATACTGCTTACCTTAACACCACACAGCAATACTAATTTGTTCATAGTAGGCTTAAGTTTTTGGATGTTTTTGATCAATGAATAAAAAAATGAAATCCTCCATGAAAATGTCTGAATTTATAATTGTGACTGAATTTGTGCACACATGCATGTGTGTATCTGGTTTAATAGTACATCAGCATAGTCCTGACTAGTGTTAAGAAGCAGGTTGTAAAAATGTAATGACAAACAATGGATAACATCTTCAAGAATATAAACCCTTCAGAAATAAATATAAATAAGGATTCCTACAAAATACATGATAAAAGGTAAAGATGTAACATTTTTTAAAAATATTTTAGTAAAAGATTATAGTTAAAAAGGTAGACCCTTGAAATCCTGAATATGTGTATTTTGGTGTGTGTGTGTGTGTGTGTGTGTTTGTGTATGTGTGAGATAGAGGAAATACTGGGAACTTAAAACTCCTGCTAATACATAAACAGTATAGTTTTATTACTACATTACTCCGAGTCTTTATTACTGACTTTTAATCTTGAGATAATGGCCTTGACTGCAGTCCTAGGTCTGCTGTCACACAACCATACAGATCTGTACAAAAACCCAAACCCAAAATGCACATAAAATAGACCTAGATCTCTCGCACAACCATACAGATCTGTGCAAAAACCCACACTTAAATCGCACACAAAACACTCCTAGATCTGTAACATAACCATATAGATCTGTACAAAACCTCACACTCAAATGCACAAAAAAAAGTCCAAAATCTATCACACAACCATACAGATCTGTACAAAAAGCCCACTATCAAATGCACACAAAACAGACCTAGATCTACTGTCACACAACCACAATGTCACGTGTTGAAAGACAGTCTAATATGACCAGCAAGATGCAAGTAATATATTTTTGTATTCCTAAAAAAAGAGGAGAAAGACATAAAAAAAGATTACAGATAGAAAACATTGACTTTCCGTTTATTGACATTCAAAAGGTGACAAATTATTTACCTAAACTGAGTACAGATATATCAGCATTAGGAAAAGAATTGTGAGCAGGAAGCTGACTGCATATGATTGAATGGTCTGAATACAAAAGGCACCTTCTATTACATTGAGAGAATCACAATTTCAAGGTCAGGTAAAACAAAACCACTTCTCTTCTTTCAGAAATATCCCTCCTTTCTATCATTCCAAGTAATTTTCTTTTTTCTCTTTTGTATTCTGTCTTTTCTATTCCATCAATCCAATGTAAAAGGCATGAGGAGAGCAATAATTCTAATGACTTTATTTAAAAAGAGTGACCCAATTAGTTGAATAATAATAATAATAATAATAATAATAATAATGTGGACTTAGTACAGTGTCTAATCTTTAGAAGTTCTAAGCATTTTACAATATTGGATAACACAAAAAAAAACATATACAACAAGATTATAAAAACAAACAACATGAAAGTACAAAACAAAAACATGCTGACAATAATTAAGGAAGTAAACATTACTAAGTCCTTAAGTCTGTTCTTGTTGTAAAAACAGGTGCATTTTAAGAGCACTCTTGAATAAGGACACAGTGTCCTCATGTCTAACATCTATGGGCAATTTGTTCCACATCACTGAGTCTTGGTAAGCAAAAGAACTTTATCCATATGACTTCATTTTAACAGTAAGAGCAGAGCACTGTTGAACACCAAAACTGAGATCAACTGGGCTGGTATGTTTTCCTTTTACAGACACAATTTGTGTCCTTTTGAATAAGTAGGACTTCAACCAAATCAAGGCTGCATCACGAATACCAAACTCATTCTGGAGACAGTGAATTAATATATCATGGTCTATTGTATCAAATAGCACAGACAAGATCAAGGAGGTTAAGGGCTGTAATCTGTCCACTCTCCAAGGCTGAGAGAAGGTCATTACCTACTCCCAGAAGGGTAGTTTCAGTGAAGGTAATCAGACTGTACATTGCTAAAATGATTATCTGAATTCAGATGAGATACAAGTTGGTATATAACAACTTTTTCTAAGATTTTCAAAATGAATGAGGTTAGAAACAGATCATAAGTTCTTTAACTCATTCAGGTTGAGTGTCAGTTTCTTTCAAAGAGGCTTAACAATGGCAGTTGTAAAAAATGGTAGGAATTCCCTGGATGAGAGAGGTGTTGATAACATCTGTTAGTGAAGGCAATATTGAATCTAAGCACTCATGTAGCAATGATGTCTAAATTGCATCGAGTTTACATGATTTGGGGGTGCTCTTCATCACAACTGCATGTACAAAATCCATAGAGACAGGTTCAAATGCTGTTAAGATTGCTGTGTATTTTCTGTATCACAACTGTATGGTGACAATAAGTCAAACGAAATTATGTTGTCAAGCGTATCTCTAATAGATTGAACTTTGTCATGGAAGAAATCTGCAAACAGATCCGGAATGTCGACCAAAGAGAAGAGGATTGGAAATGGCTTATATTTATTCCTTGACCTTAGTTTATTCGTAATCTCAAAGAGCTCTTTGCAGCTGGAACTGCAGTAAGCTGATTTTGCTGCAATAATTATGTAACATTCTTTTTAGCAGCTTCACAGATCCGCTTATGAGGCTGTTGGAAAGCCCAATCCTCACAGCTTTATGGCATTTTCTTACTGAGGTAAGAAGCTCATCCCTAACACTACTATACCATGGATAACACTTTTTAATTGATACTCTGCACTTGGTTGTTGGGACATGTTTGTCAAGCAATAAATACAACACCTGTCAAGCTGTAATGCTGTAGGACATAACAAAGTTGTTAGAGTTGCTTGGATGTCATGTATGAGTTGGGTTCTATTTATTATATGGAGAATTCTCTTAATGGTAAACAGAGATGGTAGGCTTGGGACTGAATGTTATGATGGCATATGATGCAGAGGTGATCTGATGCAAGTTTGTGGTACTCCAATGAAGACTGTAGAATAGTATCATCAAGTCTATGAAGAATCCAATCTAAAATGTGACAATGTTTATAGGTGTGTTGGCAAACATACTGTTTTGATCTACGAATCTAGGAGTTTTTATGTGTCTGGATTCCAAGACAGTTAAAGTGAAAATTTAAATCTCAAGAAAATTTAAATCTCCAAGAATAATCAAGTTACCACCTATAGAATTTCCATACTCCTGGAGGTTAGAAAACTGCTCCAAATAGAGAGGTTCAGTCCAATTTTTGTTCAACTAGGAGGATGGTAAAGACAGAAAAATGGACTGACCTTTGTTCTACTGTGAGTCTGGACCAGTTCAAACTGGTGTTTTTGAAACTGAAACTTGTGTAGTTAAGATGGTGAAAGACTCTAAGCTGATGCTTTCAAATTAAGGTGTGTGTATATAAACATCAATGTCGATTTAAAAGCTGGAAGTGACATTTTTGTATTGTTTTGTATCAACACAATAACAAAACAAAACGTCTTTTATTTGTGTCAACATAATAGTCATGTAACAACAACTTCCTGGATACATGTCTTGGTGTGATGCAGAGGGCATGAAATCAATCCTTTGCTTACCGTATTTCCTCATTTCTAATGTGCAACGAACTAAAACAATAAACATGGCACACCTGTAGCCTATTCTGCTAATAAAAATTAAACTGTACATACTTTCAACAAATGAAAAAATTTCTTCATGTATTTATTATCAATTCCTTTACATACAATACAGAGACATGCAATGTATCTAAGTCTAAGCTGCATGCAATTCACTGCACACAATATGGCAGCAATAATGTTAGTATAAACATAAGACAACTGTTACAAGGATAATTACTTACCCCCTGATTAAGATTGACCCCAATGTCTTCAAACCTCTTCATATTTGATCCAAACTTTAAGTCCGTGGCACGCTGAAATATAATGAAGCTTCAATATTAATACAAATAGCAAACTGGAGATAATACAATTTTTGCACAAACTGTCTTAGTCAAAGTATTTATTAGAGTGAAATAATTTAATCTGAGGCTATCAACTTTTATATTCTTGCCAAATGAAGTATTGAAAACTTATGATTGCCTGGAGGGTTAAAGTGATCAGATGAAAGAACACAACTCTGGAGATACAATTATTCATTGTCCTTTGTGCTATAATAAAAAGAATGCTTTGAATATTCTTTAAATGAGTAATCTAAATTTTCTTTTTATGTCACCAGAGAACTTATTTTAGCACACTGCTTAACATAATTGTGATTTCCTTTTAAAAGCATTCTGTATCATTGTTTCAAATATTACCATCAGCGAAACAATATCCATAGGAGAAAACTACTCTATGGCCTAATCTTTTACTTAAATTTTAGTTGCACCCTTGAAACTTTAACCTGAGAGGCAAGTGGATCTCTGCTTTGTTACTAATTTTAGTAAGACCATACAGTTTGTTACTGTTATTAATAATGCAAACTATATTTGGTAAAAGAGAATGGATGTGTGCCACAGAGGGAATGAAATCCTCTATGATAAAAATGACATTTCCTTTATTGTTCAAAATAAATTTTCTAGGGAATTACGTCCTATTGTTTCCACTGACGGATCACTGCACATTAAGTCTTTAAATCTGAATTGTGTAGCTGACATAGAATCCATGATCTTTGTTACCCTGGACAAAATTGTGAATTTTGAGTACACTGCAATAAGAACATTCATAACTTTGTAATCGAGACCTTTGTCAATATACTTCAAATACAAAGTCTTTAAGAAATAGTGAACAACATTACAACTCCACAAAATAATCAGCCTATGGATCTTTCTTAAAATCCAAACATCAATCTGAAAAGCAAATCTAATGTAATAAATATAATACCCACTTTGTACACTTTAAAAATGATAATTCTGGGTAACATTCATCATAATAAGTACACATCACCAAAGTATACAGATGCTAGAAAAGACAGTCCTTTCTCCCAAAATGGCTTTTATTTCTTAAGACTGATTCCACCCACAATGTTAACTGGTAATGATATACCATGCACACAGTGGTTAGACTATTAAAATCATATCCCAGGCACACAGTGGGTAGACTATGAAATGATATACCAGGCACACAGTTGGTAGACAATGAAATGATATACCAGGCCCACAGTGGGTATACTCTGAAAATGATAGACCAGGCACACAGTGGGTTGACTATGAAAATCATATCCCATACACACAGTAGGTAGACTATGAAATGATATATCAGACAAACAGTGGTTAGACTATGAAATATTCATGTTTTCTCTCATAAGGCATACAAGGACTGAGACGTGCTTAGATACAAGCTTTTACTAAACACAGTTGTTTGCTTACTAAGGCATAGGGGATATTATTTTGGATATGGTACTTCTACCATTGGTGTAAATTCATAATTCATAAAATTACATTAAACATTTGTTCATAACAACAACAAAAATGAAAGATCATAAGGGACATCAGCAAAATGAAGTGGTTACTGTTTCAAGGCAAGGAGCAGAAAATCAACAAACTTAAGGATAAGCAACATGAAACAATTCAGAATGAAATGTTGTTACATATCAACATAAAACTTTATGTTGGCTAATAAATTACAATTGCTAATTTAATTTAGCGGTTCCTGAACTCAAGCAACAACCCAAAGCAGGGTCACAAGGGTCCTCAGCAGGGTCTTGACAGGTCATCAGAAGAAAAGTTTTAAATCATAAGTCTAAGGGTCAGGCGATTCTGCTGGTGTTATTATTTAGGGTCACAGCATAAAAAGGTTGGAAACCACTGATTTAATTTTATCAAGTAAACTGTTGATACTCTGACCATCAGTAAGGTCATGAAGGGTCATAAAAAATGTTTTAAAATCATATTGTAAGCCTGAGGGTTAGGAAGTCCAGTTGATGGCAAATTTAGGGTTGCAGAATAAAAACATTTAGAACCACTGACTAAATTTCATCAAGTAACAGCTGCTACTCAGACCATAAACAGTGCCATGGGATAGTAACAAATGATGTTATAGACTCCCACTGCCACAGAACCATAAAAAATTGCTGTTACTGGATACAGAAATTTTCACAATCCCGATTTTAAAAAATTTATGAAGTGATATACTTTTATTTTATTGGGTTTATTAAATCTAGTGTGAACCTGACAGTCTAGTATGGGAAAATATGCCCTGGACTTGTTCAAGGTACAGCAATTCATAACACTTCACTTATCAATTCAATTGCAATGCTTTCAGCATCAAGTTAAACAATAAACTTACAGCATTTTTTGTCACTCTGGAAGAAGTTTCTCGTCTATCAGCTTTAATCTAGAAAAAGAATCAAGATAATTCATGTTAGATGCATCCACAGATTATCTGGACATTTGATAATATTCATTAAAGGATTATCTAGCCAAGAAAACTAATATTCATTAAAGGATTATCTAGCCAAGAAAACTAATATTCATCATGCACTCCATGCACATATCAAACTTTTGCTGCCATAGCTCAACCTAATTCCAATTTTAGTAGCCTTTCCAAGTTTGAGCTCATTTGTGTGGGGTGTTAATGGTAGAAGATGAAAAATTAGAAGGTACTTAGTTAAGGTAAGCTAACGAGTAATTATTAAAATAAGCCATTAGGTCATTTAATAATATACCTAGATCTGTCTGACAGAACTCAACAGTTATCTTAAAATTCAGGCCAGCCATTAAAATTCACTACCAGGAGTTTTCTAAAATATCTCTCTACATATCATTTCACCACCATCTAACTGATACATAAGCTTAGCCCTCCTTGATTCTTCTCATATTCAACCGACTAATTTTCCTACCAACTAAATTTTCCATTTTTGTCTCTAGGTGTGCATTTTTCTGGATTAATACCATTAGCTTATGTTGACTGTTTTGGTTATGTATTAGACCGATCACTTTACTAATAGACTGTAAGCCAGACAAGTCACATGTAAAGATGGCAACCTAATGTAAGAAACAGCAGTCTTACAATCAAAAATGGATTATTCCGAATAAAACTGAATATGTCAAATGTTTTAGCATTAATGTGGTATCTAGTGTTGCACAATGATTCTGAAGGTCACCAACGGATGAACAGTTGATCATTTCCACTTGCCAAATTCTGAATTCTTATTTGCAAATGTGACCAATTTAGTTTTAAATAGGTGTACTGGTGTATATCATTATTTATGGACACATAAATCCATTTATTGCATGTTTTATTACAAGACTTTAAATTTCTTGATGCTCTGTTGCATATCAGTACAACCACAACATTGTATTAGGTCTGAAATGTATTACACATATTTGTAAAGCCAAACTAAACATCAGGCTTTTTAAATCATTAAATAAGATACACATAATAACTTAGTTCATAGAAATGACGACAACAAAAATGAAAATGAACAAATGTTCAGAAGCACTGTTGGGTAATTTCCAATGAAAATATTAAATCTAATAACTCATTTATTTAAAACAAAAATGCATTCAGATGAAGGACAGAACAGAGAGAGAAATGGATGGAGTACATTTGTAACTGATTAATAATATACAGCAGTGTTAGGAGGGTACTGCATCCTGCCATCCATGAAGGTTGCCCCATCTTAAATCTTCAGAGCATTAATATTTGGAAAAGGGTACCTTTCTGTATGTGCACTTTTGCATCAAACTGGCATGATTTACCTGTTTTTACTTGCAATGTAAATATCTTAAATGCATTAGAGAAGAGCATACAAAATGGCCACTCTCATATACAGAGTACCATCGGAAGAAACATTACCATGTTTAACGTACCCTGACAGGCAACCATGCCTTGTCTTCACCAGTCCTCCTGGAACAACAAGGTCTCACTCATTATAAAACTCATCTGAGATCTTAATGATACAAGTTTATATTTGAAGTTTGAAAGTGGTAACAAACTCTGCTCATCAGGTCACCTCATTAGTCTGCATGAATCTCACTCATTATCAAACTCAGATATAAACCTATATTCGATATTTGATCAAATCTGGATCAGAAATATGGCCTACAGAGTGATAACAAGCAATATATTCTGGGTCATACCACAAGCTCACTTGAGTTTATGACCCATTAAATAAAATTCAGATTAACAAACAAATTTAAAAAAATAAAGTTTAACAACCTGATCAGATATTCTTTTCTTTTCCTGTAACATGCTTTGGTATTCTTCCATGTATTTTTTCTTGTTCTCATCAAGTACATGCTGTTTTGCTTGGTCATCCTGGAATGCAGACATAAACGCTAATCTCTTTCAATGTTTCCATGCATATGGAAAGTAGTTTTTATTATTACCACATCAAGCAAAGTTGGATTGAGAAAACACCTGACAACATTTGGAAATATGTGTTACATTTAGTAAAAAGAGACATCTATTTCTGGTGGAGTGATAATTACTCAAAAGATTGATGAGAAAAGCCAAATGACCAAGTGTGATTTTTTTTAAAAATTAACGGGAAAAGCTAAAAGACCAAGAACTCACGGACCATTGTTAATACTTGATTATGAATTATTCAAGTAACCTTCCTAAGAATACTTTGTTTTTTTCACCTTTAATTTGAACACTGTCATTATATCACACGACCAACATAGTTATCAGATCAATGACAGACAATTTCAGACATGAACTTTTATTGCCTGCTGATCACCAGTACCAGACATTTGGATTTTTGTAAGATAAATGTGTGACAGTGAAAATTCTGTGGATTTGGGGACAATGAGTGGTGTTTCCAAGTATGCGAAAATGATAATTTCCATGAAAAATATTGAAAATAGCTCCATTAAAGTCAGTGGTTGACAAGTTCTGATGAAATAATTACCAATCATTCATGTAAAACTGATTCCCAAGACTACACGTTTACATCACCAAAAATTGCCAATGTAAACTGATTCCTATACTACCCATTTATATCAACCAAACATTACCAATGTACCATATTTACCATATATATTCGGACATGAAAAAAAAATTATTTGTTTTCATGTCCCAGAGCTTATGGTGAAACTTTTTTTCTCTCACCTAGGTCATATGTTCCAAGACTTAAGAAATGAAATAAATTTGTACTGCATTTGTGCTCCCCCCACTGCATGTTGCAATAAAACAGATAAACAAAACACTTATTTGATAATAAAAAGAAAGAAAGTAACCTTGTACTTTTATCATTTATTTTTTTCTTTCCATCATGAGCATTAAAGAATAAGATATATCCACAAAATCCATATATGTAGTGTAGGCTTCTGTTTTGTAGTTTGTATTGCTTATGTCTGATAACACACGCCACATTGTTCAATTACATGAACATTGAGAAACAAATTGTATTTGGTTGTGCTCGAAGGTTTGACTATGTTATCTGACTGAAAACTGGATCCAACAAAATCACAAATAAGAGGGAAATAATCAACCGATATCTTGAAGACAACTGTCATTCACGCATGAGACGGTGTTAGGTGCAAAACAATCAAGGCTGAATTATATCCAGGTCTACTGTATGACAGTATCTCACAAATAAAAATCATTATTTGAAAACACATTCACTTGAGTGTAAGTGACAGTCTTTTCGCCAGCATGAGTTACAAAAGTATCATTACTATTTACCACAGACATTTTTATTTTAAGGATATCAATACAAAGGTTATTTTATTGCAAAGCAAGCCAACATTAGAAGCCAACTATGGATTCTTTTAAGTGTGCCAATTTTATGTTGTTGTGAATATGTAAAAAGACAGTCGAGATATGGAAGCAAACTTTGGTTCCTTTTCACCAGTATTCACATGAATTTTGAAAATAAATTGAAACAATGGAAACAAATTTAGTGACACAATATAGTGCTTTGTGTACAGACGTCAATGACCCAGCGTCACCCAGAATATTTGGAGAAAATCCAAATGAGAAGGAAATAATCAACTGATATATTGATAACTGCCATTCACGCATGACATGGTGTTAGGTGCAAAATAACCAAGACTGAATTATATCCAGGTCTACTGTATGATAGTATCTCACAAATAAATATCATTATTTGACAACACATTCACTTGAGTGCAGACGACAATCTTTTCGCCACCATGGGTTACAAAAGTATCATTACTATTTATCTGCAGACATCAATGCTCCTTTGTATTAATTATAACTACAGATGCCAAGCACATAGAAGCCTGGGTGGTGAATAAACAAAACTGGCAGACAGCAGTAAACTCCTTCTTTGAACTTACCAACAGGACATCAAAGACTAAGATTATATTTATTACAAAGCAAGCCGACCTCAGAAGCTGACTTTGGATACTCTGAAGCTGGAATTTTTTTTTAAAGGATATTAATACAAAGTTTATTTTATTTCAAAGCAAGCTTACATTGAAAGTCATCTATGGAGTCTTTAAAGTGTGTTGATTTTTTCTTCTGAATATACAAAGACGGCCAAAATATGCAAGCTAACATTGGTTCCTTTTCACCAGTATTCACAGGAATTTTGAAAATAAATTGAAACAATGGAACAATTTTTAAAGTGGCACAACATAGCTCTTCATGCATGAACACTGTTGACCCAGCACCACCCAGAAGATTTGGAGAAAATAAAATCGTGATGAAATCATGAAAGCCAGAAGAGAAGCAGATGACCTGGCTGACAATATGATCATTAACACTGACGAAATTCTAGTGTACTTTGATTGCATTCCTGGATGGATGATGATAAGATGGGGGTCAAAAGTGCAAAAATTAGCAAGACTGGTACATATTTGAAAAAATCCGTCTTTAATCCTTGCAGTTTCCGATTCAGGTGATGTGTTGCCTCTAACAATTTTTCACTGTATGAGAAAGCTAAAAAAATATATTCATGAAATGAAAGAATGGATTATACTTGTGCAGGAGAAGGGTTATGTTGATGAGATGCTGCTGCAGTGGATCGAAGAGTTATCTCAAGTACACAGTTTTATATTTTTTTAAATAAAATTTCAGTTGGAGTGCATTTTCGGACATGTAATTTTCAAATGATTTTAAAGGTGTCCCACAACTTATGACACAAAAAAAACCGATACAGTGCATGAAAAAATTACTTTTAAAATGAATGTATGGTGTCCCAACAATTATGGTGTCCCAACATATATGGTAAATATGGATAAACTGATTCCTTTACTGAACATTTGTATCAACCAAACATTACCAAAGTACTGTACTTGCCAGCCTTTAAGTCGATGTGGAGAATAAGTCGAATCAGCAAATTTGGCAAATTTTCTATCCTTATCCATATATACGTCAATGCTGAGTATAAGATGAGGCCAGATCAAGACCTCACATTGTTTTTCACTTTGTTCCACACAGCGTCGTGGATTTTATCATATTTGTAACTCAATAACCTTTCCAGTCAGGATCACTAAATGTAACTACAAGTACCTAATTTGTTTCACACAACGTATTGCAAAACTATTATGTACTTTTATCAATGGGGGGCCCCGAGTGGCCGAGTGGTCTAAAGCACTTTCCGTTACGGATCACTGCCATCTCACCTCTGTTTGCGTGGGTTCAAGTCTCGAGCTCAGCCAATGTAGATATGTGAGAAAGTTTGCCAGTAGCTTCTTCTGGGTCAGTGCTTCTTTCCAGGGTTTTCCCGGGTTCTTCCTCCACCATTAATACTGGCCGCCATGTATAGCCTATCTTGTGCTGAAAAATGGCATTAAACCCTACAACAACAACAACAACAACTTTTAACAACATATAATGACGCAGACCTGAAAATTGATTGAGTTACAAAACTTGCTTTGCTGTGTGTAATTAAATCAAAATAACTTCCGGTTTCATAAATATTAAAAGTATCACTGTATGCTATTTCAGATTACCAGCAATAAGGAAATTCCATCATTAATACTAAAATGCTTTTTCCAGGTTTTGGGGCATTGTGGGGGAGGGGAGAGAGATACACAGACAAGGGTGCATATGTATTTCATCACAATTTTCTGCTTGCACCTCATGATCAAAATAAAATATGGTCTGATATATAAGAGAGAGAGAGAGAGAGAGAGAGAGAGAGAGAGAGAGAAATAAAGAAAGTTCAGTTCTTTGTAGGTTCTTTTATGTTTGTTGTTTTACTTTACTGCCCCAGTGTTGCTGAAGTTTTTGTCAAAGAGAGAAAACATTAATAAATGAAACAGTAACGTTAACTATGAAAATACATACCATACTCAGGGTTCAAATATTCACATTAGTTATATCCATAGTCTCCATTAGGTTAAATCCCAAGAATGACCATTTTGCATGCTGTCTAATTTTATTTGCAAGTATAACAACCTCTCCATTCCCTACAAATAAGATTTTGTTTAAAGTACTTTGGTGGCGATTGCTTTTGATCTTTGCTCATGCTAGATGTACTTTAAATTGCTGTTGGTTCCATCGGCAAATAAAAAAATGTCCTTAGCTGAGAAATGTACACTAGTAACAACCTGACATTTCCTTTCATTATATGGTATGGCATTCATAATACCTATGGGTAGCCTCATTTCCCTATTGGTAGCCTCGCTATTCTGTTCCGGTCTGCCGAATCTTGACCTCAAACAGGTGTCAGCTTGGAAAGACTGAATACAGCAGCAGCATATTTAATTAGCATGTAAATACCACTACAAATCCATGTGATTCTTTTAATGGAAGTGGCAACAAAAACCAGAAGGAATTGCTAAACTAGTGGTATTAATTGATAATGGAATATGGTACTACACAAGTAAAATGAGTCATCAGATTAGTAAAAAGTACAGATTTACAATCATGAATACATCTCTGTCTGTCTGTCTGTCTGTCTGTCTATATCTCTCTATGGGGCACACGTTTTATATGATCATTAGGTGCAAGAAGAAAATTGTGATGGAATGTCTTTGTCATGGTTATTCATCTTCTATCTTGTAAATTCTAATGCACATATATGTAATCAAATTTAAACAATGTATATTTCAAGCAACGTAGATTACTAGTGCTTGCTGCTTTAGCGCAATTGCATCTGATCTATGTTAATTTTTAACACTGACGATCATGTAATTGTTTAAAATACTCAATGTGGGATCCTATATTTTTTCATACATGATCTCTTCCCCAAAATGAAATATTTTTACACATTATTTTTCGTACTCTTGGAGAATTATTTTCAATAAAAAAAATACTATAAAGCGATTTGGATGACATAATCCATATATAAGTTGATTCAGAGCATAAGATGAAGCTAAGATTTTCTGGTAAAAAAGTATCGTCTTATATGCTGGCAGTTACAGCAAAATGATTCCCAACACTAACCATTTATATCAATCAAACATTGCCAATGTAAACTGATTCCTAATATTACCCATTTATATCAACCAAACATTACCAATGTAAACTGATTCCTATACAACCCATTTATATCAACCAAACATTACCAATGTAAACTGATTCCAAATACAGTGTGACCCCACTATAACAGTAGTTGGGAGCCATAGAACCCGACCATGTTATAGACTGAACCACGTTATAAGCAACCAGGTCAGTTAGCTAAAGAAAATGATTCATGTACACCAAAGAATTTGTGGGGGGGAGGGGGGTAGGTAATAAATGCAGGTGGTAAAATATGTGCTTCATTGGCACAGTTACCATCTTAAATTGATGCACATTAAATGAGAAATACACCTGTAGTGAAAACAGAGAAGGCATATATAATATTTTACTTTATTTAGAGAACCAAGAATTGGTACATATATGTCAATACTGTTTATATATACATGTCTAATGTATAGCATGAATAGTATCAACACCATGTACTCACCAGCAAATCTCATCACATACATTGAATCCACAATACCAGTAATTCCATAAAAAATATGCACACACAGAGATGTAAAATATTCAATAATTTTGTCACAGGTCATATAGGTCTGAATGCAGTGGAAAAACAGCACAATCATGTAACGAATGATGAAACACATTTACTTTTCAGTACATTCCAAGGCAGTAAAAGTTAGTTTGCATTTTAAGCTGCCATTGGTAGTGTTCGTAAGCATAAACTTTTTCCCCTGAAAAAAACAGAAACTTTCAAGGAAAATGAAAAAATCCATCAGATTCCATTGCTTTTATTTAAGTTTGGTACTGACTTCCTTTGAAGAAAGGTTTTTTTATTTTTACTGAAGATTGTAGTCTGCTTTCTTTGATGAAGGATGCATGCATTATTGAAGCCACCGCTAAAGGACAGCTTTGGAGAGCCAAACAAAAGCCAGTTTCTTATTGTGGTGGCAACATCAAATAATTATATCGCATGACTGAGACTGAATTTATTTTCCATGTGCTTAGTACTTTTTCATAACAATCGGTGTTTCAAAGGTAATGTTTTCTTTGAAATTTCAGCAAACTGTTTTATCTGGGTACAATTTTACAAAGGAATTGGCCATCATTTGGTCAACTAATTACTGTTCCTCCCTGCTTATTTAGCAGACCAACAAGGAAGATGTTTTGTTCTTTCTCCATTTGTGGTAGCAGAGCGATGCTACCTTCTATGCATGCATCAGAAATTTAACAATGGGTCAATGGATGATACAGACATAGGTGTTCTAGTCTGATGACAGGAATTGCTACAGAAACTGTGAGTGTTCTGAAGGATTTAATTCTGAGTGAAAAGAAGAGGAATTTTACTTACCATCCACATACAAATGTCAGTCTACTGTGTAAATATATTAATTACTAGTGAGAGGCTGAAAATCTGAAGAAAGAGAGATAAAGAGATAATGCCTCATCCGGTTGATCTCTGCTACCAGAAATGTCAACAACAAAAAAGTGGATATCTCAAAACATACAGTACTCATGTTAAATGTCAACATAAGCAGACTATGATATAACAATGCATTGTTAAGATGGTTTGTCAATATGGACAAAGAATTTGTTAATCTAACAATTGATAAATTTCAGTGCTTTTTATATCAAGTATGCAGCTTCCTTTCATGGGGCCTCTGAATTTCTCCACTCCAAACCAATGGTTATAACTAAAAGTTCAAAAAGACAACAATTTCGCCACACACAAAAAACCCACCAGATGGTTTATTTTGCTGCCAATAAGGAAAAAAATTTGCAGTTTGCAGCATTTGCGAAGCCCTACACGATCCCAGAATAAACTTCTTACACGCTATTTTTCGTACTGTTAAGAACAAAATACTATTTTTTGCTATACTAGAAAAATACATATAAAATTTCAGGAACCAGGCCACAATCATCTTGTATTATTCCTATGTGATCTTTTCCCCAAAATGATAAACTTTTTACTTTTTTGTACTATTAAGAAAGATTTTTTTTTTTCATGTACAAAAAATACATGTATACAAAATTTCAGGAGCCACACAATGACCATGTTATATCCAAATTTGTGTTATATCGGGTCACACTGTATTACCCATTTATATCAACCAAACATTACCAAAGTAAATGGGGCCCCGAGTGGCCGAGTGGTCTAAAGTGCTCACTTCTCACCTCTGTCTGCGTGAGTTCAAGTCTCAGGCTCAGCTAATGTTGGTATGTGAGAAAGCCTGCCAGTAGCTTCTCATGGTTCAGTGGTTCTTCCTGGGGTTTTCCAGGGTTCTTCCTCCACCAATTATACTGACCGCCATGTATAGCCTATCTTGTGCTGAAAAATGGTGTTCAACCCTACAACAACAACAACAACCAAAGTAAACTGATTTCCAAAGCTACCCATTTATATCAACCAAGCATTACCAATGTAAACTGATTCCTATACTACACATTTACATCAACTAAGCATTACTAAAATAAACTGATTCCCAACACTAATCATTTATATCAACCAAACATTACCAAAGTAAACTGATTTTCCAAACATTATTAATTTATAACAACCAAACATTACCAAAGTGATCTGATTCCCAATGTGAACCTTCATAACAACCAAACATTACCAAAGTAAACTGATTCCCAATATTACCCATTTATATCAACCAAACATTACCAAAGTAAACTGATTCCCAATATTACCCATTTATATCAACCAAACATTACCAAAGTAAACTGATTCCCAATATTACCCATTTATATCAACCAAACATTACCAAAGTAAACTGATTCCCAACACTTTACATTTATAACAAAACATTACCTGTATAAACCAGATTCCCAAATCTACCAATTTATATCAATCACACACTACCAATTGAAAGTAAACTGATTCCCAACACAGTACATTTATATCAACAACACATTACCAATGCAAATTCTATTCATACATAAAGATTTATTTTCAGGCTTTAAATAAAAAGAACAAATAATGATTGTTTCCATGTATGCAACTCTTCACTTTGCATTACAACTTTCACTACTAAAATAATTCAATGCAGTTCAAAACCTACCCTTGTGCAAGCTTCAAGATGACTCTTCTGAGGCCTATTCCTTGTGGTGGAATGAATGGGTCTGAAATAAAATGTACTTTTTTAAAATATCTATTATGCACCACCATAAATCAATCAGGCTGATTAGGTGTACTTTAATTCTATACAAAAGACCAGGATATCATTTTAAAAGCATTGAACATCCCCCCTGACCAGCAGCCACCCATAGATGGCAGAATCCCTTGGCACTGATGAGTTTGTGTTCAGAAGTACCCCTCTAATGCAACCTGCGGCCAGCATATTAGTAAAAGGTGTCAACTGTTCCCCTCACAAGCGGTCACATTTTATTTTAACATGTGTCCAGAACCAATATTTAATTTATACAGTGAGCTAAGTAATCCAATTATCAGTACCAATACCTGTTTCCCAATCTTATGTTTTTGTTACCAGAGGTCACACTACCAGGTGAAGTGGGCGACTAAGTCACCTAAAAATTGTAAATTTTGCCTTCTTCTGTTAGAAAAGTAAAAACAACTTTGCCCTGTGACATTTCTGAGTAGCACTGAATGACCGTCCTTTTTTGGATGCTCCCTCGCCTTGGCCAAGTTAATTCTGGTGTTGTGTTATATATGGCTCAAGGAAAAATGTAAGCTTCAAGCCATAAAATAGTTGGTGTTGATATCAATTATGCTGACAAGCAAACTCTTGCACATTCACAGGCATGTGTTTTGATAGCTGACTGACCATTAACCATTTCCTGAGTAAGTTAGCAACTATTGCTGCCTGATTTCCACAAGTTTTCCTTTGATGATAAAAAATAAAAAAATACAAACTTATGTTTTTAATCTTAATCTAACATAAATAGCAATTTGAGTTTTAAGAATAGAATCGGGAACATGAATATTTTAACTGCCACTTGTACATTATATTCTTGATAAAAACCAGTTTGGAAACGTAAGTGAACTGTGTCATGGGGAAATAATGGTGGACATTGCTGTTTGGGGGAAGTAACATTTTATTAGATTGTCTCTTCATAAACCACTGGGAAACTATATTCAGGAAAATATACAATTCATAGAAAGTCTAAACATTATGTTACTAAAGATTTAGCTTTAAAATGCAATTATGTAGGTAATAAACATACAGATCAATGCTATGTTGTGGAATTCGAGAGACGCCATAACTTAGGTTAAGGTTGTATTCTGATTTTACTCATTTTTGTGAAAATGTGAAGAAAAGAAAAGAAACAACAGCAAAGCAAATACTATTTAACCAATGCCTAATGTTACACCAAGTATGCAGACAAATAATAAAATCTTGCATTTGCAATCCTATCAATGGACTGTTGCAACAAAGCTATAAAGTGAGTGGTTACATTAAGGAAACCCCTGTCTAAAAATAGATAACAGGACTCTCCATTCTGGAAAAGTAATGAGTTTCAAGGTGGCCATACTGGACATCAGATCATCACCATTTTCATTTAGGGCCAAGTAGACTTCAAAAGTCTTCTAGTGAAACCACATGTTGATATGACAATCCAATAAGTAGCAATAACAAGATTTTCAAGATGACCACTGTTGCTGGCATATGTTATGCAGAAACATGATCAGTTTTGACAACTAAACATCATAAAATCTTTAAGATAGCAACATGGTGGCCATATTTCATGTCTGAGCAGCACCATTCTCATTTAGGACTGACCAGATCTTAAGACGAATGTGTGTGCAAAGCTTTATGTCAATTCTCCATGTAGTATAAGTGGAGTAGCAATAATAAAATTGTGCTGACAAACATACATAATGGACAACAGGCTATCTCATAAGCTCTTCTGGCCTATGACCAGTGGAGCTAAAACTGGATTAGTAAGTAAGCTTTTTGTAACAAGATAAAAAAGTGTTGTTTGTTTCATCAGTGAACATTCTTACTCAGGATTTTTGGCCTCCAGAACCCTAACTGCTGACAGCAGATATTTATCTTCACAAAGAATAACCAATCCATCAACCTGAAATGGACAGAAAATCTCAGTAAATGGTGTGCGTGACATAATTTATAATACTGATCATTTATAATATACCATCTACAGTCATATATGCATCAGATCCATCTGTAAACAACATATACCCTGATGTGCCATAGCCAGCAGATCAGCATCTATGTTGTTTGTTCCATGATTACTCTGAACAAACTATCGACACACAGACTGCACATTATGTGATGGCCAATCTGGGTCTATGCAGTTTGCAACTAGATCCAATTTGTACATGAAAATTAATAAGTACACAGTATTAGAAATTGGCTGCAATGAAACTTCTCCCTTGATTTGAACTTCAATTAGTGACACTAGCCTTCCAACCCATATATATGATACATTTGGAGCACTGTTCTGTAAAGTCTAACAAAATTTACGCGGACTCTTTGGCTAAAGCCAATTCTATGAAATCTGGTTTTTTCAGAGGTCTTCCATATGCACTTATGGAAAATGTAATTTGGGTTCCTTTTAACACAAAGACTTTCTCACTCACATCGTTTACCTCAAACAATAAATATTAGAAACACCAACATTTAATTCACACAATCAGTACGAAACCTAGGTGTTACTCTGGACAGTACTCTCACAATGCACCAACATGTCATGAACATATGCAAGGCTGCATATCTTGACCTGAGACGCATCAGCTCCATTCGCAAATATCTTTCAGTTGATGCCACTAAGACACTTGTGTGTTCATTAGTACTTTAAAAACTGGATTATTGTAACTCAGTTCTGTCTGGTTCATCTCAATATCTACTCCAGAAACTTCAAAAAGTTCAAAACTCAGCTGCTCGGATCATACTTAGAGTACCACGATCAGAGCACACCACCCCACTGCTCTGTACCCTACACTGGCTATCCATTTGACCAGAATCAAACACAAAATTTGTTCTCTGTGCTAAGTTTCACTGACGGACTCTATTCCAACATACCTATCTGACCTCACCCATGTGTACACACCAACAAGATACTTACGCTGCTCTTCTGACAATCAAATACTCATTATTCCCACTATGAAAACAAAGTCATATGGACAGCATTCTTTTGCATACCAGGGCCCAGCAACATGGAATGAATTGACCAATGAACTTAGACACAAAGACACAGTGATCACATTCAAGAGGGCTCTCAAAACTCACTTATTTCGACTGCAAGAACAAACTTAAAGACCTAATAATGTTTCCTACCTTAAATATTCTCAGCATGTTTTTTAGGTATTCTAATTTCATGGTCTTTGTTTTTGTAAACATATCATATGTTTTTTATCTTATAGGTGTTGTCTAATGTTGTAAAGCTCTTAGAGCTTCTAAAGATTATGCGCTATACAAAGTCCTCATTATTATTATTATTATTATAATGTACCATGTTCATAAGTTTCATATATGCATATATTACATTACATCAACAGGTCTGCTCCAACTGCCACATCTTATCTGCAAGGTATGGTCATTGTTTTTCATAATGATTGTTACATTACATGTGAATCATTTTAACAAAAATATTTTACACAAATAACACCAGGAATACCTTCGCACGATTATTCAATGAACACAGTGAGAGAGGATCCTGAGATATCATGCAAACAAATTGCTCCATTTATGATTTTTAAAGCTATTTTAACCCACTACATTCTTTATATTCTTATATTCATTACCTTATGTTTTTTAAGAACATTCAAGCCATGAAACTGTGTTTTACATCTTTATCTAATCCATTACTATATAAATCACACTACCCACATACAGACAGACACACACAAAGTGACTTACATTTGGTGGACACTGCCAATGAACCCAACAACTTTCACATACTAAGAGGCACATAAAATCAAACAGAAATGTCAACTTTAGCAAAAATTGCAAGATTTACGTAATTTCTGACTGTTAAGTTCACCATATTTAACTTGAGACTCAGTTATGCATTGCACCTGATCTTCACGTCTTATGGTTTCTTGTAACACACCGCCACATTAAGATGAAAATTACATACTTTTCCTGTCTTTAATAATTCTAATCTAGTGTATCATATGACTTAAAAGATTATAATTTTAATTCTTACTTTATTTCTTAAATATCTGGTTTCTTGTCATTTATCAATTCTGGAACTACAGGATAACCACGAATCTTGCATAGCATTGCTGTATGAATACAATGATATATAAAACAGCATATAATGTTTAAATGTTAAGTACAGTGTACATGTATTTGAAATGTGGAAAATAAAAGAACCAAAGAAGCCATTCAATGAATTCTTTTTCATGTCATTCTAAGTGCTAGGACCTTCAACAAATTCTTTCTTATGACTGGAAATTCTAAGTGCTAATCGTACTCTTTCTTATAAGCAACCTTCTATTTCAGGACACAATTACGTGCTAAACCTTGCAAAAAGTTTAACTCACCTCTGACCATCCTGCAGCTACAAGAAACTGCTGAGCTTCGGAAAACTGCCAGACTTTCTCAAGAAATGATTTATTCTCAATCTTCACACTTCTGTATTTCTCTTCAGTAGGGTTGTCTAAAACATTCCTAAATTAGAAATAACTGCAAAATTAACCCAAAAAAATCTCCTAAGCTTTATGAATGAAAGACAACAGTGTTCACAGATGAATGGTAATGTAAATGTATGCAATACAAAAATAGCATCTAATAATCAATGTTTTTATCTGTATTGTTCATAAAAACATATATCAACATTTATTTGCATTGTGTACAAAAACCACCAACTTAATTTAGAAAAACCACATAACTTAATCATTCATTTACATGTATCTGTATTCTGTGTAACGGCCACACAGCTTCTTCATTTCATTTAAACACCTTCAACTACTTTATTTATCTGTAATTCCTCTTCATTTCAATCACAGTATTAGCACTTAATGACATGTCAGTACAATAATGGCTATATGATGTCACTTCAAAAAATGCAAAAATTAAGAACATATTAAAAATATAAAATGCATGAATGTTAAAATTCTGTGAAAGGAGTATAAAATAGAAGATAAATGTAAAACATGTAAAATTCTTAAAACACAAAATTTGCTATATAATCTGCATTCTCTGATTAAGTCAAAGATTTTCTACAGTGGCTCAGCATTGTTAAGTTTTTTCACAGAGTTCACTTCAGCATAATATGTTTCACACGGTACTGGTGCACAGAAGTCAACACATTTGACAAGAATATCTACCCTGTCAGTGGACACTGGCAGAGTATGCACTCTCGTCGAGTTTCCCCATTCTGGAAAAAAGCACAAGTCAAGTATGTATGTCCGATACATATTCTGCAGAATACCATTAAATCTTTGTGATTTGTTCTATACCAAGGGATGCTACTCTACAAAAGTGGGTTTGATGTTCTCAAGCTTGTTTATAAAGGGTTCATTTCCAAAGACTTTGATAAGTGTGAATAAAATATTTGAGGACAGTGTACAGAATCTTCCAATTGGAATGAAGTGACTGCAGGCAGCTTTGGGCCACTCATCACTCTTAAAACTAGTATAACTAGGCAGTTAGTAGTACAGAATATTTTTTCCTGATTACAAGATGATGAAATTTGATTTTTGGAAGGTTTTCTAAGCAGTTCAAAGATCTGAATATGGCAATACTGTACTTCTGTAGTAAAAAACAAGGCTTTATCCAGTATCCGCCTTAAGATGGTGCTAACACTATCACAATTTTTCAAACTGGCTGCATGCAGAAACACATAGCTATGATAAAAGACTCTGATTTGATTGAATTTACTCTGTAAAATAAGTAGATTTGTTGAAAAAACTTTTCAAATTAGCAAAGATCAAATATAATTGGGATGACAGGTGGGGTTGATAGCCAAGGCAGTTATTTCGGAACATACAATTTTGCAGTATTTGCTACATCTATTTTTGCCGTTTCTAAATAAAGATGAATTTGCATGGAACGAGGTGGAATGAAATTTGGATTCTGAGTGTACAAGATCTAGTATTTAGACCTAAAGACAACATCGTATGCAGGATTAGAAGAGAGTTTGCGAGTATACAGAAAAGCTAGTTTTGTTTATCTGAGATAAGGTGATGGTACATTTGCCTCATCATAGAGGCATTCTAAAGGGGAAGTTATAAATACACTTAGGCAAGTCCAAGTCCCTGACTGATTATCAGATCACACATCTGCAGGAAAGATGTACAAGATGATCCTTATACAACTGAGCTATAGTCTAGTTTAGATCTTACCAATGACTGATATAACCGAAGCAAGACTTTCTGATGTGCTTCTCACCATGATTCCTATTAACTCTAGGGCTTTCAAACACTTGTCACACAGTATCCAGCATGTGAAAGGAAAGTTATTCTCTAGTCAAAAGCAAGCCCTAAAAATGTTGATCCCTTTCACATAAGGAATAAGACAACCATAAAGATCAAGTTCTTAAACATTCTGAATTTAATGGAAATGACAAAAGTAACAACAAACAGTTCTGGATTTTTAAAAAATTTAATCTGTTTGCTTCTGACAATTTCTTGACTCCAAGTTTATCAGTACATAGTTGACATTCAATAGTATGCATACCATTAATCTATAACTGATCAAAAAGACACCAAAATATAATGAGCATTTAGTTCCTGGCTCAAGGCATTTCACTATGCTGTTAATTCTGATGCTGAATAGGGTGATTGATAATATATTGCCATGATGTACACCTATATCCAGTGGACAGCTTTCAGAAAGTGTGGGGCCTATCTTAACTATGAAATTTCTTTCAAAAGTCTTATGATAACGTTAGGTACAAGGCCCATTAGACCTAGGATGAATAGATAATTCACTATGCCATATAGGTTTCCACTGACTTACGTGATTTTGACTTATGTGACAATGCGAGTTTGATTTCATATTAAGTTTTTGTAAATTTAATTTGTCTAAAACAAAAAACAGGATCTGCCAATGACTAAAATGAATGGGATTAAAGTTAAATGAATTACATATTTTTCAATGAAAATTAAAGGCAGTGAAACTCAAATTCTGTTACATGACCGACCTTGGGAATGCAACTATTTTGTAAGTCTGTACTTCCATGTGGTGTTGTAAGCTTCTTCCAAGCTGATAAAAGATGGTAACTATATGTACCTTTTTCATTAAAGTTTCTCCAATAAATGCTCTAAGTCTGGCAATATTGTCTCTATCACCTGAATCAGATGTTGATTTCTTATAATTAAGATACCAAATTTGTCCATGGTTAGACAAATACAGCTTGTTAGTGACATGAGACACTAGCTGGAATGGTCAGCAATGTGGTCTTTGCCAGATTTTGGTATTGCTATCACTTCTGCTTCTCACCAAGACTGAAAATGTCAAGTAGTGTATTGAGAGCTGTATTATGTAATTGTTTCTAAAGCTGATTTATCAACTGGTGCTGTTAAAGTGTCACAGGCTCGATGAAGTATCTTATTGTTTCCTGAGAGTGAAAGGTTTAATGTAATCTTCAGCATCAGCAACTGAATTTATTGAGGAACATTTCCTTTCAGGTTCTGACATGGAAAAAATTCTCTAAAAGAATTTTATTATGGCCCATCACTATCAAGCCCATTTGTATGCCGCTTCCCCTCCTGCAACACGGGTTTTGTCAAGGACCTAATTAAATGGGCAAATTTTGTTTTATCATTGCTATTGAATTTATTTCACTGTATTTTAATTCCTGTCTCATGAAAAGAGAAGTATAATGAATGTGGAACAGATAGCCTGGGTTATCTATAATTATTGCTCACCTGACTCTAACATCTATGTGATTCTACTAGAGGTAGGACAAAATACCATTCTGAATACTTATGTGCAGCACAGAAACCAGCCAGAACAGTCTAGTGGGTAAATAATGTTACAGCAATCATTGCAACCAGTGCAATGTTGCATAGCCCAGTAGCAGGATAAGGCTAGCAAGTATACACAACAAGCTGTTGTTTGATTACTTTATTGTTGTAATCTGGAGAGTTTAGGTCAAATGCATGATTTATTTTTAGGTATTATAAGCAATAAAGGGATTAAATGCAGTCATGAAGGAATTTTGAGTCTTTGATGCAAATCAGCTGTCCTTTGGCACAGTTGAGATAAAAAGGAAAGACCATATATTTTTTATTTTTTAATGATTTTCTAATTTCATGGTGTTTGTTTTTGTAATAATATTATATGCTTTTTATCTTATAAGTGGTGTCTAATGTTGTCAAGCGCTTAGAGCTTCTAAAGATTAGGCGCTATACAAATTCCTCATTATTAATTTTATTATTATTATATAAAAAATGTTTTTGTAAAAACACTTTTTTATTTTGATGTTTTTTAAATGGTCTTATTTAATTCCTTATTATGTTGTTCGAGATGTTTCAAGTTGAAGTTGATAATGAATAATAACTGACCTATCCCTTGCTATTGCTTACACTAGTGTAATGCAACACTGATTAAACATTAACACCTATGAACAACACCAAAAGTGTACAGAGAAACTGTGTAAAGCAAGAAACACAAGATGCTAACTAATAAAAACACTGTTTATCCAGTGAGTAAGGAGGGCACTGGCAGCACAATTAGACAATGGCTGACCTCAGGACCTGGAGGAAATCATTGCTTTATGTGAAATATTTTGAGACCTGAACAAACATGTCAATTTAGTATGATTTTATCTTTAAACATCTAAAGTGAAGCAATTGAAACATTATGTGATGTATAATAGTAAAAAAGTGGCAATTTTGGGATCATGGAAACTGGAATCAGAGTTTATGGAATTTGAATCAGGGATTTTGATTTGTTTAAAGTTATTAGCCCAAGGCTTGTGTCTAAAAAAGTATTTTTTTCTTCAGTACTGTTATATGAAAGATGAACCAAGGGTAATTAAGATTGACGCCCTGTCCCAAATCAAACATTAGTCATAAAAAACTACACCTTGGAATTTCCATGCACCAAAAATGAGTCAACTTTAGGGTATGCGACTATTTAGAAATATGAGTAGTCATTTTTATCTGAAGTTTCAGCTGATAGATGCTGATTAAATATTTTTATTATTTTTAAGCAATTATTATAATTTTGGTTGTGGGTCCATAGTGTTACTGTTTTATCTGGAATTGCATTATAGCAAAGCACATTGTAATGGAGCAGAGCACTACTTAGTACTGTCTTTAATGTTGCATACACCTTTTTATCAGTATTTTTTCACATGTGCAAACAATTAAAGGTTCAAACTTTAACAATAATCTACTTGAATACCAAACTTTGTCAACATTTAACACAAAAAAAATCTTTTCATGAAAACGAAGGGACAAAACATATGGTTTACTTTGATTTATGATACACTAAGAATCAGTTGGAAAGAAAAACTATAAAAATACTGTAATTGGCCAATATTAAATCACAGACTAATCATATTGGAAGGTATATCTTGGCAGAAGTCCGGATAAATGGGTTTTGATACCCATTTTTTGAAAATAAACCTGTAAAAATATTATGTCTAGCTTTTACAGAAAGTTTCCACATACAAAGAAATTTACCTGCAAAGTTTCAGAAGTGTGGAAAGAGCGGTCACATACTGTTCATGGCTGCAATTCTTCTGAAGCAAATCTAAGCATACAATCAATGAATCTGAGACACCATCATCTATCCCATTCTAAAAAAAAAGGATCTTTTAGTTAACAATTTAAGCTTGAGAATATATATAAACACCGAAATGCACTGAAGTACACAATTATATACATCTTTTGGGTGTTTATATTGGTGTACCGCCCAATATTATGATTTGTGATTGTTTTAATAAGTAAAATAAATTTTAATTTAAGCAAGTTTGATACGATTTACCTTTTACCAATTTCTCGTAGTAAGGTCACTATATCATACTCAATTTTACTTGACTCGAATGGTATGACAAATCTCAGATCGGTCAGAAATATAAGAGTAAGATTATGATTGTGAGAATCCAGAATGTGTATTTACATATTTTCAGTGAAAATATAATATACTTATGTGTTTTAAAGTAAATAAAGATGTAACAGACACATAAAATGAGGTAATATCTGTCCAATCAATTATGACTGAGCGACTGCATTACAAACATTGAGCTATAAACAAAAAAATGTAAATAATTCCTATAAAAAAAATCATTAAAATCAAATTTTATATTGCTTCTTTTATCATTATTCAAATACATATCAATTATAATACATTGATCTTCATGATGTTTATGGTATAAAAAATGTGCATTTCTGTGCGTATTTCTGTTTTTGAGTGAATTTTGGTTGTTTCTAGAGTCTGAATATACCTCCCCATTTGTGTGTACCCAATACTGATTTTAAAAATGAAATGCACAAATAAGAAAAAATATGCACAGAACTTAGTTCATTTATTATTTTATAATTTCAAATTGGATTATGCCGTGGGGGTGCCTAATACTGTTATCATCTGCGCATTTAATTCCAAGTGGAAGTTTTCTGTGTAAAAGACCATAAGATCAGCTACATCTCAATTCTGTCTGAGGAAGAGAGACTCACCCAGAGTGTATGCAATGACACTGTGATGGTATGGAAAGTCCATTAAGCATGAAAGGCGCAGATGATCCTAGTGTCTGGTCACAGTCAAGTTAGTGATTTATAATTTCTAAGTTTTGTCAACGTTTTATCAGATTAGAGATTTTCGTTATTGAAATCAGCAGGGGGTACAAACAAACGGAGGTACATTCAGACTACAGTATATGTTTGTGTGTGCGATTTAGATTTTTAACAAAGCTTTAATAATTTTTCAGTCGATCTGCTATGATGTCTGCAGTGTGACAGTCTGAAGTGATGTTTAGCACTAGGGCTTCATGCAGAAGAAATGTAACATCATGTACCGCCTAGTCACATTATCCTAACACTAGGCCGACCAGTCCTAACATTAACCTCTTAATGCTGAGCTTTAAGCGAGGCAGCTGTTAGCACCATTTTAAAAACCCTCGACCTCCCGCATCCAAGACAGATGCTCTACCACTAGGCCACCAGAGCAGTCATAACCCAGTTTGTACTGAGTACCTCGCTTGGTGATGGTGTGGAAGACTGATGGGTCTATGCTCTGTTTTCTTATCAAAATGACAAACATCATGCAGCAGACATGTAGCGTTATGTTTCAAGCAGTCATACTATCCTGATGCCAGGCCAACTTGTTTTTACACTAACCTCTTAATGCAGAGTGATATAGTAAAAGTCACATGGGTCATGCATGCGCAAATACTCATTTTAAGACCATTCTGGTAGCCTAGTGGTTAGAGCATCTGCCTCGGAAGTGGGAGGTCGTGGGTTTGATCCCCAACCGAGTCATATCAATGACTTACAAAAATGGTACTAACAGCTGCCTCACTAGGCACTCAGCATTAAGAGGTTAGTGTTAGGATTGGTCAGCCTGGTGTCATGATAATGTCTGCGGCATGATGCATCAGTGGTAGACATCACTATAAACTGCAACACTGCAGACATCATAGCGATATGACTTAATTTTTTTAAAAGCTACGTTAAAAATCATAATCACACACACACATTTTAAAGTAAATAAAAATTGCTCTTTTAAAATTTAACACTCATTTTCTTTAAACAAAGTCTATTCAATCCTGATTATTTTAATTTTAACACTGAGTTCGCCATAGGCACTTTTTTATGTGTCTATAGTACAAGCCACACGGGTCATGAAGGCATTCAACACCGACTATTTCAGTAATGGCTGTCATGTTTTATAATTTGATTCTACCTACCTTTAAGTGGCAAGTATTCGCTACATTTGGATTTTATATACATCCATATTCCATTGGAAGGTCATTATTTAGATGCCCTGAGAGGTGCATATGGCAAAATAAATGTTAAAAGTATGTTGACATTTTTTGATGAAATTAGCTAAAGGTGTGATCCAGTACAATCTGGATTGAATGTCATATGCTGTGATGTCACAATGAAAGCTACACATACTGATAAACAAATCTGTACTGCCCTTGATTGTGACGATTCCACTCAACGCACTCTTATTTTAACACAAGTTTAGTACATGGCCAACATTGTAAAAGTCCATAGTGATAGATAATGTTTGTCTGGAAGTTTCTTGATGACAGTTAAAGTGCAGAGCATTCAATAATCAGGACTGAATAGACCATGGTTAAAGAAAATTAGTGTTAGATTTTAAGAGAACAATTCACATTTAATTTAAAATGTGTAAATGCACATATGACCCATGCGACTTGTATTATAAATAAATGACATTCCAAAGTAATGTGGATCTATAAGAATCCAAATGAAGCGAATATTTGCCACATAATGGTATGTAGAATTAAATTCTGAAAATTGTCATCCATGACTGAAATAGTCGGTGTTGAATGTGCACATGACCTGTGCAACTTCTACTATAAGCGAGACAGCTTCTAGTCCTACATGTAAGACCTTGACGCTGATATTTATGTTGCACTAAAACAAAAACATGTGCTATGTCTTACACTGTATGACTCACAGGGGCTCGTTACAAAGAAAATCGAGGGATGGGGGTTCTAACCTGTAATAATATAACACTTATTACAGGTTAGAACCCCCATCCCTCGATTTTCTTTGTAACGAGCCCCTGTGGTAGGACTAGGCAGCTTCTAATATCATTTACGTAAGTCTTCGGTATAACTCTACTGAGGTTTGAACCCACGATCTCCCGCATCCCAGGCGGATGCTATAACCACTTTGGTCATCTGAGTGGTCAGGGCCAAAGAGGTCATCATGATAACCTATTATTACGGATTTATGATTCTGAAAGATGAGTATTACATATTCTGTAACATTAAAGTCCCTTTGTACTACTATGACGGAAATCTTGAAAATGAAGAAATAAATTTACGACTTTGGTGCATCTAGTTAAGTGATTACTTACTGCTAAGAAATAAATGTTCAATACATGTTAAGACAATAATATTTCTTTTAACTGGTAAACAACGCAATACCTGTGCGAAAGTCGCCATCTCATCCAGGAAATTATAGAAGAGTTTTATTCTTGTTATCTCCCCTTAATTTAAAATAGGACAAAACATAAAGGAGAGTTCCACTGTCATAACCTAATTCTGTGCGAGTCAAGACCAATGTGAAATTGCTTGCCTTTGAAACACGGAACAAATGTTTGCAATGACCTTTATTAATTTAATGTACTGTGGCTGAACTTTCTTTGGATATCTGTACTTGTGAAAACTGAAGACGATTTTTTATACCTAAAATTGCTGGTCCTATCTACTTAAAAAAAGAAAAGAAAGTAGACAGGCTATTCGCACGGCCGCCTTGTGCTCTCGTCTGAAAAGACTATTTGCACGGCCACCGTGTGGGTCACTGTGTACCTTATACAATATGGCTAGTAGTTATTATATAGTACAAGTATGGCAGGTCAATTGAAAGCAACGATACCAGCAGTGCCCGATTAAACGCCGGTGTTACGAAACACCCAAATCCACACCAAATCGCATTTTGTCTGTCGTCTCATCTCTAAATTGCAACGGTACCTCCCCTCCCCCCATTTTAAAAAAAAATTAAAACAAATCTTTTTCCACAAATAGAATTATTTTTTTATTGTGCAGTTTTACACAGTTCTATTGGGTTAGGTCTATTTAGACTGACGAGAAACCTATAAATTGGTATCATATTTGTCAAATTCGGTGGTTGTTTAAGATTGATATGACTTGTTTGCCAGTATGGAAGACGTTCGTATAGGCAGGCATGAAGACGTACTTAATAAGATACATACACATATTATATAATGTTGTATAGTTTTAATTATATGCTTTAATTCTTCACTGTTCTATTTCTATACAAAATCAGAGCCACATGTTCAACAAAATATCTATTCTAAGGTCACGCTCAACCTTTCAACAACACGGATTGATATAATCTATGTATCTTCAACGGCTATAGGTCGTGTAAATTGGAGAAAGAAAAAAAACCATTGGATATTAAAATTTCAAAAACTTTTTGAAAAGTACGAAGAGAAAAGCAAATTTTTTGTTATGTATCAAACACATTCATAACAATGTACGACGAAATCTTCAAGAAAACGGAGCATGTGTACTGGTCCGTAAAACAATAATCCAAATCATTTTAGAAAAAATGGAATAATATTTGCCTCAGATGATACGGAATTTGATTCAAAATGTCAGAATTTGGAACCCTATTTAAAACAATTTCCAGTTTTCAAATCATATTGGCAAAGATTCCTGTTGGGCAAAATCAGCAACAATATCCAGATATATCAGTGCCAGCAGCCTAGACTTTAAGTGTCTCAAGGATTCCGAAAATGTTGGAAAAAAGTCAGGCCAGCGGAAACGGCCAGCATCCGAACGGACTAAAAAATATTATAAATGACCAATTGGAGAAAGAAATTTACTTACAGATTATTCTTTTTCACCATCTTAATAATGAATCAATGTAATAACAAATCAAGTTAATTATGTAGGAGTGTGTGTGTGTGTATGTGAGAGAGAGAGAAAGAGACAGACAGATAGACAGACATACAGACAGGCAAATAGACAGAGACACATTGTACTGATCAAAAACCAATAAAACCCTAATGTTATCTAATAAACAGAATGTAAAAAGAAACAAAACTGCAATATTACATACGTGCTAATTATACTACAATTTTAATGGTTTTTTTTTTTTTAGCAATTATAGGATTATGAACTTTTGGTGCGAGTTGAATAGCAGAAAGATAACTCGACCTTTGGGCAATCGAGGCCAGGTGTTAATTATAAGAGTTAGAAAATGTGAATAATAACAGGTAAATTGCTTCTTGTTGACGATTACGAAAAAGAAACCAATGAAAGAACCTGCTGAATAAGTTGGTCAAGCGGCAAGTTCTCAGTTACTCAATTAATTTAAACATCATATTAGTTCACAATCAACCAGCTGAAACAAGCCTCGACTTGTTTTTCATTGCATAATGAGTACTGACAATTGCCAGCGTGTTTTCTTTGGAATTTGTGTAAGTTTCAGTTTTTGTATTATTCATCATTATAAGACTAAATGACATTCTAAACAAAACATTACTGTTAATTACAAGCAACTAAATACATAGTATATAATCTTAATGTTTTGTGAGCTCGTCTCTCATTTTGAAACAAAGCTTAAATACTGCACATTTCTTTTTTTCAATTGTGATTTTTAAAGTGAATCATGGCAGATTTCAGTAAGAAACGCGTAGCCAGGTTTCCATGTGGTGGATGCAAATCAAGATGTTCAAATGACTGTGTTAAATGTTCATTGTGTAAGAACTGGTATCATAGAAAATGTCAACAAATCTCGGACAAATGCAGCCTATGCCCAAATTTACATAATTTAATGTGTCTAATATTTATATTTTTTTAAAGCAACATAAATGTGTGCTATAAGTATGATACAACCGGATCACACTACATTGCAAATCTATCGCACCATGTCGCACCAGGTGAATTTCATAACATGATGTAAGTTACAGCCTTCACATCTGATGGGACAAGAATGCATTCATGTGTATATAGTGTATTGCACTTTTTGTGTGAAAACTGTTTTAAAATGATTTAATTATTAGAGTTTGATATGGTCCACGTGTCAATGTCTATTTCCACTCACCGTTGTATTAAGTTACTGTCAACCTCAATTTGTAATCTTATTATTATTAATTGTAATATATTATTGGCTAATAAAGTCTAGTAATGTTATGCCAGCCAAATGTCAAACAGTAGAAAAATTGTCGATGTTAAAGACGCGTGCGATGATATGCATATAGTAAATTCCTTTGATAAATAAACAAGAATTGTAGCAGCAATTAATTAAGTCAATTGTCATCGCATTCAAATCTGTTACGTAATTGTAATCGGATTATGGTCACACTCGACCGTTCAACACCACGGATTGATCAAATCTATGTATCTTCAACGGCTATAGGTAATGTACAGGCGAAGAAGCAAGAAAACGTCGTATGCTCATACAATTACCTAAATGCCCATTATGCAAAAAAGATTTTTTTTTCAAAACTAAATACGATAGCCCAATGTGAATTAACAAAAATGAGTAGGATTAGTTTAATTATGGATATTTATAAAAAAAAAAACATAAATATAACAAAAACAATATTTTATATCTAGACACTGACTGTGATAATAAAGTAATTTTAAAAATCGTAAATTTTATTATAGATACAATGATGCAATGTGGCCAAGTTATATGAATAAGCAAATGATCGTACATAACAATTTTCAAACATCCAAAATAAACTTGAAAAATCTAAAACTTAAAACTTGAAATAAACTTAAATTTGATTTAAATAACTTACTCAAAATTTAATTCTAAATTTAAATTAATTTAATATGTATAATGCATATTATTGTATGTGTATGTATGTGTATATGTATATATGTATATATACGTATATATATGTACGTATATATATAGGTATATATGTATGTATGTATGTATAGGTATGAATATATATGTATATAAAACATATATTTCATTTTTTCCCCCTCCTTTATTCTTTTTTTTCTACTTATTATTTTCAAACAAAATTAATACAGACGAAGGGAACACAGGGAACCACCGTGTGGGTGAAGTAAGCAGCATAGACGACGCAGGGCTAAATCACATGGCGCTACGCGAAGTGGCCAGGCCTGCGGAAGAGTAGCAGAAAAACCCACACGGAGGAAAATGGACAAACAAAACAAAAACAATACACACAAATAGAGTAGATGTCTACTAACCCATAACTAATATATCAAAAAAACAAAAACAAAAAACAAAAATATTTCGAGAATTTTGTAGTACTTTTTATTAAAATAAAGGAGAATGACATATGCCGTATAAGGGGAAACATTCACAAAATAAATAAAAATGTGGACCCTTATCCGGCTATAAATCCTTAGTATATAAAAATTGGAGGGGGGGGGGTCATTTGTCTGGTGCCCCCCAAAATAGGTAATGTAATTGTATCACTTGTGCACGCTCTCTGACAAATAAATCTCTTGATTACAGGCAGTCGATATGAAGGTCATGGCGAAGTTAACAACAGCAGTCCAACGTGAGACCCTTTTTAAAATCGAGTTCAAACCAGTATGTGACAAGGATGTTGTTTTCCCTCCCGTCAGAGTGGATGCCATTGCGAAGGAAGTGATGATTAAATATTTTGATGAAGTCAGTGGTGACCCAATAATCACAACTGGTAACGGCGACTGCCTATTCAATGCAGTGTCCCTTCTCCTGTATGGAGACGAAAGCAAATCAGTACAGTTACGGTATCATACCTGTCTCCGCATGGTACGAGCTTCAACATCGTACATGAATTATCCCCAAAGGAAGCGCATACACTGTTTATCACCATCTTTTGAAGCTACCTGTATTGACTGTGCTACAATTGGCGGTTTCTCATCTGCATGGACAATTTTGGCTCTACGTGATATTATCCAGCGTCCGGTGCGGATTTTGTACCCTTCAGTCAATGGCGTGAACGACTTGGCACACACTTCTCTGAACACGACTTTCGAACCGTCTGCAGACGTACCAGCAGGACATTCAACAACCAGTATTCTCTAGTATGCTCAAGGGCAACTCCCAAAGCAAGGATCTTGGTATGCAGTAAACCACTTTGTCCCTGTAGTCAATTTGAAATGTAAGTAAAAAAAACCTTTGACACATAATAAGGATGATATGGACCATAGATATGAAGAATATGAGAACAGCGAGGTTGATAATTTATTAACTCCTGATTCGCAGAAACGCAGTGCAAGTTTACATGATTTAACTAACATTTTACAAACCGATGAGTATGAAGATGACAGTTTCAGTATGGAAGCGGAAACCGCCGACGAATCTAGGGGATCACTATATCCTTGTACCGTATCTGAAGTGTCAGACGTCAATATTCACCGTAAGTCAGCTCCATTTCAAGCAATGATGCCAGCTAGCAGCCCTGGAAAGTTCATGACCAACGATAAATTACTGAAAGTTATCATGTCTACTGAAACAGGAGAAAAAAGCATCCCACAAGGAATAAAAAGCGACGTATACACTGTCATTGAAGCATCTGATGACGACAATGGTGCCAAAAACTTCCCTGATCACTGCGGTGTTTGGGATTGGAGAAGTGCTACAAGCGTTAATCAGACTTTTGTTGTCACCGATTCTGTTGACAAAGTACGTACAGTGTATATGAAAAAGGAACAGTACTGTGTCAAGGAAATGGTCAATGGAGAAATCACATATGAACCAATATTTCCTCAGCCATCGAGTGTTTTAACACTGCATAGATATTATACTAAATTGATGGAAGACAAATCATTCAAAAAAACGCGTAACAACAATTGCTGGACTGCCCGATTCTTTTCCTGTAGAGAAAAAAAAAATGCTGGCCATTGTGGAATACTACGGCAAAATGCCAACCATCTTTAAAAAGCACGGAAATTTTAAGAAATCGGAGCCACATGTAAGGACAGACCCAAAAATTATTCAGAGAGCAGCTGAAATGGCAAAACATGAGAACGTCAGCAGCGTTCTCACAAAACTTATGGAAGACAACAGTTTCACTGCTCCGAAATCGATGAAACAAATAAACGACAAGAAATTCAGAGACCGCAAACGAAAACGTGAAGAAAATATCAACTCCAGAATAAATATAGCTGATGATGTGGTTAGTGTTTTAAGTGAGCTTCACACTAATCCAGTCATCCAAGAAATAATTTTGACTAAACACAAAATACCGGTTGTCATTGTTTATAGCAATCAACAGATGGATGATACGATCAGAAACTGTGGAGGTGATGACGGGAGTGTTCTAGGTGTTGATAAAACTTTCAACTTGGGAAATTTCTATGTCACAGTCTTTTCCTACAAAAACCGATGTGTGATAAGCAATAGAACAAACGATTTTCCGGTAATGTTTGGGCCGTGCATGATAAATTTTGATGCCGAAGAGGAAACTTACGGGAAATTTTTCTCACACATAAGCGATCGATTTGGACACAAAGCGCGATTAACCATTGGAAGTGATGAAGAAAAGAGCATGACAAACGCCCTGAAAGCCTAATTCTCGCATGCAAATTTTTTGTTATGTACCAAACACATTTATGACAATGTCCAACGACATCTTCAAGAAAATGGGGCATGTCTACTGGCCCGTAAAAGAATACTCCAAATCATTTTTGGAAAAAATGATGGAGTAATTTTTGCCTCAGATGATACGGAGTTTGAATCAAGATGTCAGAATTTGGAACCCTATTTAAAACAATTTTCAGTTTTTAAATCATATTGGCAAAGATTCCTGTTGGGCAAAATAAACACTTATGTTTTCCGCCCATTACGCGAAGGAGTAATCAGTGCACCATGGACTAATAATAACAGCGAGTCCATGAACCATAAGTTAAAGGCAGCAGTTAATTGGGACAGAAACAAATTCCCAGAACTTATTGAAGAGATCGGAACTATTATGAAAAACCAAATTCTGTTTCTCAGATGTGCTGTTTATAGCAAAGGAGACTGGCGTCTAGCACCTTCAATGGAAAAGCATGTTATTCCACAACTAATATGGCATGGTATGCCACAAATGGAGAAAGACAGGCATATACACAAATTCATGCTGGCAAAACCACCAACAACAACAAAATCCAGATATATCAGTGCCAGCAACATAGATTTTAAGTGTCCCAAGGCTTCCGAAAATGTTGGGAAAAAGCCAGGCCAGCGGAAACGGACAGCATCAGAACGGACTAAAAAATATTATAAATGACCAAAGAAATGTACTTTCAGATTATTCTTTTTCACCATCATAATACTGAATCAATATAACATTTTCTGTATTACAATAAAATATTTGCAACATTTGTTCTTGGTCATTATTATATATTTTATAGGTCATTTATATGGAATCCTTTTAGGGACAATCGCTACATCTTGTAGTATTTGGCCGGGCGATGGAGCGATGAAGTGATGCGATGGAGCGATTTGTCATTTATTTATTAACTGAGTGGAGATTAAAGTCGAAAGATTGCACTAGGGTGTGGATTTTGGGTGGATTTGGTGTGGATTTGTGTGGATTTGTGTGTTTCGTAACACCCATTAAACGCTGTGGAGGCCGTTACGCAGTCGAAATCTTGGCCCCCACCCATCCACCTCGCAAATTATCTCCTTATTCGTTTTTAAGTTTTACCAACCAACAATTTTAATAAACCAATTTTATTACACAAAACAAATATTAACAATTATTAATGTTATTAAACAATTAACATTTTATGTTATTAAACAAAAAATATTAAATATTATTAAACAAACGTTGTTGCGAGCTCACTAACAACGCGTGGGGCCCATAGGCCGGTGCCTACTCTGCCTATTATTTTATTTTTTTTGGTAATCCGGAACTGGATACGACCCTTATGACCTGAACACGGAAAACTATTCACACGGCGTATCATTGCATAATTTACTTGGAAAGCTGTTAGTTGTTTGTCTTGTACCTGATATGATCTTCCGGTTTTTCCCCAAAAGCGATAATAGATAAAACTGGAACAAAGTTACACTCTGGTATGCACATAATCAAGGCTAAAGTAATGATCGCATGACAAATGGTGTAGGGCCATCACCGTTACCAGTACCGGTGCAAGGATATTTAGCGCCCTAGGCGAACTTTCACCTTGCGCACCCCCCCCCCCCCCATCTCGAGATAACGCTTAGAATAAACTCTTCGTTAGTTTTAATACTCGTTCAGATTGATAATTGATGTATTTCATCATTTAGCCTACATATTTAATCAGTGTTCTTCATTCCCTCCCCCATCTTGTCGGCCCTGACCTTTATTTACATAATAAAGTCTTTAAAAAATGGTCTTTAATTAATAACACGTCAGAAACTAACCACTAAATTTTTCCATTGGGGGTGGGTACAGGGTATTTTATTGTTAACTAGAATATTTGTTTAAACAAATATAATGGGTAATCAATATAATGATATCTTTTTTTAAATATTAATTAAAGCAAGAAGTTTCTTTCAAGCTGTGGGGTAGGGTATGCAGATGTTTTTGTTTTTTTTAAACTGTAAAATCAGTCCATTGGAGGTGGGATAAAAACTTATGTGGTTAGTCTGTAAGTTGAGCTATTGGCTTTTGTATAGGAAGTGGCTTCAACACTGTCAATCATATGACAGAAACATAATTTTTGCCACAAATCCAGATACAATTCGTTTTTCATAATTGTCTGCTGAAGCAACATGAGACCCTTTATTAATAATTACCATGGGATGGAAATGGATGGGATTTCAGATTGGTATTTGGAAATAATACTTTTATGGAACAAATATAATTTTTACATTTGAAGAAAGTCAACGGCTGGAATGTTTACACAACCATAACCAGATTAATATTTGTGTATGTTTACATGTGAAAGTTTATATGGCTATGAGAAGGTAGAATACCCATACAGCAGCACAGTCTAGGCTTGGGGTTTGGTTTAAATCACATTAAAGGCTATACATTGCAGCCAAAAGAACCCGAAAAAATACCCATGGTCAACGACTGACCAATACAAAGTAAATGACAAGAGTTAGCACATTCTCATGTTGACCAGGGTTGCAATGTGGCCTCTTTTTGGCTAGACATGCCCTCCTTTATTATAACAGATTAATACAAGTTGGAGTAGCTAGATACTAATACCCTCTGAAGTGTTCTCTTTTTTGAAAGTTCAAATATAGTAAACTTTGCTTTGAGAGAGCCAAAGACTCAAACCAACACATATAGAGATGAAATGTCAGTTAATCAGTATTTCTGTTTTGCAAAGTTTTAAGCCTGCTGAGGTTTATGCAAAAAATCCTTTTCTAGGCATTTATGTGATTAGAGAGATAGACAGGATATGCATTTATGAGAATGTCTGTGTTTGTAAGAGTGCACAAAATTAGGGAAGCTATTCTTTTTTTTGTAAAATTATCTTATCAGTATACATTCCTTCCAAAAATTACATCACATAAATACAGCTTTTCCACTCAGATATACAGTCAGTGAGCATCTATTATGAATAATATATGGAAATCATAATATCAATATGCTGTTTGTTCACCAGTATCCATCATTCTCTCACCATAGGTCTACTATCATCTGTTTCAAACAATAAAAACTTAATGATGGCCTCTGTTTTGTGTTTCTGATGTAAGATAATTAACATCAGAAGGAACAAAAGTCTGATGCAGTCTTACCATCACAATGCTGGTAATCATTCTCATGACTTGATGTGTAAAAGCATATGTTTAATTTGCATTACGGAGGAGTTAAAATGAAGTACTAAAAACAGCAATGCATTAGCAAATTAAATGTACACATCATAATTTAGTCACAACTGAAATTACATTGCTGTGTCATGGGAACGATTACCAGCATTGTGATGATATGACTGCATCAGACTTTTGTTCACAGTAAACTGATATGGCCTATAATAAGGCACAAGCTTACTGTTATATCTAAAAACAAGCATAAGAGAGAGGCGGATGCTCTAAGTGAAACTATACTACCCGATTTTCAGACTCTAAACTGTTCTCTTTTTCACTCAAAAGTACAGGAGTAAATATAAACAAACATGATTAAAAGTAAGTAACAAAGCAGTTATTTTGTACTTCACATCTGATTGAAAGAGGAAAGCAGAGGAAAAAAGTTATTGTTGTTGTTGTAGTTGTTGTAGTGCTTAACGCCAATTTTCAGCACAAGATAGGCTATGAATGGCGGCCAGTATAACTGGTGGATGAAGTACCCAGGAAAACCCTGGGAAGAACCACTGACTACGATAAACTACTGGCAAGCTTTCTCACGTATCCACGTTAGTCAAGTCTGAGACTCAGACCCATGCAGACAGAGGTGAGATGGCAGTGATCCAGAACAGTGAATGCTTTAGACCACTTGGCTACTCGGGGCCTCCATCTAGGAAAGTGATAACTACCATCTTATATATATATATATATATATATATATATATATATATATATATACATAAAGATATTAACTTCCATCCTTCTAAAATGTCTGGAGAAGTTGACAAATTAAAGGTAATATGCACAATCCACTCTATTTTAAACTGTTCTCCTCAAGCTAATACAAAAATCAGCATAAAAGCAATGTACCTTCAGACATCCTGCATCCAAACATATTTTTACACACACAATAGTACCTCATGTTTTTCTTGTTACGTTTAACTTAAGTTTTTACTTCTCACCACAATATGTGCCTAGCCACCCTTTGCTGAGTGTTTTATCCATTAATATTTCATTTGGAATTGACAGACATGTCTGATGGTACCACACCTTGCAACTGGAGCATTCAATCATCCTCTCTTTATGGTTGTCAGGAAGTCTGCAGATGAAGTAAAGATTTAATTTTGATATTCTGTATGTCTCTTGATTTGATTTTACCATGATCTCTTTGTGTGGAAATTCAGCAATATGCCTTTTGTGGAAGCAATCTTCCAAATGTCTCTGCATGACGGCTTGGTAATACTTAAGGTTACTTGGATCTTCTCCTTTTCAAAGTGATGCTGTCATGGCAATTGCAAACAGGCAACAGTCAACCCCTCCCTTTTGCGTCTGACATTTTCTAATCCTTAGTGTTATGTGCTTTTTGAGTCATTGTAATTAAAGCTATTTGCATCTTGACATTCGTTGAAATATGATGAGTGGAAGATGTAAATGAGTCATATATATCTATTTCATAATTACTGCCGAATAAATTTGTTACTGTTAACCAGTGCAAATTTCCATTATGCAGTATTTGCACAATCTTCTCTTTGCAGATGTAAATCTCAGATTTGCTTCCTAGAAAGGGATCCTGAAATTCCTGGATGCTGTTTCTTTAGTTGCCTTAGAGCTGCATTTATGTGGGTATCTGTTAGCATTCCACCATCTCTTAGTACTGCAAGCTCCTCTGGTTTTAATGTGATGGACTCTATTTTGCACTAAAGATCTTTCGACTTAGGGTCATTTTCTTCTTGTGTCCTTTTTCTTTTTCTTGCTTGGAACATATTCTCTGTATTTTCTCATTTCTTTTGCTTTTTTTTCCTAATTTTAGATCTTCCACGAACTGGTGGAGATGATGGTAATCATATGTTTGTTACATGCTGGAGTACAAACGAGAAGATTCCCGTTCTTATTAAACCAGTTTTTATAGGAGTTTCATTATTAGCCGACTGCTTGGTAACTCTTTAGTACTATCTTCTGATGGCTTACGTTCCTCATTTTTTGCTTCTGTAGTTGATGGCATTACGTCATTTCTTTAAATATTGGATCACATGTTATTTTGGTACAAAAATCCATTTTATATCAAGAAAGAACCCTCGTACTTTAATTAAGAATAGTGATATTCATAAAGTAAATATTCCACATTTAGACTTGAAATGCACATGAAAAGGTTATTTCTAAATGGCAACATGTAGACCCACTCCATGACTTTCTTGAACTTGTAACCCAGAAAATCTGAGTTACTATGCATCATTTAGAATCATTACAAATAAATACATTATATAAAAGATGGAAATGTGTACCTTAAAACAATACTGCATTTTAATTTAAGTTTCCAGTTTTGCAAGAAGTTGTCCCACATGTACAAATTTGTCTGCAACTTGCCGCTAGAAGATAAATTCTCAAGAAATTCCCTGGCGTATAGTCTGGTTCTAAATTCTGGAGTAATTTTTCCCCATCAACGAGATGTAAACACATTGCATCTTATTCACTGTTGTTTTCCTTCCGCGTAATTGCTTATTATTTTAAATATAAAATGTTGAACTTTACTAACTTTTTTACAAAATCGGTTTAGTTTGCTTAATATCTCCTGCCATTTACTGGCATTTTTACGTTGAATTTTAAGAAGCTGTCTATAAACCTGACCTAATTACTCGACTTAACTGCTGACAGAAACAGTTTAGAGTAATATATTTCATTTCTATAGCCCGATGGATAAGCATTACATCTTTCCAGAATAGGCCTACATATCGCGAGTCAGGAAAACACGGGGATGGTATCCCCTCTGTCCAAAATTAATATTCTTTTGAACAGAATATTCTGTTGACAATTGCCTCTTTTCAAATGGTTGTTGTTGTTGTTGTTGTTGCAGGGTTTAACGCCATTTTTCAGCACACAATAGGCTATACATGGCAGCCAGAATTAATGGTGGAGGAAGAACCCAGGAAAGATCCACCGACCTACGAGAAGCTACTTTTCAAATGGTAAGCATTGCTTTATTTTATTTTCTTCAATCACTAACCTCTTAATGCTGAGCGCCAAGCAAGGCAGCTGCTAGTACCATTTTTAGAAGTGCTTGCTGTGATTAGACTAGGGTTCTAACCCGCGACCTCCCGCAGCCGAAACGGAGGCTCTTCCTGTAGTGTAAGCCTTAAATCTAATTAGCTTTGAAATATCAAGTGACAGTAAAGGTAATCAGATATTCCACACTGGATTATAACTGATATACACCAACAGCTGGTTTATGTTATACATTCACAAGGGTTTATGTTCCATGGGAAAATACTTGTAGGGCAGTCTTTACTTCCCTTCCCAACTATACTGATGTCTTGTCGTTGATACATAGTATGGAATGCCTTCTGAAGTTATTCTTGAGTAACAAATAACATTACATGGTGGCAGCAGTAGAAACAGGATTGAAATTATCAGAGCTGAAAATGGCTTCATTCCATTTGACAAATCTGGACAAATTTGACTTTTCGAGACCTGAAACTTGGGGAAAAGTGGTTGCAGCGCTTTGAACGCTTTCGTCAAGCATCTGAACTTAGTGAAAAAGAGGAGGAAATTCAAGTAAATACCTTGATTTATTCCATGGGAAGTGATGCTGATGACAGTTTGTCTTCATTCAACCTGATAGAGGAAGAAAAAAAGAAGTGGAAGCCCGTGACAGACAGATTCGTGTGATAGTTCATTGCAACACCTATGTTGATTTCGTAGTTAGTAATTTTCCTGCATCAAATACTCGACTAGTCTGAATATCGAAATTATTCGATTTGCAAACAACTTGTACAATTCTGCAAAAAGGAGTGGCCAGAGAAATCCACTATTGATGGAAAACTTCAACCATACTGGGCAGATAGAGGTGAATTTACAATTCAAAATGGTATTTTAATGAAAGGTACACGTTTGTTTATACCAAAATCACTTCAAGAAGAGAATGCGCCAAAACATCAATTTGGTGGAAAGAACTAAGTACTCAGGTAGAACACTTTATATAGTCTTGACGAAATCGCATCGATACCAAACGAATTTCCAAGTCAACCTTGGCAAAGGGTTGTTTCAGACGTCTTGAAATTAAACTTCAAACATATCAAAAGCAATTCTCAATCATCTCAAATCAATTTTAACGTGACACAGTATACCAGAAGTATCTGTTTCAGATAATGGTCGACAATACACATCCGCAATATTCAAAGAATTTGCGACAAATTACGAATTCAGGCATATTACAAATAGTCCAAAATATCCACAGAGCAACTGTCTCGCTCAAAGAGCTGTTCAAACAAATAAAAGAATGCTTGAAAAAGCAAATGATCCTTGCATAGCTCTTTTGACTTATCGCGTAACACCATTACCAAATGGTTAGAGCCCTGCCAAATTATTGATGGGAAGAAAATTACAAACTACTTTGCCTATGGTACCAAAAACTGAAGAAATCGGAAAACCATCAAAGGCAAACTCAAAAGAGAAATTATGATCATCAATATTGCGCCCGAAACTTGAAAAAAAATTCAGGTAGGGAATTAAATATGGATTAAAGATTATTTTTCTTCAGGCATTGTTAAATCTGAGGCATCTACACCTCTGTCATATACGGTAGTTACTGACGAGCGAGAGATACGGTGTAATAGGATATACTTAATTCAGTAATAGGCGATACTTAATTCCCATGCCTTCCTCACTATCGGAGCCTCTCAGAGTATTTCAAACCCTGATACTTTATCTGACTCAGACGAAAGCAGAGCAGTGCCAACCAGTCAAAACGGATATTTCACACGTTCGGGAAGATTATCAAAACCACCTTAGAGACTGCACTTGTAGAAATGAAGCTTTAGTAGCTTGTTTAGAAATACGGTCATCAGACCACGTTTCATTTTAATGTTAACTTTCTCAGGAGGTGAGATGTACTGTAAGCCTTAATCTAATTAGCTTTGTAATATCACTTGACAGTAAAAGTAATCAGATAGTCCACACTGGATTAGAACTGATATACACCAACAGCTGGTGTATGTTATAGATTGTTCCCAAATGACGTCATCAGCAGCCATATTTGTGGTCAGCAGGTAGATTTACCGTTGACTTTATATGGTGTTTGGAAGATGAAATAAATAATTGATTCTTAAGAGACCTTTTCTATATTTTTTATTTATAAGTTGACTTTCCTTCAGTGTGCCTTCTTAAATATGGTAAAATTTAGTGATCGTATATAGGAGAAACTTCCATGTTGCCCATCATCCAGGTAAAATGGGCAGCATATCGTCTGCTAGTGACTTTATCGGGAAGCATCTATACATTCACTAGGGTTTACGTTCCATGGGAAAAATACTTTCAGGGTAGTCTTTACTCCCCTTCATAACTGTACTGATGTCTTGTAATTAATATCTAGTATAGAACGCCTTCTGCAGTTATTGTTCAATAACAAATAACACTACATTAACCACCAAGGTCACCGGAGCGATGAAAGTTGTGTAAAATCTATGTATTTAGTGTGTGGGTGTTATAATATGCGTGTTATTTACGTATTTAATTAGTACATGTAAGCAAAATATAATACCAATGTGTAGTATCTTTTAAAATATATAAATGTGTGCATTGTGTAAAACGAATACAATGATAACAATTTTCTTATATGCATCTATGACTTGTGTTTGTAATGTTTCATTAAAACAAAATATTAACTGTAGTTTTTGTGTTTTTATATGTAAAAATATAATTCAATTACGCTTGGTTAAGTAGGTGTTTGTTAATGTCCGTTTCCTTATCGTCATTATTATTGACTTTATTAATGCAACTCTTTGCAGATCAGTGCCTTTGCCAGTCTATACATTGATGTTAAATCTTTGAGTCTTTGATGAGAAAAATAATAGGATAAGACAAAATCCTGCTTGATATTATTTGTTGCCGAATGTATATGAATGTATGTCTAATTATTACAGTGGGTACATTTATGACAAGTTTCCGTGTTTATTTCTGTTAATATTTAAGAAACAAATATTTTATTATATCTAATATTTGAAATATCTTTTTGATTTTAATTTTAAAAAAATAGTGTTTATTTGCAAAAGTGTAGTTGCAAAATATTTGTAATAGTTTTTAAAAAAATAATTTTATGATGAAAGGAGGTAGTAGGATTTGATAAGATTTTTAACATTCCCCAACACAAACACATGCACACACACATACATATGCAGACATATCTGGTAATGGAAGGATCTGGAATTCATTTGAGGCGGTATTTGAAATGAGCTGTGTATGTCTATCTCCAAGTTTTGACCTTCTCTAAGTGTTTCTCTATCTTCTGGATCGGGGCCCTGAGTGGTCGAGTGGGCTAAAGCACTCTACGTTACGGATCACTGCCATCTCACCTCTGTCTGTGTAGGTTCGTGTCTCGGATTTGGCCAATGTGGGTATGTGAGAAAGCTTGCCAGTAGCTTCTTGAGCATCGGTGGTTCTTTCCGGGGATTTCCCGGGTTCTTCCTCCACCATTAATACTGGTTGCAATGTATAGCCTATCGTGTGCTGAAAAATTTCAGAGAGAGCAATTCGTTCAGTACTTAAATTTCAATATGAAAAAAAAAACCTTGATTACAAAATATTTTTTGATATTGGATAACCAATAAAATATGCAGTGGGCTTCACAAGAAAAATTATTTGCGCAGTTTTAAATATTGAAGAAAATTGCATAGAGTATATTAAGTGAAAAGCGTATCATGTATAAAAAAACTCAGTATAGTTTGAGAGAGAGAAGGAGACGTGCGGAATATTTTCAATAGCCAAGAGATCATTGAAATTTTTTAATACGAAGTATACTTATTGGTAAAGCTAATGTAGTCTAAACTTCACTTTCAGTATAACAGATTGCTAATTATGATTTAGTTACGGAATGCATCTTGACGGGTTATGAACTGGTACCGGAGGCATACCAGCAAAGGTTTAGGAAATATCAAAATAAAACTGTACATACCAAAGAGAAAAAGATGAACTATTTGATAAAGTGGTGCTCAGCCGAGAAGGCTGATCAAGATTACGATACCCTTAGACAGCTCATATTAATTGAAAAGTTCAAGAATTGAGTCCGAGCCGAGAAGGCCGATCAAGATCACGATAATCTCAGACAGCTCGTATTAAACGAAGTTCAAGAATTGAGTCCATCGTGACGTTAAAGCATACATTGATGACCACAAGGCCGAAAGTTTAGAAAATGCTGCTCGTGCAGCTGACGATTACTTCATGACTCGCAAAGTTTTATTTGTCATTAAGTCTTCATCTCAAGAGTTGTTCAGTCTCATAAGAGCACTTCCAAATCTCAAACTGGCACACATTATTTGAATCCAACGTGTGACAAGACTGACCAGAAATCATTGTCTCGTCCTACGTGCGCCAATCGTAAGAAGAATGGACACTTATTTCTGATCCCTATATATTGAAAATTTAGCATCAAAATAAAGACAGAGCTATTCTAAATGCTCTTATTTCTAAGAGGTTCTTATCTCTTCCTTCCTATTGCAAAAAATGGCACGTTATTTCTGATTGTTACAGATTCAAGACGGTCTAATTCCTTATTTCTAAGAGTTCAAGTTCACCGTCGTGTATTGCAAACAATACATTTTTGGGGGCAAACAAATATTGTTGTTATGGAGAATTATGAGCCATTTATGCCGAGAAGTTCAATATCGCTCATGAGTGATTCTGCCAATCATATCCCTATTAAACTTTTAAGGGACACAGGATCTTCTCAGAGTCTTATATTATCAAATACGTTGCCTTTTTCTGCGAAGTCTTCTTCTAATGAGAGTGTTCATATTCACGGAGCAAAGTGCGGCTTTGTTAATGTTCCTCTCCATTGTGTAAATTTGTCATCAGACTTAGTATCAGGACCCCGGACAGTCGGAACAGTGTCGTCCTCATCCATCGAGGGTGTTCGTTTGTTAACAGTCAGTGACCATGCTGGAAATAAGTTTGTGGTTAATCCACTTGTAGCTGACAAGCCTTGTTTGCATCAGAAGGTCTATCCTATTGAAAAAGAATTCCCTGATTTATACCCAGCTTGTGCAGTTACTAGAGCGATGGCAAAGAAAGTTCTTGAGAATGATGTTCGTCAGGAAAGTCTTCCTTTAGCTGACACATGTATTGGTCAGGCTTGATGAGGTCACTTTTGCTTTTCATTTGGATCTGTCCAAGATTATTGATCGCAGTTATTCTCTTTTAGCCACTCGTTCTCTTTATTCCAATCAGGGTGTCATACGTCAATCTCTTGTCGAACAGGAAAAAGATCCTGAGATCTCCTGTTTGTTTCTGACGTTTATTATACAGAAAATGAATCCACATAAGGACCTGTTTGTTATTTTGTTAAAAGTGGGGTCCTCATGAGAAAATGGATACCGCTTGAAGTACCTGCTGGTGACGAGTGGTCGGTGAACTATCAGATTGTAGTGCTAAAATCGTACAGACAGGAAATTCTTAGTTTGGTCCATGAACCTCCTTTGGTTGATCATTTAGGGATCAATAAGGCGTATCACAAAATCTTGAATCACTTTTATTGTCCAAAAATTAAAAGTGATGTTTGTAAATACTTTAGATTTTGTAATACTTGTCAAATGGTAGGTTTATATTTTGATTTTGATTTTTTTAACGTAGCTTTAAAAATTTTTCAGTTATATCGCTACGATGTCTGCAGTGTGGTAGTTTATAGTGATGTCTAGCATTGGGGCAACATGCCGCAGACATGTAGCATGATGTCCCACCCATTCACATTATCCTGGCACCAGGCCGACCAGTCCTAACACTAACCTCTTAATGCTGAGCACCAAGCGGGTTAGCTGTTAGTACCATTTTTCTAAGTCTTTGGTATGATTCGGCCGGGGATCTAACCCACGACCTCTCGCATCCGAGGCGGACGCTCTAACCACTATGCCACCGGAACGGTTCAGATGGTAGGAAAACCGGATTAAAAGATACCTAAGGCATATCTGCAACCTATTCCTGCATTTGACGAACCATTTGGCAGAATAATTGTAGGTTGTGTCGGTCCCTTACCAAAGACCAAGTCAGGCAATCAACAATTGTTGACCATAATGTGTACCTCTACAGGATTCACAGAGTAAATTCCTTTCAGGAATATTAAAACTAAAACAATAGTAAAAGCTTTGATAAAGTTTTTTTTCCCATTCAATTTAGCCATCCAAAATCTGTCCAATCTAATCAAGGGTCCAATTTTATGTCTAGAATCTTCCAACCAGTTATGCATGAATTATGCATCCAACAATTCATATATTCGGCCTATCACCCTGAGAGCCAATGGACTTAGAAAGATTTCATCAAACGTTGAAAAATATGATTTGGTCATATTGTTTTGATAAGGGAAAAGATTGTGACGAACGTGTTTATTTACTGTTGTTTGCTGTTCAGGAATCTTTAGGATTCAGTCCCTTTGAAATAGTTGTAGACGTAATGTGCATGGATCATTGAAGTTATTAAAAGAGAGCCTTCTTTCACATGAAGATACAGAAATTAATCTTCTCGATTATGTTTCCAATTTCAAATACAAGTTGTAAAAGGCTGGTGAGTGTACAATAACTAATATGCACTCTTCTCAGTCAACGTAAAATTAAGATATGACAAAAATACAAAGGAAATGAGTTTTCACCCTGGTGATAGATTTCTGGCTCTCTTGCCCATACCATAAACTCCTCTTCAGGCTAAGTACTTTATTCCTTACACAGTTGAAAAGAAAGTAAGTGACTTATATTATATCATCGATACTCCCGAGAGGCGAAAACAAAAACATATATGTTAAATGAGTATGTTGATAGAGATAGCCAGGTTAAACATGCAATCAGTTTAATCGTACCTCTCCAACATAGTGAGGATTTAAACGATGGAATGCGGTCGGACTGTAGTAACCGATCTTCGGAATTCAGAAATTATGAACAATCTGGACCAGAAACGTTTACATGTGAATCCAGATGTTCCTACATGAACAAATAAAATAGGTCATGACGTTAACATTCTAGATTCCATGCCTGTGGGACAACGTCCGTATAGGATGAACCCTCTCAAACAGTAATGTTTGAAAAAAGAAATTCAGTATTTGCTGCAGAATGATTCTGATTGAGTTCACCATGTACACTTGTTCTGAAAGAAGATATTACTTTTTGCATGTGCACTGACTATAGAAAGGTGAAAGTATGACTAAAACAGATTCATTTTCCTACCCAAGAATCGAAAGACGCATTGATTCAATTGGAAATGCAAAGTAAATTACCAATTTGGACCTTCTAAAAGGATTTTGGCAAATACCACTGACGGAATGTGCAAAGGAAATTTCGGCGTTCTTGACTCCAATGGAGTTGATCACTATAAAGCGATGCCGTTTGGGATGAAAGGTTCGCCTTGTACTTTTCAACGATGAATGATCATTAAATCTTGTCTAGATAATTGTGATGCTTACATTGATGATGTCATCATCTACTATGACACTTGGAAAGATCACTTAATGACAATTCAGAAATTCTTTGACAGACTCACTATTGCGGACTTTGACAACTAATTTATCTAAAAGTGAGTTTTTGTTTGCTTGTGTTTCATATTGTCATAGACTCAGGATTAACCAGCTGTGCACCATAATTGGGTTGGGGTGGTTATTTACTACTGCATGTGAAATCTCCATATGTTATCAGATATGTTTCTTTTAAGGTATTAATATTACCTGTTTAGCTCATTGGACCTTGAGCAGCGCATGAGCATGTATTTGTGGCGAATTAGTTGCTATGTGATTACATTAATTTTTAACGTATAACTTCTCCCTATTTTCGATAATGCGTCACGTCTTGTTCTCATACTTCCTCAGTTCCATCCGGTCAAATTATAATGAAGTACTAGTTGGCTAATTCCATAGTTATTATGCCTGTAGGAAATATCTGTCAATAAGTTTTAGCTATTACCATGTTGATCATTATATTGCACTTGGCTTGTCAAGGTTTGATATTTTACAATCATCACAGTTTCTGGCACAAATTACATACCTGTATTACCCCATTTAATACCAAATGTGTTTTCTCCATTTTGTGGTTGCTTGGTGTGAACATCACGATACGTGTATTAAATATGAAGTTTCAGGTTGTTCGTTTTTCGCGGCAAACGAACTTTTCATCGATCGAGTCAAGTTCTTATGGACGCTATTTGTGTTCGTTTGAGACCCTTGACCTCGATAGCTCGATATTACAGGTATGTGATTCACATATATTTACACTCAGATGAAGTCACAGTGAACTTATTGCCGAAAAGAAATATCTGAAAGATACTGACTTTGTATAAAATCTTTAAGATTTGTTGAGTAATGTATTTTATTTTGTGCATAGTTGCAACCTCCCTAGCAACCGCAATTCTTTTAGTACCATTATACCCTGTCATTGGTTTGCCACAGTTTATCTATTTGAGAACTGTTGTTCCGCTACTAATAACTATATAAACAAATTAGGACACAGAGTTTTGTACAGAGTAAGATATAAGATGCGGGAATGTTTTTTATACTGAAATATATCGAACTTTATTCATATATGGTTGATATCGCAAGAATTGTGCTAGACTGAGGTTTGCCAGTTTGCCAAATCTGATTCGTTGGCGGATTCGGTCAGCCTATTCTGATTGGTTCAGTACTGTCACGTGGTTAAAAACCGATGGTTATATATTGGAGTGGAAGACAGTACTTGTCTGATAACTGCAGTGGGTGGTCAAATTTAAAACCAGAAGTAACACATGTGAAGTCCAACACCCTTTTTAAGTAATGACATATATAAATTGCTTTGATAATGATAATATTAATAATAATAATATTGGACTGGCAAAGTAATAATATAACTTTGAATTATTTGGACTTTATTTAGGTGAAAAGCTAATATAATAAGAATACTTTGAACATTTGAACGTCCGTATTTTTAACAGTATGCAGAGGCAAGCATTTTGGAAAATTACGTAGGAAGTGTTTCTGTAAGTAAATTAATCTTCCATATTGTTGTGCAGTTATCTCCCACCACATTGTTAACCTGGATTAAACGAGTACAAAGCAAATCTTCAGCTCGCGTCTGTTGGAGTCACTCTATGATTTCCAATTATTATTTCTTTAACATTGAAACAGACTATTATATGCTGAGACATTTTATTGAAATGATCCAGGAATAATACATCAAAAATTAACGTTAGCATCTAATTGTTACAATACAAGAGTGCAAGCAACGAGTGTTTCCTTGCAGGAATATATTTGTCTTATCCCAATGCATATTTTGTACTAGTGACAGCTTTACAGTTTCTTAGTTGTGTTACTCTCATTAAACATTTTTGTTGACTTTACTGTTGAGTGGAACTTCTTCAATGAACCCTCCCTAGCAGACAGGAAGTAGAGGTCGCTTACGATATCTAGGACATATTGTTGGACATGGAAAAATTAAACCTATAGATCCTAAAGTCAAGGCTATCTCCGAATTCCCTGTGCCTATCGGTAAAAAGCAACTGATACGATTTTTGGGCATGGCTGGACACTATCGGAATTTCCAATTTTTACGTAATTGCTGAATCCTTGACAAATTTGTTGAGCACGAAAACCTTGTTTCTTTGGTCTGAGAAATGTCAGGAGGCGCTTGATAACTTAAATGCCATACTTAAGAGTGCATCCGTTCTTTCAGCTCCAAATTTCAAGCAATCATTTAAACTTTCTGTTGATGCAAGTGATTTTGGGGTTGGTTCAATATTGATTGAAGAAGACAAATATAATGTAGATCATCCGTTGTGGGACTTTTCTTCTAAGAAATTAAAAGAACACCAGAGAAATTATTCCACACTCGAGATATAATGTTTGGCTCTGATATTGGCTTTGCAACAATTTTGAATGTATATTAGTTCAGCTCTTTCTCCAATTATTGTGTAGTGGTCTCAACCCTATTATTTCTATTGGCAAGATGAAAAACAAACATCAGATTATTATGAAGGAGTTCGATGTTGCAGGAATGCAATATTGACATTAAGCACATCAAGGGAAAAAAACAATTTAAGACAGATGCACTTTCACGTGTGTAGAAATACTACACCGTTTCTTATATGCTTTGTGTCATTCATAAGACTTCTTATGTAATTTTCAATCACGTATTTTTTATTAACGATAAAAGATAGCTTTATTGCATAAATCTTTTTCTTTATGAGGGGAAGTGTTATGTATGTTTAATTTTCACGCTTGTTAGTTTTTTTTAATAGTGTTTTATTTCGTTATATGCTGTTGTAATGTAGCATTGTATGTTGGGCGTAACCGTGTCTACAGTCAAGTTCGTTTTAGACTTGACATGAATTATTGAATTTTTATTTTATTCTGTAAACTATTAATACGTAGCTAAAATATTATCTTTGTGTATGGGTTTATTATCAGGATCATTATTAATAGAAGCAAATGTGTTTATTTGGGTCTGGGTCTTGGTTATTGTGATTTCATACAATGTACCTGGTGTGTCTGATATAGTCCAGGTTCTATGTTATAATTTAACTAATAGATTTCTAATCATAACTAAAATTTTATTTTGTAAAGATGAAGAACTTTCTAGATGGTTATTTTCCATTAGGTAATTTTTGTTTATATAGAAAATGCTAATTGTAACCCGAGGCCAAGTAGTGGACTATATAATCTTATCACTAGAAAGGTTATTCATTCGTGTTTAAATTCTAACACAATAAATTTGTATTATTGTTGTGTTCAGTGTTCATTTGGGCTGGAATTTGTTTCTTTAAATTATTTAATGCAATGATTATTTTCTCTGCAAATACAGAGTGCTTATAAAAATATAAAAATTTGAACAGAAACATTCCTTGGAATTGTTAGTGAATTCACATCTGGAATTATTTTACTGTGTTTCAACCAAAGACTATTGGCACATTAGCATTATACGGGTCATCATAGGGACATCAAAACTTCAGCGTTGGACTTAATTCGGATTTCTGCTAAAGTTTATTCAGAACTTGACATATTTGGACTTGTATCTGTAATTTCATGATTTTTTTGGGATATAATTCGCAAGACAGTATGTTCGGGGGGGGGGTCTTTCATTTTCACTTTGTATTCTGGAGAAATAAATTATTTGCTGAATTTTTTTTCAAAGCTTGTTGTTTTTCATCCTTTTCTGTTGCTTATTTTAAGAGCATAAAATGGTAACAGCTACCAATAGGAAAGATAACCGCCATGTTGTTCATAGCGATAGTGACATAAATTGGCTCCAGAAGGCGGGGCAAAGACAATTACCACGGTCGCAATCACATTTCTTTACACAATGATGCCATACCGTAACAAATAGATACACTTCACATCATCCCGAAACCTATATTTAGAACCTGAAATGTTAGTTTCATGAGGCAGTTTTATCGAGAGTAAAGATTCTTCACTTCTAGCCATCTTTTTTTAAAAATATTGATTGTAATACAATGACATGAAGAGAACGATGTTCTACATCGTTCTCTTCATGTCACTGTATTACAATCAATAAGCCTGGGTAGTCGCCGTCGGCAGCAACAACCCCCCCCCCACACACACACACACACAAACAGAAAGCAAACAAAACTCGTATAGACTTGTACACATACACTAATACATGGACGAATGAATAGAGAACCCAAATCGAAGAAGACGAATCGGAGCAGCTTCTTGCATGTCCAAGAGTAATAAGTTGATAATTATTTGCGACTGCATGGTCATTTATTTAAATTAGTATGCGGACAACAATTATGGAATACAACTAAAACCCTTAAACTAGGTCAAGGTTCTGGACTAACTGTCATTTCATAGGCATATAATCCGTTATGTTCATGTCGCTTCCTCGTTTTGTTCTGTCTATGCTGACGGTAAATTTGAATAACTTCTTCAGTTGGTGCCACAATAATAACGACAGCAGTCATTGAGAAGCAGAAGAATTGTAACACATTCGTCCACGTCCTGAACTCGTGAAGGGAAAGGACATTCAGACTTGCCATAACTCCTGGTATGACACCGACGTAAAGAATCACTGTAAATACACCGCCTACAAAAGCCACAATTTTCGCCACGCGAAACATTTGTTCCAGCTGGTGAGAGGAAGGTCTTTCACCTCTCTTCAATTCAGGAAAATCTTCAGCATACTGTTCAGACCAAGGATGGAGAGGGTTATCAATCTCGCGCATAATCTGCCATTGGCGATCCACGTCATCGGTGCTCCGGATCTGGTGCGTTCCCAAGGAAACCAAGACGGTGGTGAGAAAACTAACTACCAGGCTACTTCCAGCACCCGCCAGGACGGAGTAGTTTTGGATAGAGTTGACCATGAAGTTGCCTAATCCTCCCTCATAGGTGGACGCCACGCCCACAGTGGCAGAAACCCCACAGACCAAACCAAACAACCCACCTGAAAGAGGAAGAAAAGAAACTATAATGATTAGCACATGATAATTGTTGTAATAAACTTCACTTTGGTCTTCCAAATTTTCAAGACTTATTAATACTATAGGGTAAAATGGTAGGAAAGATCTGACAGACATAACGTGGTAGAGTTGATGTAAGACAGATTCCTAACAGGTGGTAGGCATCATGTGACTTTTATATCTCGCCTTTTATGATATTCGTCTGTTCGTAAGATATCAGTTAAAAAACAAACAAAAACATTAGGTAAAACAATGTGGTTGTGTAGGAGTATATATGAAGAGTAACTAGCAAGTTAATATAACTGATTTTAAATCGACTGTCTAATCCAACTTTTGGCAACAAAATATGTTCAGACTCGACTAATCAAAAATAACAACGGAAAATCTATCAATGCAGATGAATGTTTTAAATTCATTTTACAAAATGCTTAGAAAAACAATTATTTATGAATTATATTTTATAGTCATGCCACTATAATGATGATAATATATTTTAATGAGAAATAAGGTTTTGGTCTGAATCTATCCGAATATGGATGCGAGGATTATTATTTAAAAGCTATAAATAGTAGTGAGCTGTTGAACGAAATTCTCTATTAACTAAAAGTAAGATAGTGCATCCCATTGAAATACTCATCACGCATATCAACACATTTTCTCAGTGTGATTATACAATCATTGAAATGCCATTTTGACTTCAATTTTTGTTATGCTGTTTCTACACCGAAAAACTGCACTTCCGACCACATGGCGGCTTTGAAAGCATTTGCCCCTCGGCGAAAGTTTGATAACGGGATTCAGCCAAAAATCACATCGAGCTAAATCAGGGATGTATCGAGGACGTGTCAATTTGGATTATGTGGATTTTTGCATCAGTGCGCCGTCATATAGTAAATGATGGGATATCTCCGGTACCAGTGCGTGGACGGCTGGTTCGGTTGTGTTTTACTAACCTTGGCAACACTTTGGATGCATACAAATGTCCAGTGACATCATTAGATTCGGTTGTGTTTTACTAACCTTGGCAACACTTTGGATGCATACAAATGTCCAGTGACATCGTTAGATACAGGCTTAGGTACCTGGACGAACATGCATTTTACATCGGAAAAAAAATGCATACAAGACTGGACAGTCCAACTACATCAAGCGATATGTGGCCTCTGCTCATTTGCCCTTCAGTCAGGATTAAAAGAGTGAACCCATATTTCATCACCAATTACATTTCCTAGTCACGCGTCCATATTCACCGAGCAGCTGTTTGGAGACTTCAGCCCAAAGTCTTATTTTAGATCTGCCATCAACAAATGCGGGACCCATTCCATCTTGCACATAATCTCTCTGAGCTTCATATGGTTCTTCAGTATATTAAAAACAGCCTACATATTAATGACATCGATAACACAAATATCTTCTACTGTGTATCTAGAGTTTTCATCAATTATCCCATTCAAAGCAGCCACTTCACGCTCACCAATAGGCTGTATATGGCGGCCAGTGTAACTGGCGGAGGAAAGACCAGCGAAAAAATCCGGTAAGAACCAACGAATCACGGGAAGTTACTGGTAGCTTTCATTCTTTGTTGTGAAAAGTTCATCATAATATTGGATCTGAGACGATTATTTTACCTGAAATTACGCCAGCACCGGACGTCTTGCTCCAGAAGATGGCCAGGACAATGGTAGGGAAGCAGGGGATTGTGATGATAAAGCCAAACAGCATGGACCAGTTGAGGTCAATGCCACTTGCGATGATCGCCAAGCCGAGTGGCACTATAGCTACCGTCACCCACAAAATACACCAGCTCTTGTAGCGGTACAACTTATCCTGATAAATGCGGTAGCGGCTATGGTACGGGCACTTATAAAGTCTGAAATGCAAAAAATGTAGCATTTAATATACAGTAGCAAGAATAAGAACAATAATAACCTGAAATCTGCAGTAAAACAATATGTTTCCGTGTTCGCTGTTTTAAAATCTTGGTTATAAATTACGAATACAAGCACTATCTCTAACTCCACCACAAGCTCCAATCACACGAGACAGATCTAAATTCAATGCCTGTTCTTGATTGGATAATATAAATTTATCAGTACCAGCCTGTACCCTTTCGCAACTTAGAGCTCAATCATATTGATGATTCTTTGAATGTGTACTTAAAACTGCCATTCGGACTACTTTGACTATTAACGGAACAAGGGATTGACAGAGTAATTGCGAATACATCGAATTATATTTTCATTCCTAACTGGTCAATCAATCATAGTCAATCACATCGTAGAAATAGCAGAGGTGGTCCGAATTTCGGTTTCATTTGCTGCTGAGAAATTTCAGGCGAACAAAATATGATTTTCTTGTTAAGTACTGCGCCTGCATACATTTGAGGAATATTTTTGTGTCACAGAAATAAGTTAGGTGGTCTAAATAAGTTTAACATAAAAACGATAACTGATCACTTCGGCTATTTACGTAACAAGAGAATGAGTAATCGCGAATTCATCGAATTATTTTTCATTCCTAACTGGTGGGTCAATCTTACACTTACAGTCAATCAAATCTTAGAAATAGCAAAGGTGGTCCGAATTTCGGTTTCATTTGCTGCGCAGAAATTTCAGGCGAGCAAGATATGTGATTTTTCTGTAAATTACTGCGCCTCCATCCATTTGAGGAATGTCGGTTTCTCAGAAATAACTGAGGTGGTCTGAATACGTTTAGACCATCATTATGAGAATGGAATCTTTATAAAATTTTGAGCGATCGACAGGACTTTGCATTTTTCGAAATACGTCAAAACATGCTGTTCTGTATTTTGAACAATCGGACGTCCCGGGACATATTAAACTTGATTGTGACAGTAAGCATGAGTGAAACAATTGGGCCTTCTATAAATTCGGTCGTTTCAAAGTCATTGATTCACCTATAAAAATGTATCGAGGCTATATAGTCGCTACTGAATGGAGATCAATGTGTTCCATAAATCATGATGGGAACATGCATTAGAGACAAATACGTGTAAGCAACACAATTGTAGAACCAAGCATCAACCGCCCTGCGATTAGTGTTCTCCGTAGGCCCACAAATCAGCCCCTCACCCGTGATGATGTTGATTGGCGATTTAGGGCAGACATCACCTGTTCATTAAAACACGCAAATATCTGCAGTCAGTTTTGGCTGCACACATCGGTATACACTTTATACACTTACCTGTAATTCTCACGGCCGTGTAGCTACCGTTGGCTGAAGGGTTCTGTTGGTGGCATGTATGTTATACCTCTGATGCAAATTCTATAGCTTGGTGACTTGTAAATCCATGTGGAAAAGTATAACCCTCTGTCCTGTGGCCTATTTGAATTTCATGCTAGATATGGCTGTTACTAATTACCGGTATGTGTTTAAAGTGTACGCCAGTTTATTCTGGATATATTTTGCATGCAGCAAAATTGCACATTTTAATGAACAGGTGACATTAGACCCACATATTGTGCATCAGTATCAACACAGATGGGGTGGGGTGGGGATTTATCGGACTATGTTCTGTCTTGTTATTTGCTTTTTTCCCCATTCAAAATAAAGAATAAATGAATAAATTTATTAACACCCAATGCCTGTGGTTACAGCTTCATTTGGATTTGCGTTTATGTCACTTTAAGGTACTCTGCATTGGCATATGTGCTTTATGAACACATTATTAGTCTTAATAGGTTTTGTTGTGCTTGATTATACAGATCGGTATGGTTGTATGTACCCAGAAACAAAATCCATGATATTCCAGAAATACGTCAAGATTAATCAGAACTTCAAACGCTAATATTCAGGCGATCTCTTATATAATATCTCGTTTTAGCTACGGGAATTATATGGGTCAGTTTACTTTTTCCTGTTATGACAAGATTTAAGAACGCTCTTGTCGTATCGTGTAGCTACGATGGAGATGCTTTGGACATTAAAATAGGTGTACATTGATCATGTAATATTCATAATTGACATATGAATGAAAGATAATCGCTCTGTCCACTATGTCATCTCGTCTGCAATCGAACTTTTATGTTACGAAATAATGGTAATAATCAAATGGCTATTATTCTAGTCAGTATAAACAGAAACTATTGTTTTGTTACACAGAATAATATAATTTTGCTTTTTTCCACATTACTCAGAAACAGCATCTTTAGAGTTTCTTTTATTCCCCTCGTCTTTCTCGCACGCTGTGCATGACGTCACATCCGGGCAGCTGCAGACAATTTCGTCGTTATCTAGGTTTGCAACAGGAACTATCCTCAGACTGCGCTGCTTTGGTCGTCCACACAGGATGCAATCGAATTTAGACAAATTTGATCTGAAATATAAAGTTTTAAAACTGAGTGAGACGTTCAATACTTCTATGAAAGAAAGTCGATTAGAATGTATTTTTTTCGAATGGAATAACCAGTACAATATGCAGTTAGTTTTACAAATAAAATTACATGAGCAATTTTAAATATTGACAAAATAGCATAGAGTATGTGAAGTGAAAAAATGTATAATTTATCCAGAAAACTAAATATAGTTTCAGTAATAATTACAACATAGAACAGACCACTTTAATTATCACACATGACCTACAATTTATTTATGTGCATAGTATCGCGCATATGATGGCGAACAGCGTAGACTACAATATGCCTGCGCATAATGCGTCGGCAGCAGGTCCTGATCTAAGTAGAATGAAGTATGATTTGCGTAAACTAAAACAAACATATTTATTATAAACGCAGTCATAACCAGACGAATATTCGACACTTAATGTGTATGAATTAAACCATGCATCGTTTGGGTAAATACTACCTAAAAGGATTGATGTAGATTTGGTAGATATCATAAACTATAATTGCAGACACCGCCATGACCTCTCCTGACCCTGTTGACATCAAAGTCATAGCTGTCAGTGTGAGAATCAGGTAGGCCCCAACATCTCCTAGTATCTTCTGGGTCATGAACGGCGTCACAAGACCTAAATGCAGAACATTTCATCATTCATGAGAATTTCATGCACTTGTCAAAGTCATGATATCATTGAAAATAAGCTGTACAACACTTCTTATGTTTCGCACACTTTGAGTCTCTGACTAAAATATTTTTGCCGGCATCATAGACTCATTACATGCCATTCTAACTGTATGGACACTAAGTCAAGAAGATTTACAATATAACAAAAATAACAAATCACATAAAATAACAAAAAGATAAATAAAATAAATAAATATTTGTTCTAGATACAGTTGAACATAGTAATTTAAGTATATACTGTCTCCAACAATCGATTGTGTTTAGCAAATACAATTCCTGAAGACTATCATAAAACACGTATTCCAAAATACATAAAATCTTTTGTTTATTTAGTTGCATTAGTGTGCAAAACAAACCTGCATCGATGTCACCAACAGAAAGCGCACTGCTTGCATTTTCAGAGCTCATAACCAAATATGCCAGCCCAGTTGATGTCGCTATGGATGTCGGGACGGCAAACCAAATGTAAGAAGCGATAAGGAACCCCAGTACTCCCTGTAGAGGTTTAGCTGCAATCCTACTCTGCCACGAGGCTTGGTCACAGTAGGTCAAAGATGTGGTCACACACAAACCCATAAAGGCCCAAACAATCCCATTTTCTGAGCGAAAAGACATAAGACTTCTGTCATGATTTCCTTCAGGTCCAAGAATACACACCATACGGTCATAGATCTTTTCGAAAGATCCAATGCTGCTTCCCGCATCGGAAATGTACAGAATTTTAACATTAAGAAACACCAAGATGCTGAATATAATGAGAGCGTTCAAATAAGACACGTAGAAAGTAGTCCCAAGACCTCCAACAAAGGAATATGAGCCAAACAGGACAGCCACAATGAGCACGCAAAACTCGTCTGAAGCGCCCTCTGTGAGAGACTGTATTGCGGTTATTCCCGCTACTATTAGGACAGAGACCACGACCAAGTTGACCAATAAGGCGAGGATGCAGAATATCACGTGAGCTGGCTTGCCGAACCGCGCTTGCATGATCTGTTCGATAAAAGAATCTTTACAAAAGTTTTAAGATTATTACCAGCAAACTTTCAGTATTCATTAAAGCAGTTTCTTCTAAAAGGAGTAGAATCCACAAACTTCACTTTTCCGACCATTCTGGCTTAAAAAGTCGATTTCAAAATTTTTAAACAAGCTAATATGAGCAATATTTTACCTATGATTATGACATATTTTGAAAATACAAATTAAAACAACAAATGGAATGCAAGTTTTCAGTCTGCTACACTAATACTTTTTTGACGAGAGCATTTATTCAAATTTAAATTGTGTAACACAGTCTCTGGTATTGGGTAGGTAAATATTTTCATTTTTATACTTACTGCAACGAGGAATGGCAAGTAAGTTCAATCACGCTATTTGAATGAGTTCAACTGTTATTATACATCTTTTTCCATTCCCTCGTCAGCCTATACTTTTGAGAGAAAGAGAGAGAGACAGACAGAGAGAGAGAAAGAGAGATGCCTGCAAATAGGTTTTTGCCCCTGGTGCACGTGTCTTTAGATGCACGGATACTATTGGGAACAGAGCAATGTTCAAAGCAGCACCCACTGTGTACCAAAATGGCCCAGAGATACCACTCTGTAAAAATACAATAGTTAAAAGTACTATTACTTTTAAGGCAGTTATGAATATTCTCTTCAGTCATATAATCTTCATGTATAAACTTTTATTTATTATGGTTGGTGACATACCTTTTTGGGCTATTTTGGATTTAATTCACAGTGATATATAACATCAGAAGCAGAATGACGTGTATTGTTTTGTTCAGGTTTTTTTTATATATAGGATGAATTATTTATTCAAATTATTATTCTCTGGTATTACAAAGTGCGCAATAATGTTCTGGATAGTGGATTCCAACAAGAACAGCTTAAATTATATTATTGTGATTACTTGGAAGACTCTTGGCAAATCATGACACTTCAAGTGAGTGGTACATTAGTACATTCAAGACTGCAGACACATCAACACCTTCAGTTTTGAATCTTATTTCGAACACCAGTGGAATTTAATTAGAACCGTATTGATTAGGACTGTTGATATAACTTTTTGGACTATTTGGGAGTTAACTCGTAATACTGAAAGTTCTTTTTAAATTTTCACTGTGTGTTTTAGAGAAATAAATTAAATATTGAATTTTACAAAACTTGTTGGTATTCGCTCTTTTCTTTTACTTAGTGTAAGACCATAGAGTCGTAATATTGTGAACTGACTGTCCATTTAATTGTAATGGATTCAAAATCACATTAAATATTTTATTACATGTTCATTTTTTCCATTAAGTCAATTAACTTACCGTGCAGTATTTATCCATACTTCAATGCTACACAGTGCACGACATGTGTGTCTGAAAATAATTATCGTGTGTATGGAACTACTTTATTTTTATTGAGAACCAAAGTTCATACATGTATTAAACACATCGTACATAAATTAACCAAGCTCATAACTCATGTCCATCACAGCTAGAAAAGCAGAATTTATTTGGATCGACATATAAATGAAACACCTCCAATCCAGACCAACTGGCAATGTTCTTTCAAGGCACATTCATTCACAATTTGATTCTAAATTTCAATTTTAAGTTGACCAAAATGAGATTTCTTTTTAAAACGAATGACTTAGAGCGCTATAAGCTACCAAGTGCTAAGGTCGCTTGGCGGTAATATGTGCGAATGAATACTGTCACTGTGTTATTAATCTATGGATGTCTATTTACTTCGGACTCAAGCAGCAATTCATTTACTTTGTTTCTTGTGGTGTGTTCTTTTTATTATTCAGCCTTAGCTAGAAAATCAAAATGAATATATAAAAAAGGTTACTACATGTATATGGGGAAATATTGACTCGTATTTTTTAAAAACTATACTTCACTCTTAACGTCGTGTGGTGTAGATAAAACAAAACTCGTTCATAGTTCCAATTAAATAGAGACAGCCGATAAGTACTAATTAGACGCACGTTTTTTTTTTTTTTTGTATTCAAGCGCAATTAAACATATCGTTAGGTCTTTAATTCTCATGGTCATCAATTTACTTTCATGCCGATGATGTGTTGTGTCTTACGATAATATCCTATGGAAGAACAATGACAAAAAATGAGTAAATGAGGTAACCTGAAAATTCAATTTTATGAGACCAATATTTTATAAAGTCTACAATTCCATTCACAATAAAATATCTACTAGAACACTGCAAAAGGTTATGAATATCAAAGAAGGACAGCATTAGTTTCCAATGTATTTGATTTCTTGACAGCATTAGTTTCCAATGTATTTGATTTTTGACAGCATTAGTTTCCAATGTATTTGAGATTTGATTTCTTGACAGCATTAGTTTCCAATGTATTTGAGATTTGATTTATTGACAGCATTAGTTTCCAATGTATTTGATTTCTTGACAGCTTTAGTTTCCAATGTATTTGATTTCTTGACAGCATTAGTTTCCAGTGTATTTGAGATTTGATTTCTTGACAGCATTAGTTTCCAATGTATTTGAGATTTGATTTTTGACAGCATTAGTTTCCAATGTATTTGAGATTTGATTTCTTGACAGCATTAGTTTCCAATGTATTTGATTTCTTGACAGAATTAGTTTCCAATGTATTTGATTTCTTGACAGCATTAGTTTCCAGTGTATTTGGTTTGTTGTTCATCAATCATTTTCAAATACAGGTTATGATCTTGTTTCCGGCAAGTGAAAACTATTGTCCAAGTAAATAGTTTTATCCTTTTAACTAAAAATAGTCTTTGTGACAATTGTCGCAGATGCCTGCAGAATTACGCACGTTCTAATGAAAATAAACCAAAAAGCTTTTATCTTGGAGGAAGGTCAAAAACGGAGGAAAGTCCAAGAGGAAGGTTTCCTCGGAACATGTCCACGGTCATGTTTTAAGATTTGCATTTAAAAATACAACTGTTTATTTTGAAATACAGCGAAAAAGACCGAGTAAAATAAGTGTTATAATCCATATCATGACACAAATGTCTCCTAAATATAAAAAAGCAGTTTGAATATTGGATGCATAAAGGAAATGAAAGGACCTAGGGCAATAATCACCAAGCAAATCACCTTTTCTGGCGAACGAATCTCGACTATTGATTGGGTTGAAATAAAAAATGACGCCAATTATGAATTGATAAATCAGCTGCTTTACCTTCACGGTAATAGTTGCACTCTGAAGAAGGTCTCCAGGCCATAAGAGCTGAGAGGCCACGGTGACTGCCGTCAGGCTTGTGCTTACGCGTCCGCCGGCGTCAAACGCTGAATCGACGTTCTGCTGGTCATGGAACAGGTATTTTCTTATCAATCTGTAGAGTATAGCTACACACACTGACACAGCTCCAAATCCGAGTAACAATAGCAATGCCGTCTCGTGCTTCTTTAACACTGGAACGACCACACTTTTAAATAAATAAATAAATAAATAAGTAAATAAATAAATAAATTGTTATCTATATCTATACTTTTTTCAAACTTTTGATTTTATCATTTTGATTCATGGCTGTAAATTGTATATAACATCTTTAGTTTGTTTTGCTACATGACTTGAATATGTTAAAATCATAAAAAATACATAAGATTTATAAATAGACACTTACATTTGTGTTGACAATTATTTATAATAGTCTTCATGTTGCCTTTGGATTAATTTCTAATTGGTTGATGGGGTTTCGATGTTTCTAGAAGAATTTCATAACTTCCCATTGGTTGGATTAGGTCACATGATTGGGCAAGTTCGACGCAAATTGAGTAGTGTGATCTACCACGTGGGGGTATATTGTGAAATAAGAGTTGTAATATTTGTTGGATATAAAGAGAGAACTGATTAATCAGATTCATTCCGATTTTGAAGCCATCCACATATCTTGTGTTCCTGCTTTAAGTCTGCAGACGTGTTTTATGCTGTACTTAGATATTATTCTAGAGGGAAAACATTTTCTTGGACTGTTCAGTGGAAATAGTTGTTGTTGTGGGGTTTAACGCCATATTTCAGCACACGATAGGCTATGCATGGCAGCCAGTATTAATGGTGGAGGAATAACCCAGGAAAACCCCGGGAAGAACCACCAACCCACGAGAAGCTACTGGCGAGCTTTCTGACATAACCACGTTAGCCGAATCCTAGACTCGAACCCACGCAGACAGAGGTGAGATGGCAGTGATCCGTAACGGAGAGCGCTTTAGACCACTCGGCCACTAGGGGCCCCTCATTGGAAATAGAAAGTGATAACTATTTGGTCTATAGTACTACTTAGGAACTGTTGTGAATTATTTAATGGAGTTTTGAACGACGCCATCTTGACAACGTCACGATTCTAGGTGAACCAGTACACTTCCGGTTTTGAAATTTATACAAAACTGTTTGATTCATTTAGGATTTTCATAAAGGTTTATCAGGATTATTCTGGATTAACATCATAATACTCTAAGTTCCTCTCACATTTTCATTTTTGACTTTGCTACTTAAATTCTTTGTTAAGTTTTGCAAAACTTGTTTTTTTTGTTACTTACTTTGTGACCATAGAGTCGTGACAAATTAAATAAATAAGTAGTTGCCTCATTGCTTTTTACAGGATACACGAGGATACTGGTATGAATGTATGCATCTGGACTTCCGTTATGCAGCAAAACTCATCTAACCCCTTTTGATGTAAGACTTCATTTAATTGGGAAATTGAAATATATCTTTGCGTAATGTCATTTCTAAGTTGGAAGTCTCTGTCAATTAACCAATGAAATCTTGCACATTTATTCAAACATACATTATCGGAAAGCAATCTGCAAGAACGATTGTAATGGTTTTCGCTTGGACAATAAAGAAGAGATATATTTACAATAAGTAACACTATCTCAATGGACTAAAATATAGGATTAAATGATCATGGTTTGGTATTTACTGAATTTCAAATTTTGCCTGATCACTCACAAAGCAATTCAAGTCCTTCTGATAATTTAATCCTTTTAATTCCAAGTTTCATACTTTCTGTCGTCAAGTCAACCCAAACATTTCTTGTCGATCGGACCTATATATATACTTTGCTGACAACATACCAAACATACCAACTTGCAAATACTTGTTTTATATATATTATTCCAATAGTCTTTCTCTGTCTGTCTGTATATATATATATATATATATATATATATATATATATATATACACACACACACACACACACACACACGTTATAAAATGAGATGCTGTTTTAGAAGGGGTATGTTCCACAATCACGTCAGTAAGTATTGCAATACAATGTATGTCAGACGTTTATCGAATCGTGCCTGGCAATATGTCTACTTCATGTCTGTAAGTCTTAATACCAGTATCCCCATGTATCCTGTAAAATGAATTTGCTCTCCTATCCGACAGCCTGACCTACAGTATAGTATATTCACAGTAAGACACCTTTTGAAAGAACTGAAGTTACTTAGCGCTTCAAAGAAATATAGTTACTAAGCAAATGAAATAAATATAGTTACTAAGCTCTTGAAAGAAATTATATTACTAACGAGATATGGGGGTGGCCTTATTGTTTGCTGAGGTGAAGAGTACATTATTCAAATATGCATCGTTTTGGGCACCGAGTCGCAGTTTTGTTGCTATATTTCAGTGTGTTTTCCTTTTATTCTTATTCTTAGATACCCTTCCTTAAGTTGTTGGCTATAAAATGAGATGTTACTTTGTTGAAGAGGAAACCTGTTCCGCAATCACATGATAAAAAAGTGGTGTTTTTATTTTAAAGGTGTATTTTTCGTAATCACATAATAAAATGAGACGGTATTTCCAAAGGAGTAAGTTCCGCAGTCACGTCAGTAAGTAGTTGCAATACTATATATGTCAAACGTTTATCGAATCGTGCCTGGCAATATGTCTACTTCATGTATGTCAGTCTTAATCAATATATGCTAAAATCGTTGTGTGTGTTCCTCTTTCAGAAGTAGAAGATGTACAAGACGACCACATTTGAGACAAGTTTAACGTTAGGTCGTATGATGCGGTTCAACTAAAAAAGACTGGTCTAACAGGAATCAAAAATCTTTACTTATTCTCTCCACTCCTGGGAGAAATTACCAGATGACATTTAAAGGTCCCTGAACAGAGAAGATGAACTGTCAAACAAACGATGGAAAATGAAATGCTTGAAAAACAGAGATCGGAAGGACATTAAGACTTATCAAAAGTCTAAGCCACCTAGTTCAATTTTGCGAAGAAAATAGCAAAACAGTTTTGGTTTTACTTCATCATTTGAAGTCTCTATATCAAACACGGTATAGAGTTATAAGCATTTAAAAGGTTTAAAACCTCGGTTCACACCAGAGGTTAGCAGAAGGAATTATTTTATGACCTTAATGTTAAGGGAGCTATTATAAATTTCTTTTGTTTAATTTGAAACGTGAAAAATGACGATGATAATAAACTGTATTGTACCTACCCTAGAGTCCGGTTCACAGATGATGGGAGTTCTGTTCTTATACACGATGCAGGAGACATCGATGTTGCCATTGTCGTTGGCTAAGTAAGCAAGTATATATAAGTGAATGCTTCAAGATGTTCAGGCAAGAATTACTCATTTCTCAAGTAAGCAACATTATATAAGACGCTAAGACACAAAAACTGAATCAGGATGAAGGTCAAAAATTCATTTCTAGAATATTCTTACTTGTCAACAAGTTTAGGAATTTTCAAGTGGAAATCTGTATCCTAGATCCAGACCCAAATAAACACGTTTACTTCCATTGATAATGAACTGAATATTTAATACACACTCACGGAGAAATATTAGCCGTGCATTATGTTGTTTACAAAATGAATGTCCTTGGTCAGGTACAAGGTGGACTTGATTTTGGACTAAGCTCAATTACAAATTACCATTATGCATAACATAATCATTACAAATATACGTAGCTTAATCATTAAGTAAAGAATAATACAAAATAAATATACATATATATGTTAGTATGTGTTACAATCTTAGTATGCTGTTTGACTTAGGGTTACTTATACTTACTGACCGTGCAAAGGTTTGTCACTGAAATCATTATAATCCGCACAGTTGTATGTTACCTTCGGCACTATCTTACTATGTGATGTTTCTCGCCTACTTTGTGTACCAGAACTCGGCTGTCCTCTGTGTACATCTCGATATTTCTAGGTCACTGTCCTTCATCAGTTTGATTGCGAGTAATTATATGATAAGACTACATCACTGAGACAAAAATCGTAAAGCTATGACATTACCAGAGACTTGCATTTCTTTCTTCTCTAAATATACGCGGACAAACGCTCGTATTTGTTTTTTAAAAAAAATGCGTCCTAGATGTTGGTATAAATATATCTTGTTATCGTTTCCAGATACATTACCTATTTGCGTTGAGAGCGTAAAATCAAAATGAAGACCATCTACAGCTGCATGAATGTTGATTTATTATATATGCATACCTAACTAAATCTAAACTATCTTCATATAATGGCGGGTTAGAAATTATATGAACTTGGTATAAGTCAGTCAACTATATACTCGTATCTCTTGACATTATACTGAGGTTTGAGTTTTCCAGACTGATGCCTCAAAAAGAAAAACAAAAATAAGCCCCAAAACAAAATAAATGGCTATTTAAGAACTACGATAGGTTTATTTTATATACACACAGATACGTATCGGTTAACAGGATCTAAACACATCATTGTACTTCTAGTTCATGCAGGGTTAGAAATTACGTGAACTTGGTGTTGGACAGTCAGCTTTGTCCTCTTATCTCTCGATGCTATATTATTATATCCCGATATTGTATATAAATTTCAGCTTTCCAGATTGATGCCTCAATAAGCCCCAAATTTGTTTGTTTTACAAAAATTAATTTAAAAAATATAAAAATATCATTAAAGAGGAAAGAAAAGATGAGCTGAAGGGTAAATTTAAGAGCAACGATTACTATCGAATGCAAGAAATAAATGAGGTTGACACGATAATATTGTGGAAATAGAATGCCCTCTTCATATCATAGCCAAGACAGGGTCAATAGCCATGTGTTAACCTTTTTTCTATTTATTTTGCTTCTAAATTGGAGCATAAAATGATCCAGAAATATAATTTAGTTCGTGGCGGTGGTGGTGAATAGTAAACAGCTAAACAAGGGGTCCCACATGTTGCGGTTAGGTGTTTGTGTATAGCAGGAAAGACAGCAAAACCGATGAGACAGATTAACTGAATTAAAGAAAGAAACTGCAAGCTGAGAATCTACAGACTTTAGATACAAAACTTGCATTCCTCATGACTGTCGTTGCAAGCCACTTTTACTGACTTTCAATAATGATTGCATGTATATCAATGTATTATCTGTATTCAAATATTAAGTATGCCTACTATTATCAAGCATTCTTCTATAGAATCCAGGGATAGCACTTTCCGTTCTGTCTGGTTTATATTCATAATTCTCTATAATTAATTCTATATACCTTGATTTCTTTTGCAGGAATCCGGAATGACTGTAGATACATGAAAATTAGCTACTGAGTCGTCATGCTACACAGAGTGCATGTAACACCGATTGAGGAACATACTTCTTTGGCCATATGTGCTTAGTCGTGAGGGAATATGGACTCGTGCGTGCAGGAAAGGCGATGGGTGCCGTTTACCCTCGGACCTGGGTTCAAATCTCCGTAGAGTACGAATTAAATTCTCTAACCTGTATTATAGTATTGTTTGTATTAAAATATTAATTCTGCCTACTATTATCAAGCATTCTTCTGTAGAATCCAGGGATAGCACTTTCCTTTTTGTCTGGTGTATATTTATAATTTTCTCTCTCTCTCTCTCTCTCTCTCTCTCTCTCTCTCTCTCTCTATATATATATATATATATATATATATATATATATATATATATATATGTTCACACAATAGGTATACAAAGGCATAGTAAAGTTACTGCTATTATGGCATAGCTTCTCAAGGGCTGCTTTATCATAAATTGGTTAACATTACATTATCGACTTCATGAAGCTAAAGTGTTTGAAATTTCGGGCTCCATCCGGAAATATCGTTTTGTATTGTGTGGAGGTGGGGTGGGGAAAGCGTACACAGGTAGATAAGGGTCCTACATTTTCGGCTTTGCCAGACATAGTTATAACCATTTATCCGTCAAGAAACTCCCCTGTCTTCGCTTCTTCGCCCCAGTCTTATTATTTAAGTCAACCTCAAGAGGTAGAGAACAACATATTCATTACAAAGTGCTTATTTCGTGCTCGACTTCAGCAAAATGTTGATCTACCATCAATTGGCGTTCGTGTCATTAACAGCGGTTTTCAGGTAACAACTTCGTCAAATTTGAATGAATCTTCATCGTACCCTTTCATTATTTCCATATGCACTATCAGCTGGTGTAAATAACGGGAATACCATAAAAAAAATGCCCATCTACAGTTTCATGTACGTTTATTTATTGTATATACATACCTGCCTGTGTCGGCTAACAGGATATAAACACCGCCATTCTACGCCCAGATCTTGACTGGTTAGAAGTGATATGAACTAGGTAAGGCAACTACTAAATTGAGTTGTTATTGTTGTTTTTATTTGTAGTCTTTAACGCCATTTGTCAGCACAAGATAGGCTATACATGGCGGCAAGTATAGGCCCTAAATGGTGGAGGAAGACCGCCCCCACCCTCAGTCAGTTAACATAACGTGAGTAATGACGCTCACAGTGACATTAACTGAATTCACTAAGATGAGATGTGCACAATGCTCATGTTACAAGCAGTCTTCAAGCTGATTTTATTGAATTTTTCAAAATTTCCGGGAATTAATACATATTCTGGATTCTGAACAGTATTGAAATATGGTGCCAGTGCTCGAATTATAACACTTTTTGACTTAATAATTACATTACGAATACATCTAAGGAAGAAAACGTTTCGTATAAATAATTGGGTCACTATGGCCTCTTTAACAATATTTTGAACACTACATAAAATTGGTGTCTGCGTTCAAATTCTAAAACAATGTAACCAATTACCACCAAAAGTTCATACCGAGTGGGTTAGGGAATTAGTCATTTCATATCACAAGTGGGTTGATACGACCTAAATTCTTTGGTTAGCTGGACACTCTCAAACACTCTGACTTTTGTCACGGAAGTGTACGTTATTTTGTGAGTTCCTGCTCACTAATAACTCTAGGTCACTTTCTCATTTTTATTTTGTACGATATTACGACTATGTGGTCTTAAAAAAAGTAATAGAAAGGAGTGAAAACAAACAAGTTTTGTAAAATTCAATAAACAATTTATTTCCCTAGAATACGAAGTGAAATTGTGAAAATAACTTACAGCATTGCGAATAAAATCCCAAATAATCCCAAAATTTCTAATCCAATTCCAAAAGAATTAAATTTTCAATAAACTTTAGTGTTATTTCAAATAATTTCTAACGCTGATGGTGCTGACGTGCCTTTAGTGGCCTTGCTGCCTCTAATGTACGAATGTATCAATGGCCTAAATTGTCATGATATGCAAATAGTCTTTTATTGAATCACAGTAATATAATCCAAGGTTTCCTAGTTTAATCACTATAATTCCCAGTTAATACCTCTGTCCAAGAATATTTATATGAGCACTTTGTATTTCCACAGAATAATAGTTTAATAAATATGTTTAGCCCACATGAAATACTAGACATAATAATACAAATGATTCTGCAAAATTTTACAGCTTACGGATCTTCCATTAAACAATATTTAAAAAAAAACTAAGACAACAAATAATGGTCAAAAGTTAATTTCTGGAACAATTCTAGTTATTATTAGAAGGTATGTTACTAACATTATACTAAAGGACAGGATAAAGATCATGACCTTGGCTCAGACTAAGTTCATGGTCTTAATATTTATCCTAAGCTCACAGAGAAATATAGACTATGTGTTCGACGTTTACAGAATTTTTAAAAAATTCAATGACTATGGTCAGGTAGCCAATGAAGTTGATTTTGGACAAGATCAGATACAGAAATAAAACTTTACAGAACCCATAGCATATAAAGAGACCCCCCCCCCCCCCAGCAAACAAACATACAATGCAAATTAAGTATACATAACAAACATGGAGTGGTCAGCAATTAAGTTTTGTGGATGTAGGTCAAAACATGTTTACCTTTGAAATGGGGGTGGGGTGGGATATAAGTGAAACCCCTCCACTATGTGAGGGCATCCAAGAGGAAAAGGGGAATGGCGTATTAATATATACAAACTGACGTGTGTTTATTTTATTTTAAAACTGTTTTACTAGCATTATAGCTCGTGACACAACAATATCATCTCTAATGGATCTTATATTTTTTATTGTCCTGAACAGATACACGTACACGTAACAAATGTTATTTTGGAGACTATCTTTTTCATGCCGAAAACGATAATTTTCTTTTATATCTTTTTTCAAACCAGACTCCAGCCATGAATCCATCTTTACCATACTAAAATAAATAGAAGGCTTATCCTTCTATTATTTTATTTTACGAGAGAGAGAGAGAGAGAGAGAGAGAGAGAGAGAGAGAACACGTTACAATATGACTTTAGCTCGTTATAACTTTGTCAGGACCCCGACAGACACAATAAATTGCTTGCACTAATTAGATGCCCTAAAGCTGTGTGTCAAATATGGTTTTACTTATAGGAGAATACATTAGTATGCATTAAAACTACTTCACCCCATCGGCTACAGCAGTAGATAGTTTTCTTTTAATTGTTGCAAGAAGTTATGTCAGAGCATCAATATGCAATCTACCTGCCAATTCTGCCTTAGATGACAGCTATGATTATCATCACGTGATTATATTATGCTGTCCAGCTCTATTTTAGACGAGGAAACACAATGCAGCTCAATGATTTTTATTTTTTTAATTTTTGTTATTATTTTTTTACATTGAACACAATTTTAGGTTCACAATCTTCAGACATTCTGAATCAAAAATAAATACACGATAAAATAAATGAACATGTCTCGATTGGCGCTCCTTTAACATATATTTTTCTCAAGTCATTGTTTTGACACCATTCTTTCTTTCTTTCTTTCTTTCTTTCTTTCTTTCTCAAACCTCATTGAAAAGAGATTCCCTCTCCCTCAAACATCCTCTCACCCATCATGCATCTGGGTCCAAGTTTTTAATAATATATATTACGAATATATATTAACGAATCAGATGATACCTTTATTTATCATATATTTTGTATGCCAAACTTTTGCAATATGAATACGATTTCGCCATTGAAGTCATGTTTCACCGGTTTGGAAGAGGTCTTGGACGATCTTATTTCCACGCAATTTGTGAACATCTTAAATTTAAGTAAAGAAAAGAAAGAGACTTAGTGAGGCAAAAATACAAAAGACGCATTGAAATTCTATGCAATGCAATCAAACGCCTTTAAGTCCCCGAAAGAGATAAATAATCGCTTGTAAAAGGATGGGCGGCCTTTTTTCACAGACTCGTCTTCTAAAAACACACCTTTACAACCCCATCTTTTTTTCACAAACATTGACAATGGGTCAGTCTTTGGACCACAATCCTTGCCAGTTACAAACATTAGACTGTCTCGGATTTGTTGACGATGAGCTGCCAATAATATCTCTCACACACAAGCACATTTTTCTGAAATGACATGGTTTTTCACTTTCTGAAATGCTGAGGCTTTCTGTTCGGGAGCTCCAATTCTAAAAAGATGAACGCGTTTCACTGATACAACGGAATGCCCAACTGAGGAAATTCTTAAGTTGGCACAGTTTTGGTGGAGAACCAATAATGTATAATAGGCTAGTGTTTTTTCATCATCACAATATCATCTGCAATGTCCAGTCATGGACCGCTGTATTACTCTTCGTTGGTCTTGGACCACTGTATTCCTCTTGGTTGGCTTTGCGTCCTCATCTGATGCTAGTGTCAGCAGAGAACACAGGAGACAAGCCTGTGTTGTGTATGATCTGACAGGTTCTGTATTTACAGAGTGACAATATAATCCAAAACAATCTTCTCTGAGATGCTATATTTCATCGGAATTTTTAGAAAAGCTTCAATCCACCGTGTCAAATGCTTTTCTAAAGTCTGCAAAATTGAAACGCAAGGATGACCGCCATTCTAGGGATTGTTGTATGAGAATGAGGAGATTTGTTATTTTTTTTGTACACGACCTCGCGTTATATCGACAAAAACTGGCGTATTTACATAAACTGAATTCATTTCAAGGTAAAATTAAAAAAATAAATGACAGATTAACATTACTGCATTATCTATACTGTGATCAAAATAGTCCAGTTGTTTTCACAAAATGTCAGTCAATTATAGAAACAAATCAAACGGTACGAACAAAATGAAGACACTAAAACACGGTGATTTGAAACAATTGTTGACCGAAAAATCGACATATTACACAAGCAATCGAGAACAACATATCTATGGAAAAAGATGTATGTAAATGATATAGATTCTAAGTGGCGGATATATATTTTCGATCTACAAGCATACAAGAAGGATAATAACGGATATAAATACAATTTAAATGTGATAGATACTTTCTCCAAATATGCATGGGCTGAAAAGGTGAAGTTGACAAGGGTAGAAAATATATATGATACATTAAAAATATATTTAAAGATCATAAATCAGCAACGATACAATCTGATGAATCTTTACACCTATAAAGTTAATGAATTGAAGGAAAAAGAGAACAATACATTTTGCTTACGTTCTCTATTAAGAAAGCACGTGTAAAAGGAAATCTTAATAAAAATAACCAAACAAATTTAATCACCACTTTTAGAAATAAAAAAACAAAAACAAAAACAAATCGTTAAGAGAAATCAAACTGAGAAGTTTTGGGAAAATATGTCATGAATATTGTTTCCAGAATAAATATTTAATGTTTGCTGCTTAGTTTTCTAAACGAACATAAAAAATGAATAGGTTAGATAACTGATAAATTACATAGTAAATGATATTTACGGTGGAAAAGTTACATTCATTTATGACAAACACGAATAAAATAAGCGAGAATATATGTGTAACATTGAAAACAGAGTTTTCAAATGTAAACACGAAAATTAAAAACAATACCCCCAACAAATATATATTAAATAAGTTTAGCAGACAATTGCAGCTGTCTGAATGTTCTAATAACCATTCTTAAGTTATAATAAGTAGGTGGTTTGTTTGGAAGTTCCTTTAGATATGTCTGTAGCAATTTAGGAATCAATACCACAAGAAACAGGAAAAAGGGTATTACTGTCTAAAAACTGGTATCACAGAAGAAAAAAATGTTATTCTCTATAAACAGAATAAAATAAGTGGTAAATGATCTGCACATGAAATGTGGACAGGAAAGAAGTGTGTGTTCATACTGGGTGTTTAGCAAATATAGTACAAAGCATTGTATGTAGATATATATGAATCTATTAGAGTATACTCATTTATAACATATTGTTACGTATATTTAATTTGTAGTTTTGATGACTTTATTCTCCACCATTGTGCGTCACGTACATATGTATTTTGTACTTAATCTTTGTCCAAAATCAAGTTAATAGTGTTACTGAACAGTGACATTTATTTTGTAAACAACATAATACATAGCTAATGTTTCTTTATGAGTATAGATTAAATATTCAGATCATTATTCATGGAAGTAAACATGTGACTTCTATCTGATAGTAGGATATTAGATAGGAAATTCCTAAACTTGTTGACAATTGTGAAAGTTTTAGAAAGGAGACTGACCCATATCCTGGCTCTATTATTGTGTCTTAGCTTTATATAATGTTGTTTACTTGAAAATGTATTCTTGTCATAACATCTGAATCAGAATCAGTCTTATTGTTGTTTTCAGTTTTAATTTGGGTGGATGTATTTGTTCAAATTATTATTCACTGGAATTACAAAGTGCTCAAGAATATTCTTGGACTAATACATTAATTTGGAATCATAGCGAAATCAGACAGGAACATTTTGGGCTTGTGATAGAATTTGTATGACTCTTTGGGATTTAATTCACAATAGTATAAATTCCTGATTCCCAGAACTGCAAAGTGGATAAAGAGAAAATGGCACGTCTTTAATGCTTAATATTAAAAATTAAATTAGACATACTAACAAAAATGCTGTGATATTATATTGAATTAGTAGTATCTCTTCTGACAGATATTAATTAATAACCATCAAACTATATCAGGGATAAGTATGAACATTGGTTTCATAAATGTCTAATAAAGACAAAAGATGGCGATGCACGAGAAAAAAAGTATTTGCTCGATAAGAAAATCTTCATTAGATGCAAGATGATTGAAAGAAGCAAAATGATGAAAGAAAGTACACAAGACAGGGGAAAACTTTCAAAGAAAAAGAAAGAGATTCTGGCATTGACGTGTTGATTTTAGTTTATGGAGATAAGTATAATCATTCCTGACTTTTGCATATCAGGTAAACATGCATACAACTAAAATGTAGCTTTTCTAAAATAAAAAGTGTTTATATTATCGTCATGATTAGTTACCATTAAATGGACAAAATAGATCAAGGTAAATTAATCCATATAATGCCTGAAGATGTTTCTGTTATAAAACTTAAAACTTCCATCCTAAATTAAATGTTCTTTTAATATTCATTGCTTTTTGAAAATGCTACCAAGGAAACTAAAGTTTGGAGAGAAGGTAGTGATCATTCATGGACAACATCCAAACATATTCATTTGGGATTTTTGCATCTATATTAAGGCAGTAAACAACAATTATGAACCTATCGTTTAAAAAGGAAAATACAATGCACTGAAAGTTGTACGAGCATTTACAAGAAACAGCAGAGCTGGTTTGCAAAGATCATTTAACCATCTCATTATAAAGTCATATACGAAATGTAATTCTGACAAAGATGTACACATAAACCAAAAATGATAATACATAAATATATTTCATCTAGTAAAGGTTATTTAGCTGTTCTTTGATTTACAGCTACATTAATCGATAGCTATAAGCTCTGCATGCAGTTGTTTAGACAATAAGCTATTTAACGAAAGAGAAACAAACCTTTTAATGTGTGTGTGTGTGTGTGTCCAAGAGAGAGAGAGAGAGAGGTCCAACACTAGCACTATTTTGGTGTTGAAGGTATGGTTTGCAGACTGATGGAGAAAATAATTTATCCATGTATCTATTTGTCTATTTGTGCTATTAAAAACTTTTTACCAGTAACTACGACACAATTCAAAGCAACGAAATATACATTAATAAAGCAGAAATATGACAATGAAACATATTGTATTTTAAAAGTAGATGTAGAAGTACCACCATACCTACATGATTATATTCATAATTAAACAATAACACTGGTAATAAATAATGCTAAATATGAAAAATTTACCATAAATACAAAATTAAAAAAAAGAAGCACAAACAAATTCAAAACAAAAAGACCCAAACAAAACAAAACAACAATAACACCAAAAAAACTCCCAACAAAAGATAAACAAAACAAAACAAAAAACAAACAAACAAACAGAACAAACAAGCAAGCAAGGAAAAAAGCCCCCCACCCCCCCGCAAACAAATATTTTTTTTTTATAAAATAAAAATAATAAACAATGATAACAGTTCCTAACAGTTCATGGATAAGAGTTTGGAACAAAACTAATAGCGAATAAGTTCATATGTACAATGAAAAGAAAATAAAACTATGAAATTCATTATCCGACTTAAAATTGTATATTTGGCTTTGATTAAAGTTTATAAGGGATACATATGATAGCATTATTCTGTTTTTAGTCAAGAACGTGGTTAAAGCATACTTTACATTAATTAAAAATTTTAGAAGAAAAAACAATAGATGACTTTAGCAAATATAAAAGAATAATTATATATACATATATGTTTACCTAAAATAGAATAAAGTATTACAATGGCAAGTCATTTGTGAGGAGGATAATAAAAAAGGAGAATTTTTGTTTAATAAGTAAAAGAACAAACATAAAATTAAGAAACCTATTTACGGAATTAATGGTATTCGTAACAAAACCGAGACTATACATAGCATCTTTCCGGAAGATGTAAACTGAGCAGTGCCAATATACGTTCTCGTCAAGGTGCATTGCAGCCGTGGTAGACTGGGCCACTCCGTAAAGGTACATAACTCTCATAGCACTTGGGTGATGAAACCGGCGAGCAAGTAAAATTGACACATATTGGAGGCAATTTGTGTAGTCACATGGACGTTTATGTTATATTATGATATAGAATACAAAGTATAAGGCAACATTATATGGTATTGCTTTTCAAAAGCCTGGTTGTAAAAAGAGCACTTTGAGCTTATGGTTGTAACCATCTTGCGGTAACTAGCGAGCTATTGAACTGATTGAGATCATGGCAGAAAACAATAGGGAAGAAATTATAAAGCTGATAAAGGAACAAGGAGAGATTGTTCGTAAATTGAAGGCAGAAAAAGCAGCCAAGGATGTGGTAAGGCTGTAGATATATGTGATATTACACAGCAAATAGTTGCATCAACCAGGAGAAAGCCGGATTTATCATGTGCTCCACTAGTCCTATATGTAAGACATCGACGCAGATTATTTACGTTTTGGGCGTCAGGGTCCTACCGCCTAACTAACGGCGCTTTGTAGCGTGTTTTGATGTCGACTAACATCGTAACGAAAGTCAAATTTTCAGGAATATCTCACAGCTGGCAACTAAAATAACGACGCATTTCTACAAAGTTGTCATGTTTTAATCAGACTTTACTTGCTCTGATGTCGTTTGTCTAATAAATTCAGATTCTCACAAAAGAAATGGACCTGTTTTAAAGTTTTGCTGGCCTACATTTCAGTTGGCTGGAAAGCGATGAAATGCTGAAATTAGGTTAAGTTGATTATTCAGTAACAAAATGAATAAAACTATATTATTTGAACTGTGAGCAACATTTCGTTTCATTCAAGAAACATGTCCCTCACATGAACATACTGCAGCATACCTTGACTACCGTCGCATTTCAACAAATTCAAATGTATGTCAACATAACATGAAAATGCATCCATTTACTAGTGTCAGATTTTGATTCCACCACGATAAAAGCAGCACAGTAAGTATATTAATTACATATCAGTTTGTGGAAGAGTGTTGTTATGGGCTGCTAAAAGTGTGTGGGATATTCCTGAAACCTTGATTACTCATTCAGATGTCAACCAACATGCTATACAAGCCCATTATTTGGGTAGTAAGACATAGTACTAAAACAAAAAATAACGTGTTATGTCTTACATTGTAGGACTAGTGCTCCATATGTCAATTAGGTAGTAATGTGGTACCAACAAATGCTAGACCAATTTGTTTTCTGCCATTTTTGCATCCATCTAAAACAGCATCACCTCAGTTCAAAGGCAATGCTTCATGACCTTACTTCACCGGGAACTAACTAATGCATGGGACCCTTATGACACATGCTTTTCCCTTTCTGCATGTGTCAACAATTTAAATCAGGTTACTAGAAACTGTGAAATGAACTAAAAAACCGAATTACACATATTTTGTGTGATAATACTCATGGAGAGATAATGTATTATGATTTGTATGTGTTTGAAAATGATGAAAAAGCAAAATAAAACTTGATTTTAGTGATTTGTAGGCCTATAATAATTATTTACAATTTTGTTAAATAGCTCCATTCATGTAATAAGTCATTCGGTCATGCAGTTTGTACCTTCTTTTGTATGTCTATTACATCTTTATTTACATTAAAGCAAATGTATATTTCCACCAAAAATATGTATATCACAATCATAATTTCTTATATTTTAAGTTATGACCAATTTGTTTTATCATACTTGTCCAATCAAGTAATATCAAGTATGACCAAGTGACATTGATATATATGGATTGTGCCAGAAATTGGTAAAAAGTAAATAATTTGTATCAGAATCACTTAAACCAAAGTTTGTTTTGCTCATTACTATTAAATCTATTACAAAGCATAATATTGGGTTGTACACCAATAAATACACCCAAAAGATGTAAATAATTGTGTATTTCTGTGTATTTCTGGTTTTGGGCATATTTAGGTGTTTCTGATCAAGAATTTAAATCTGAGCTCAGTATAGCCGCTGAATACACAGGTACTCTGTTCTGACTGGGATTAATAGTAAAAAAAGGTGTTTTCTAAAGGGTTTAATGCCATGAATCAGTTGAATTTTTTGTTATTAATTAGTAGTGAGCATCCTGATAATCCATCTAAATAACAAAGCCGATGCTCCAGCATTAATCATGTCTACATACAGATCATTACTGCTGGTCATATCAGAAAATAAAGTCAATGAACATTTACTCTATGTTATTAATTCATGAATTTGGCTTTCTACAGGTTGCTTTGACAGCTACATGTTTCTGGTAGTTCTCGAAATGAAATATGTTGAGAATGAGAATTGTGTCCTTTTTGTTTTCTTCCAAACATTGTGTGACTTTCATTTAATATTTTTGAATTTGTTGTACAGGAACATTAGAAGGGGGTTTATTGTTGATAGCATGTAACTTTTACATGTCTTGGACATTTAGGTCACAATATTTTTTATAGTCATGTGACCAGCAATGTATGTGTCAAATACCAGGTCTAATTTCATCATTGCTATAGTTTTGTTTTGTCTCTCAGCAGATTAAAAACCATAGTGAATAATATACTTGCAATTTCTGATAATTTAAATTGTGTTCCAATTAAGATTAGGCGCTATACAAAGTCCTCATTATTATTATTATTATTATTATTGATTGCTTGTTGGTATAACTTGGTATGGCATCACAGCATTGTGGCAGAGAATTCCAGTTGCTAGATATGCAGTTAGCATACATACCCCAACATAACTCTAAAAATATCTAAAATGGGGTAGGAAAGTGAAAACAACTTTGCCCTGTGATTATTTAAGAGGTACATTGACTGACCATACCATATTTTTTAAAAATGCCCCTCGCCATAGCCCGGTTAGTTCTAGTGTTGTAGTGAAATGTATTCATCAAGGCATCAGTAGGTAGGCATTTATATCAAATATGTTGACAAACAAACTCTTGCCCATTCACAAGCATTATGTTTTGAAAGCTGATTGACCATTAACCCTTTTCCGAGTAAGGTAGCAACTATCAATTTCCTGCATGATATCCTTTGATGATAAAACATATAAACTTGTGTTTTAAGATTAGAATCGGTGATCTGGATATTTATTAACTGCCTATTATACACTATTTTGTCATAAAATTAGTTTGAAACTGTAAGTGAACCAGTAGGCATAACGGAAAATAATGGCGGACTTTGCTAAGTCTGGAATGTACCAATTTATTAGATTGTCTGTTTTTTTAAATCATCGGGCAAATATATTCAGAAAAAATATACAAATCATTGAAACCAAAACATAGGTATTATTTTATTACAGATTTCACTTTAAAATGCAAATTATGAAGGTCAGAAACGTCTGGGACAATGCTATGTTGTGGAATTTCTGAGATGCGCTTTAAGCTCTAAGCTGTTTTCTGACTTGACATGTATTTGCGAAAATACGAGGAAAAACAGCAAATGAGATACTATTTATTTGCCTAAAATTACTACAAGTACGTTTACAAATAAATAAACCATAACTTTTGAGATCCTGTCAAAGACTCAGTGGACTGTTGTAATGAAGCTATATTATAGTGAGTGATTACATTACGAAAACCTCTCCATCAGAAAATAGATGCACTCATGTCTGCATTGATTCTGTAGGAAAGAAGGGACTGCAACTTTTGATGGTGGGACTCCTATTTTTACCAAAATGGGAGTCCAGGACTTCTAGTTTTAAAATCTTAGTGAGACTTCTTAATGCACTAGTTTTAAAATGTTAAAATTAGGGTAGTTAGGTTAGGTACTAGGTTATTTTGTGTTAACATTATATATATATATATATATATATATATATATATATATATATATATATATATATAAAATCATGATTACCATATATAATATAATAAGCACTTCAAGTACTGGGCAAAACCTTCTCAGATGCACAAAACAATCTTGGGAATATTTTTAAAAAACATCCCCTTGGAGAAAAAGTGCTAAAGTAGGCAACAGAAAACTTGGATGGTTGGCTGACCAGAAACACTTATTTTTTTTCCTAATTGAAATGCATGTCAATACATGTTTAAAATGCATCCATTTGATTGTACCTGGGTTTATTAGTTGAGGAAAATGATGTCAGACTAAGTTTAGTCATACTAAAGCAATCACATGCTTGGCTGTACAGCAGTGTCAGTCACATGCTAGGCTGTACAGCAGTGTCAATATGGGATGCCAAGTATGTGAGATATTCTAGAAAATTTTACTTGTAGTGGAGAGGTTGACTAGTCTCTCAAAATTCTACACAGCACTTCTTGTGCTGGCAATCAGACATTGTCTTTCATAAATATCATGGATAACATCTTACATCATAGGATCATATTCCCATCTAACTTCATCAGCTAAAATGATCCTATATCTATCAGTGGAGCCGCTGGGTGTGATTTCAAACCTGCACGCTAACACTTTTACCATTAAAGAATGATGTTTTCTTTATTTCAACTAAAAGCTATTAGGATAAATAAGCCCTCAAACCTGTATTGGTATTCTGGTGGTGTGATGTCTGATATCACCAATTCATAAAACTCCAAGCTGTACCAGCTGTTACTAGTACTTTGAATCGGTAACTTTTGACTCGGAACTGTGTCATTAGCAAACACGATCTGCATTAAAATGTAATAAATAAAATTAGTACCAATCCTCCTTCCTTATTTTCATTTCACACTGTAGCAGAATCACACATGCCTTTATTTTGCCATGCTGTGCTGTTATGATGGACATACTACTGTTCAATCAATAATGACAAATGATTTATGACTTTGTTTATTCAGAATGGTTGTTTTGGATATTTAACTAGTAGAGCTTATGTAGATTCATTATGTAACTCATGAAGGTCTTGCAGAGTTCTCAATAGATATAGATATTTGACCCGTGACCTCATAATTTCAAGAGTCAAAATGAAAATCTTGAGAGTCATTCATTTTTTGACAGTTATAAGTTGATGACAGTGATTGTTTATTGCTTATGGAGCAGACTGAATAATGGGATACACTGTTAGAATATTTTATAAGAAACAGACAGAGAGATGTGACTGTAACTGATTTGTTAAATCAGTGTTTCTCTTTCTAATTATGTATGATTGAGTGTATATTGGGCCTATTAAACAGAAAAAGCATTATTTTATACTTTATTATGCTTTTTAACATATCCTATGTTTAACTCCAAAAATGTCTGTCAGCTTGCTCTTTTATGACATGAGCTACAGCTCCATGAGCTTCAACAACAATCAGATGGTCAGGTTTTTTTATGACAATGTCGGACACCTTTTTGAAGGTTGGAAATGGGTTTGTTTGTCCAGTGTCTTTACACTGGTCATCCATTATTGGTGTATTTCCATCTTTCACAATTTTGTTTCCATGGAGATTTACTTCTCAATTCTACCTTAAATTTTCTTACAGTTTTAGGAGATTTATTCTCCTCAGAATTGTTATCAACTTTATTTCCTTGAAATTCGAGGGTAGGAATGATCATCCACTGGCAGGTCATTTCTGAGACTGAGAAAGTGTTCAACTAAGTCACCTAAAAAAAATTCTAAAATTCGCTTTCAGTTAGGAAAGTTAAAACAACTTTGCCATGTGATTTTTATTTAGGTAAATTTAGTGACTACATTTTGAGATGCTCCCTCGTCTTAGCCAGATAGTTCCCGTGTTGTAGCTCAAAGCAAAATGTAGGCATGCATCAAGCCATCAAAAAGCTGGTGTTGACAATCAGTTGTGCTGACAAACAAACTCTTGCACATTCACAGACAATGTGTTTTGATTGATAGCTGATTGACCATTAGCCCTTTCCAAAGTAAGTTAGCAACTATCATTGCCTGATTTCTGTAATCTATCCTTGTTGATGATAACAACATACCCACTTGTGTTTCAAAACTTAACCATAAGTAAACCTGTCATGGGGAAATAATGGCAGACATTGCTGTGTCTAGGAAGAACCACTTTATTAGACTGTCTGTCTTTGTAAATCATTGGGCAGATATATTATGGAAAATATACAGTTCATAGAAATATTATGTATTGTTATTGAAGATTTAGCATAAAATTGCAGTTATGTAGGTCAGAAATGTATAGGACAGTGCTATGTTGTGGAATTCAAGAAGCACTGAATGGTTAAAGTTGTTTTTTGACTTTCTTCATTTTTATCAAAATGAGAAAAAAAGCATTGAAGCAATGCTTAATGTTACTACAAGTATGTAAACAAATAATAAAACCTTAAATTTACCATCCTATCAGTAGACTGGTATAATTTAGCTAGAAAGTGAGTGGTTATATTATGAAAACCTTTCTTTCTAAAAATAGATGTGCTCACATGTTGGCAGTGTAGATTCATTTGGAAAGCAGAGTTTAGTGGATTCATACATTGACTTTAATGCTTCATTGTGTTGTCTATGAATAGTTATGTTAATGTTTTATCAGCAACAAAGAAATATGTTATGTTTTATTGGCAACAAATAAATTAGGACAAACAGCATGATCTGATGACAGGTGTATTTGCTCTCATGTGCATGATAGTACAGGAGATGTTTCAAACAAATTTAGAAATCATTTCATCTGCGATTTTATAAAGAACTTTCAGAAAATAAAAATTGATTCAGGGTAGTTGGTTAAGCATTTTTAATAACTTGCAATTACAATACTGGGGCCCCGAGTGGTCTAAAGCGCTCACCGTTACGGATCATTGCCATCTCACCTCTGTCTGCATTGGTTCAAGTCTTGGATTTGGCCAATATTGGCATGTGAAAAAGCTTGCCAGTAGCTTCTTGTGGGTCGGTGGTTCTTTCCAGGGTTTTTGTGGGTTCTTCGTCCACCATTAATACTGGCCGCCATGTATAGCCTATCTTGTGCTGAAAAATGGCGTTAAACCCCACAACAACAACATTGCAGTACTGTTATCTAGTTATTCCACTCAGTTAAAATTCATTACAATGTATAGCTTCTTCTGTACTCTTTTAATGTCATAAGGTCAAAATACACTGCATATGAATATAATGATTTTTATACACATACCAAATAGGTTCATAATATACATACAACTCCAAAAATTATCTGCTTGAAACAAATAAATTATTGCTTATAACCAGATATGTGTACTGAGAAATAGGGGGCACAATTCAAATAAGAGAAACACACACACATACATTGCATTTTTTGCTTTGCTTCCACTTTTCCCTGTTCAGTCAAAAAAGAGAAGTCACTTCTCCCTAAAATTTAAGTCAAGCTTTCCCCCTGCATTAAAATGGCTTATATTTTTAACATTTGACAGGCTGAATCAAATTAATCACCAATAAAACAATTACTTATCCACTTCTGACAACTGACTTTGCAAGACACCATATTTTCCAGAGTTGGGTCTTATTGATTACAACATGATGGACATTCATACAAATATGATCAAAAGTAAGTCTGTCTTCCTTCATCAGAAATGATTTCAAAATAACCTAACCCTTGATTTGGTTGAGCACACCTAAGCATTGCATCAGTGACACGTTAGCTCTGCCCAGTTGGTATTGGTTTTACAAAGGTGCAATATTAATGGCTGATAAAGGTGAGGACCAGTGGCTCCCAACCATTTTTGGCAGTAATCCTAAAAATTATATTTTTCTGAGCCTCATGATCCCATTTACAAATTTTGATAAGTTTTACCCGACTAAAACAATTAATTCTGGTGACCCTCAAGAATGTCCTAGCGACCCTTATTTGGGTTGCGATCTGGGGTTTGGAACCAATGGGGTAAACAGTAGTCTAGTAAATTGTTGATCACTGGTACATAAAGTCAATTTGTTAATGGCAGTGCACACTCAGCAAACTATGCGGGAGGCGCACCAAGGTTAAATAAGTCCAAATCTGTGTCATAAAACACAAGATTGCAATGTCTGTGCATCTAAAATGGGTTACATTTAAGTTCCAAGTGTCAAAACCTGAGAGTACACAGGGTTGAACAAATTTAGAAATCTTGTAATAGCCCACTGGGCAACCAAATTTATTAACTGGTAGCCCTGACTAGAATTTTGACCAGTGCTGGCCAGCTTAAAATTTAAAGGGGTGTGTGTGTGTGTGTGTGTGCTAATAGTTTTCTTGTCTTTTTTCTTTTTATTCTATGTAAATATGACATTTCACTTTTATTATCATCAGTCAGGTTCACTTTGTTTGTTATCAATTATGTTCTTTTTAGTAATCAATATCCCTTGTTCTGGTCTGTTGAGTCTTCAAATGACTGGTCTAAAACTGAAAGGATAAAACAATTAGAATTATTTTAGTTATTTCTAATGTACCTGTTTTATAAGACATTCAGTGGTCAACGTTAGTAATTAATGAATGACATTAATATTTTGCCATTTTGTCAAATGAAATAAAACATTTCATGTGTAAAACTCATAAACACTTACCCTTGGTTTTTGTTGGAATCTTATGACTATGAAAATGTCTGGCACCAGGCCTGCTCTTCAGTTGTTTATGGCTGGGACTGGGTCAAAGGTGGCAGTGCTTGGACCATCAGAATGAACTTGCGACAATGCCTCCGGTGTCTCCTAGTCATGTGTGAACTCAATGTACTTCTTGATGGAAAGGAGCAAGACACTTGCTAAATTATTATTGCAGAATTATGTTGTATAAAACAAAAATGTGAATTTTTTTTAATAATAGGATTTCTTTTAATTTTGTTTTAAAGAATGAACTTTTAATAAAATATATGAATTGATTTATTAACATATGTTTAAGCCAGTCTTGATTTGTCTTTTTCTTAAAAGCTATAACCTATAATTTTAATTACCAGAAAACAGACTTTCAAAATATTCAGTGGATGGTGATACGGTAAGCACGATGTTGCTGAGCGACAGTATGTTCTTAACCTCCAGAGTCCCTCACATTATTAAGTGACTGTACAAGAAGAGATTCAGTGTCTTTATGTTCTTTTATATGCTTCTTCTGGATGATTCATTCTCCAAGAATTTTGTCCTTCTCTTCCTCTGTCAGTTCCTTGATCTCTTTGCATCCAAACTTAAGTGCTTTATCTTCTGCTGGCCAGTACCTAAAGTTGAAACTGTGAAGTTGCAGAGAAGATCTTAGCTGTACAGTATTCTGGTTTCTGTTAGCTTCTTCAGCTCAGAGTCTTTGATGCACTTGGGAGATAACAGTCCTTTCAACTTAATTGGAACTAAATGTTGGTTGTCATACTGTGAAGTCTCAGGCTTGAAGTTGTCATAAGACCTCCTGGTGTTTTCTTCAGAATTTTCCTTCATCAGTTCCAGCTCATGATCACTTACAGCTTTTAGTGCCTTTCCTTGATCTGTCTTCACATCCACTTGTCTGACTCCATAATCTGGGTAATGTCTGCTTATTGATGTATTCATCAATGATACTTTGTGTAGAACCTTTATATAGTCTTCATTTAATTCACAGACTGATGCAGGTAGTCAACACATTTTAAAGCATTTAATATACCAAGCTGCATCTTGTGTTCCACGTAATTTACAGATATCCAATGAGAGTAACCTTCTCCTTCCATCACAGTACTCACTCCAGCTTTACACCCCATTGTGACAGCCATGCTACATTTAGTCCTTTCTCTATTGTTAACATGTCCAAATTGTCTCTGAAGTCCAGTTTTAATCCCATCTTAAATCCTTATAGTGTTGGCACTTGCATCAGCATGATTGGATGCAATTTGTGTCACAGGTTGAACCTTACTGTTCACATATTAATTTAGAACCAGATACTGTTTGGTGATGATGGTGTCTGTAGAACTTTGTTGAATCATGCATTCTCAGTACCCTTAATTGCTCAGCAGTGCTAATCAAAACAACTATGGTACTTTTCTCAGTCAGGTAGTTGCTTCCAACATCAATGTAGTTCTTCCCGTGATGTCTCTTACCACTGGCCTAGTGGTTAAAGCATCCGTCTTGGATGCGGGAGATCGTGGGTTCGATCCCCGGTTGAGTCATACCAAAGACTTACAAAAATGGTACTAACAGCTGCTTCGCTTGGCACTCAGCATTAAGAGGTTAGTTTTAGGACTGGGCGCCCTGGTGTCAGGATAATGTGACTGGGTGGGACATCATGCTGCGTGTCTGCAGCGTGATGCCCCAGTGCTAGACATCACTATAAACTGCCACACTGCAGACATCATAGCAATATGACTGAAAAATTGTAAATAGCTACGTTAAAAATCCAAATCAAACACACACACACACACCCAGTGATGTCCCAATGTGTCTTGTAATCTGACACAGGGTTTCCTTTCATTGCCAGGGTGAACACTGTTAAACATGAGTTTGAAGATTTCATGTTGTCATGCTCTTCCTTGATGCCTTCACAAAAATACTGTTAGATGCCATTGACTCATTCTTTTACAGACATGTTTTCAGGTCACTGGGTGGCTGAGTGGTCTAAAGCACTCACCTTAACCGATCACTGCCATCTCACCTCTGTTTTTGAGAGTTCAGATCTCTGGCTCGGCCAATGTGGATATTTAAGAAAGCTGTCAGTAGATTCCCATGTGTTGGTGTTTCTTACTGGGACTTTCCCTGGGATCCTTCTCCACTAGTTATACTGGCCACCATTTATAGCTTATCTTGCACTGAGAAATGGCATTAAATCCCAAAACAACAACAATATACATGTTTTCAGTTGCTTTCTTCTCACTGCATTTTATGTGTACTGCTGATGCCAGATGCTTCCTTAGTTGGTTTACCTGGAAGATGTGGCTTTGAAAAGGGCTGATCTCTTGTCTGCACATTCTGGATTGGCTTGGCAAGTTATGTGCATGATGAACCCATTGTCATCATTTGCAGTCTTGTGTTTTACCCATGTGTTTTCACTTGATCCAAAATTTTGTTTGGTTTCAATTCCACTACAGTGCAACTCATTTCAGGTTAAGCTCGTAATGTTGTCGTCAGTTACTTGAGCAACATGATACAAATTTCATGGCAAAAACAGGTGTTTAAGGAAAATATGATTTCAGTACAGACCACAAAGTTGAGGTAGCAAAATTATTGTTATAGCATTTTTACAGCACTATTAGTGTATTATATACATGTACTATTATTTTCACTTGTGCCCCTAAGATCCTATGGGCAACAATGTGTCATCACCAATTAAACATTAACACAATAAAGGGTTTTGTTTATTTGCCAAAGAAATACAGGCACGTAGATACACAGGTGACTGAACTGAGGATTGTTTTCAAGTCAAATAAAGATTGACTGTTTATTAGGGACACTGACTTCATGATTCTTTACCCAAGTCTGGCTCTTGCTATCCCAATTGGCCACAAATGACCAAAACATTACAGAAAAAACATTGAATCATCTGAGAATTTCACACATATCTGAAATAGTTTGGGTCCCTCAGAGAGCCCTGACAGCTGGTCAGAATTAATTTGCTTATTACAGCTTACTATGTTTACCGACAGTACTGAATAAAGTGCATGAATGCTAGTAGTGCCCATTCACTTGACCCCACGGTGTAAAATAAATCCATCCATTTTATCTGATCATGCATTGCTGAAACAATATATTATTTCCATGGCAATAAAGGGTTCTCAATAGACCTGTACCAGGGTCCAACAAATCACCGTTCTGGAGCCCACAGGCTACTAACACTAAGCTCAGGCTACTAAAATTTATATTGCATGCCCAGAAGACTACCACCAATTTGCTTTTGATGTAGCCTGGTCAAAACCATTTATAACCATTAATCCTCAATAAAACAACACTTTTTTCAGAGATAATAATCAAGTAAGACAAGATTAATAAGCCATGCGTAAATAATCATTGGTTCCCCTATGTTTACTCAAGAAGCTCTAGTTCAGCTTGATGACACAAGTGTAAAGTATATTCAAAAAGAATGAAATAATACACCTGTACCAGATATTGATCTGATTCATGATACCCAGATTAGTTTATGCCATATTATGGATAAACCTATCAGCTTTATGGTCTTTCCATCTTTAGAATGTCTGTTAGTGGTAGCTGGTTCCAAATCATGTGTGTACTTCTGCAGATGCAAAACTACTGCAGCCACATGCATTTGTTTCTGTGACGTTCTGCCGTATTGGGGTGGGGTACTTCCAATATAATTTAATTAAATTATGATGAAAGTTCCACCCTGGCTCGTTAGGTTAGAAAGTTAAATTAGTGATGATGTAGATTTACAGCTCTGAGCCCCCAGTCAGTAATGCCAACGGTTAAATTATAGAGAACACGAAGATGAAATTCAATCAATAACAATTTAATAAATGTATAATTTAAAAACGATAACTTCCAATCACTCGTCTTTTCCATCGACCAAGTGACAGCCTAATTCATCCCGTGATTTACAGTGTGAGTTCGATTTTCCCCCGTCCTTGCATCTACTCATCTATTTCTTCCCGCTGATTCTTCCTTCTTTCCGTTCCTCTAACTCCTTCTTTGTCTCTGTTTCCTCTCTACTATCTCCTCCAGCTTCGCTCCAGACTTCAACTTCTCCTTTCTTCTCCTTTCCCTCTCTATTATCTCCTCCTCCAATTCTGCTCCCAAACTTCAACTCCTCCTTTCTTCTCCTTCCCTCCTTTCCTCCGTCACTCTATCTGAGACAACGGGACCAAACTTTAACTGGTCTGTCCCTCAAAGCTTCCTGTGAAAAACCACAAGGCGTTAACAAATGTTTTATCGAACCTCACCTCACACTATAATGACAATTAACCATCAGATAGCTGTCACTGTTTCGGCCACGCATGCATACACATCGAAATTCCCACACACTTCTTGCTGGGTAAACGATGGCGTAATAACACAGTATCAGCGAATTGTTATACAGACATCAATACATTGCGTCACGTCAGTATATACACATATATATTTAATCTCATCGTACTACAATCTGACAAAATCAGACGCATGTCTGTACATTACAAATATTCAACAATGGCAAAATCTATAATCATATGAACATATGTGTTAGTCTACTATAAAATACCCACATAGTAAATTACAATATTGACTCTTACGATGGCTAGCAAGCTATATAATTCTTTACAAATATCAACTCATTTCTTCAAAATATGCAAACATTTTAACAAAACAAAGTAATTCTTTGTACTACGATTCTAGTAATAATAAAGTATACATACGACCTACAATTAAAATGCAGTCGCATTCCACAAAGACCGAACAAATATCTACTGACCTTTTGAAGCTTTCTGTACTTAGAATTTCCCGCTCTAAGATTTTCCCGCCAATAACGAATGGCTATTCGGAGTTACGCTAACCTCTTCTCTGGGTAATTTCTCTCGGCGAACTAACTTTTGCCAGAAAACGCAGGGATCTCATTCTACCCAAATCAAGGTCTCCCCCATCTCGATTCTGATTGGGTGGCGCTGTGCCCCTGTCCAATCGTCTTAGCGGCCAGTTCAACCTGTCTGTCTGTTTGCAGGGGAAAGAAGTTAGGACACTCCCACTTCTTCATGCAATTTCTTTTGATCTTGGAAACATTTCAACACCTATGTGATAACTGGCTATCGGGCGCCTCGCAACTCCGATGTCCGGTTTTTCGATTCTAACCACAACAGTCTTACATAACGGATTAGTGATAGCCTTCGGCAATGTTCGACATCAAACAATGACCCGTCAGAATTACCTTGATTATACATGTTTCAAACTGGGCTGCTCTGGGTCGGGGTAAACATGACAGTTTCCACTAGTGAAATATAAAACTATTAACAGCACCCACTCCCTATCTATATAAAGAAAATAAAAGATGTATGCAAGGTGTGAAACTTGTCCAGTTTGGAATTCATCCCCCTCACCAATTCTCTGCTAATTCTCAATTTCTGTTACTTCCATTGACACGTTCTGTCATTGCTTAAATATATTGACATAAAAAGAGACATTCCAAAGTGGTTCCCCATGTATGATTTAAATATTCGAGTGATCATTTAATAACCAATTTAGCATGAAGTTCCTCAGTTGCTTTGCCAGTATTTCCTGTGTCAAGCAGGAAAGCTACATTAAGTTCTGGTTGGTTATATTGCTTACCCTGGACTCAAACAAACAATAACAACCAATCGGAATTCAGTGCAGTTATTTCTCTGTGACATCAAATTAGACCCAGATAGATAGAAATGGACAGAGTAATTTCACATAAAAGTGGTATTAAATGATGAGTCAAGCACTATACATGGGTAAAACATCAGAAATGTCTCCTTTATCCAGAACATGCAGCTGGCATGAGATAAATAGCATAGAATCAGAGAGGTGTGTGGGGGGGATATTACTTTCCCAGTCACCTTGTGTTAATTTTTTGAAGCCGAGCAGGTGTTGACAGTTGTCAGTAGGTTTTTCTTGTTAATGGCAAAAATAAATAAGTGCCTGTGAATGCAACACCTGACCCAGCTGAGGTCTCAGTTTAAAGAATAAAAAAGTAAACACTTAGTAATCATTCATGACTGATGAATATTAAAGTAACATGTATGGGATAAGTATTGTTTTGTGTTGATTCCCCACCTCATACATCGATGATTATTGGGTATGGCAAAAATTTTCATGCATCAGTATATGTGTGCAAATGAAAAAGAGTTTATGAAATGAAAATAAAATTTAATGGCAACAATAAGAATATAGACTGTATTAATGATTTACTTCAAATACTGACAATTCAATAGACATGACAAGATTAATAAACATGTAAAAGAAAAACCCAATCACTTTTCAAATGAAACGAAACTACTGCATTGAATATGTAATTAGAATAAATCAGTACGATTCATGTATGACATAAAAATGCCATATTGCCAGCCCTATCAGCTGTATGCTGCCAGATATTCCTGCCCTTACATCCCTTCCAGGTATAAATAGACGAAACTGACCGTTATACTACATTGAATAAACTTTATTAATAGTAAAATATACACATCTAAATCATAACCAACATAGAGAAATATATTAAACATTGCAACTCCCCCTGCCCATAAAATACATGCTACCATCAATTTTCCACATCAATATAAAGCCCTCCATGGTAAATAGCATCAGACCTGCAATTTTCCATACCCAAACACATAACAACTGTATAATTTTCCAGAATTGTAAACCTTAAGAATGCAAGATAAAAATGGTATATCCATATGATGCATTTAAAATAAAGATACATTTACAAATTCGACTTAAAAGGTCTACTGTTTACCCCTATGGCTGAAATAAGTTATGTACTGTAGACATTCCCTGACAAAATCCAGGCAATCATTGTGCATGTACATAGCAAAAATCTAGGGTAGACCGTTCCGGTTGCCTAGTGGTTAGAGCATCCGCCTTGGATGAGGGAGGTTGTTGGTTTGATCCTCGGCCGAGTCATGCCTCAGACTTATAAAAATGGTACTAACAGCTGCCTCGCTTGGCACTCAGCAATAAGAGATTAGTGTTAGGAATGGTAGGCCTGGTGTCAGGATAATGTGTCTGGGTGGGACGTCATGCTACATGTCTGCAGCATGATGCCCCAGTGCTAGACATCACTATAAAAATGCCACACTGCAGATGTCATAGTGATATGACTGGAAAATTGTTAAAGCTACGTTAAAAATCCAAATCACACACACAGAAAATCTAGGCAGGGGCCCCGAATGGCCGAGTGGTCTAAAGCGCTCTCCATTACGGATAGCTGCAATCTCACCTCTGTCTGTGTGGGTTCGAGTCTCCGATTCGGCCAATGTGGGTATACGAGAAAGCTTGCCAGTAGCTTCTCGTGGGTAGGTGGTTCTTTCGGGGATTTTCCCGGGTTCTCCCTCCACCATTAATACTGGCTGCCATGTATAGTCTATCGTGTGCTGAAAAATGGTGTTAAAACCCTACAACAGCAACAACAAAATCTAGGCAATCAATGTGCCTGTACATAACAAAAGCCTCCTATAAATACTAAAACATGCATGTGTAAGAACCAAGGGTAAAGTACCTGTGCATATCACAATATATGGGCATCTTGATGCTAGTGACCTATGACAAGATGCATGTATTACTTGGTTACCATTCAAAGAAAAAACGAAAGCTAGCCTATGTGACACTTTTTGCGTCAAGAAAATCAATTACACAGAATTGTTTAAAGGCATTACCAAGTAATTTTCTTGCTTATTGCATGACATGCTTCTGGATCTTGCTCTTTCATCTATATTTAATGTACACTCATTATCTACCAGCATTTATTATAATAGATACCCATATTTTCTGAACTATTTTCTTTCCAAACTAACAAGCTATTAATTGTATGACTGTGTATTTGCATAAATCTAGTCATTTTTTTTTAACCTCAAAATAAATTAACTCTTCCTTACCATTGGAGTGAATTTGAATCTTGAAAATACATTGTACTGATGGCCATCAAACATGTTACATTGCAACTCTGGCAACTGTCAAAACTTGGAATGCTTTCTTTGCCAGATACATTGTACAGTTTTAAAATAAATATTCATTATGATCTTAGTTTTATCACCTTTTGTGACTTTGGATATTGCTAGTTGAAGCAGATAAATGAATGGATATCCACTTATGAACAGTAGCAGGCATATATATTGATATTTTTTTCTGATGAAAAGCATTCCCAGGAGGGCATAGAGTCCAGATTTGTGGAACATTGAACAAATAATTGTGGGAAACCAGCAAGCCTGCACTCAGTGTGCAACAATGATAATACATATATATAAATCACGAAAATTACCAAAATCTTTCTCAGAATAATTGGACAGTATTGTCAAATCATCTATTTGCTATAAATTGAATACAGTAAACAGGATTCTCAACAGATTTAAAAACTGAAGTGTCATTCGACCCTTGACCCATAATTTCAAGAGTCAAAATAAAAATCTCTAGTCTAAACTGAAATCTCAGTTTGTTGTCTCCTCAGAACTGTTACTTCCAGTTTGTTTGGACTCTAATGGTCAGGGGCCCCGAGTGGTCTAAAGCGCTCTCTGCTACGGATCACTGCCATCTCACCTCATTCTGCACGGTTCGAGTTTCGGATTCAGCCAATGTGGGTATGTGAGAAAGCTTGCCAGTAGCTTCTTGTGGGTCGGTGGTTCTTTCCGGGTTTTTCCCGGATTCTTCCTCCACCATTAATACTGGCCGCCATGTATAACCTATCATGTGCTGAAAAATGGCATTAAACCCTACAACAACAACTCTAATGGTCAGAATGATCAAATACATATAGTGTAACATAATTATGTTTTGTTCTTTAATCTCACATAATTCCCTAACATGAAATAAATGACTGCGTTTAATATATGGTCAAAACAATTCTTACTATACAGTAATTAAATTTGTTAAGCATTTTGCCAATTAAAGCAAATTATCAGTAATAGCCAATACAATTCACTTTCAGGCCTATCCACTTACCTTTGTCAACTGGCTTTGTGAGCCACTACAATTTCTACAGTTTTATCAAATTGATTATAATTTGATGCATGGTGAAAACATTGCTAACATAATACAATTATTTGATCAAAAGATAATCCAGTAATGTAAAAACTTATGCCAAATTTTGTTATGTTTCATCAGTTATAAAGTAAATTAATTGCCAGTCAAATTGATAATGTTTATCTACTTACCTTTGATAATTGACTTTACTAGCTGCTATAATTTTGTCAATTGGATATAGTCTGGTTGGCAATAAACATGAGGATATTTGATCAAAAGTAAATCCAACCAGGTCTAAATTGATTCACTCTTCCTCTAGCTATCATCAAAGAAAATTTCAAAACAATTTCACCTTATTTCAGTTATGCACATCTCAGAGTGACATCTGTGATATGTCAGATCTGTCCAGTTAATATTCATTTTTCACAGGTTCAATATTATTGGCAAGTAAATCTACCAAATGCTGATCACTGGCACATACAGTAAATTGTCACTATCCATTGACAGTGGGAACTTACATGTACATCTACCAGCCTGAATAAGATTGTCAACAGTCATCTGTTTTATTTTAATCTGAGATTTTTTGTGGATATATGTTTTAGTTGAATGCAAATGCTCATAAAGAATATCCATTGTGTCACTCAAAGCCTGAAGGTACAATCTAATGCATGCTGGGTTCTCTAGAACCCCTCAGCTCTTACCATCCTCATCACTTCCAGTGGCAAAAGAATCACTCACTTCCCATGAATCACTAATTTTACAAACAGTACATTCAATTGGTGGTATTTAAAGATGTGATATTATCACTATCAAAATGATCATAATCCAAGAAATGAGCATTCTTGTTACAAGGCTACAAAAGTACAAGATGGTGTAATGCATTATTGTACCACTGAAGGGAAACATCATCATTGTTATCATATGTAATGACATCTGTTTCCTCAATTAAACCTGATATAAGAGTTACCAGTAAGAATACAACCTGGAAATATTAGGCCATGCATGATGACTCTAATTGATTGCAGACAAGAGATTTATTTCATGCTCAATTTTTTTGTTGAGGCTCATGAGCTGTATCTTTGCGTTGACTTGAAATTGACGTTACTCTTAGCAACGAGAGATTTACTTAAGCTGTACTCATTTGTTCAACATAATAACTGGTATTCTGAATGATAGCTGAATTGATATTTGTAAATTATTTATTTTAAAAAGAGTACAAAACTAAGCATTTACTTTCATGCTTCAATTGCACTGAACCAGCAACCAACAATTCTAAAATACCAAGTATGCATGAGGTGTAATTATTACACATTTGTTCTTTATTTGCCTTTGTCACACCATTGTAATTATTAATGCAGTGTTATCATTACACATTTGTTACTAGTGCCGTTTGTTACACCTTTGTTTTTAAATGACCGCCATTGTTTAAATGGCAATACAAATGTTATCATTGAGCTCATTTTCTTTGTTGGACCATGCTAATCAAAAGTTATAACCAATTAAATGTGTAAGTAACTGATTATACCATACCATAGTTATCCCCTTCAATATTTACTGGTACCCACAGATGGTAATACTTGAAACAGTACAAGCAGAAGATGTTTTTAAAAGGAACATATCATAATGCTTCCTCAAATAAAGTTTCATATATTTATACAAATTCTCAAGTGCAATAATAAGAAAAGAAAATGTTGAATCATATTATAAACATTAGTTAGGCTGTGCTTTTATGATGTTAAAATGGCCCATGAGCTCCATAAGTTTTTATTCTATCTTTTCTTTTGTTAGTATTACTTCAGCTATTTTGTTGCCATCAGTACCTTCATTACTTTGATTTGATCTGTGATGGCTTGAGAGTCTGATTACACAGGCTAGTATGAATTGATTTTTATCATCATCATCATCATTTAAACTATTTAATTGATCCCGGGGGAAGGAATTAGAGCCTCATCCCCCAGGCATTACTGTGCATAACCCAGGCATTACTGTGCATAAAAGGCACTATTTAATTGATCCATCAGGTCTTGGGTCAAGATGACTTGCTTCATAGACCCTAGCAACCTGAATGTAAGGCTATACTCAAGTGGAGATAGACCCAGCACACACTCGAGTTAAAGGTAGCAATTCAGTCTGCATTAGCTGCACAAGGTGTCAGCCAAGCAGTATGTGATGCCAGTAGTGATTGGTCGCCACTATTACATCACATCGGGACACCTAGGTTTTTATTCCCATGTGGAGGGTTAATTAATTGTTCATAAAGAGAGGAAAAAGTGCTTCTCCCTTCATGTATTTAATATGTGCTATGCACGTTGATTAATTTAATGTCTGATGATGGTGAGGAGGAAGGTTCGGTCAGTGAGGAGCCTGCTCACTAGAAAGGCACCTTGGTTTATCCAGGGTTTAATTTTTTTGTCTCCCTTGCCAAAAGGTTAATGAATTGTTGTCTTGGCGGATTATTCAAACTTTATCTGTTGAGTCTGATTTGGGTAGGGTGGTTCTTCGTTTGGGTTTACCCTTTTGTGTATGGTTATTTAAACTTTCCTAGGCTTAATCTTGTGCCACTTTGTGCAGCTGGGCCTGATGGTCCTTGAGGTTTGGACCACCTCATCTATTCTTAAGTTTAGGGTCCTAACTAGTTTTGCTAGGTATTTGGTTGACGCATTGTGCAGCTGGGCCTGATGGTCTAGGGCTTTTTAAACCACCTTATATATTCTTGTTTTTTTTGGTCTTATCTAGGTGTTCTAATTACTTTTAGTGCCTCGAGGAGAGGCTGTGCCTTAGTGCAGTTACATTTGTTGTACTGCAGATAATCTGCAGTCATCTTGTGGTAGGAAAAGATGTGTGTCCTTAATTTCATGTTGTAAGATTGTGGTGCCCTTAGAAAAATAATTAATTTTTTTTTTAAAGAAAGAAAAAACAAAAAAAAAAAAATTTTTAAAAATTTAGATTAAGGGTTTTTGCAGTTTATTTGTTCTATATGTGTGGGTTTAGGGTTGGGCTAAGTACTTGCTAATCTATCTTTATGTTTGAATTATTTTCCTAGTTTTTTGGATGAAGCTATTAGTATGTTGATATTTTATTTTCAGGCTAAGTCTGTTTCATTAAAACAGATATCTTTGCAGAATACTTGGGTCACTAAGACATCTCAGAGACATCTGATCTTATTAATTTCCTAATTTTAAGTTTATTAGCCTGTCTACTAGTTATGATAATGGTTCCTATTTTGTTTTAAGTGGTGTTATTTTATTTTCAGGCTAAATCTATTTTGATAAGACAGATATCTTTGCCGAATACTCAGGTCACTAAGACTATGGATTTGTATAAAATTTAGTTTGTATATATAGCTGAAAACTTTCTTGAATTATACCAGTTGTGGGCTCCACCCTCCAAAACTAAAATTTTAGTTATGGATTAAACGGAATCTTGTCATGTGGGTATATCTTGAATGTATCAGAGATACGTTTAATGATTTGAATGATTTTCTATGCATCACATGAAATTCAAATCCAGACTTTCATATTGCATTTATCTTGTAAACAAGTTAACTTGAACATGTAAGAAAATATTTTTCTTACCACATTTTGGGTGTTAGAACTTATCAGGAATGTCTTGGATGATTTCAATACTCAGCTGTAGAATTTTCCAAGCAGTTGCCTAGTATTCCCAGATAAATACTGTCATTTTCATTTGTTACATGTATTAGAGATTTACTGTGTGATTTTCTGCTCAGGATATTTGTCCTATTCAGAATCAGCCATTACTCATTATTTGCTAATATTTTCTCTCATAATTACATTTATTCTCTTGGTGTTATCGGTACATGTATTTTCTAATTCTAATCAAAATTAGAACTCATTTTCAGCTGCATCTCTGATTATGGTGTGAAAAGTTTACAAATATATTTGACAGAATAGAGAAATAAGAGAATTTCGAAAGCACTGGCTCTTTAGTGATCAGCTGGCAAATATATAAATAGATCATAGTTATATAAATATAATTTTGTTTCAAATTCCTGTTTCTACATACATTTTTTGGACAGATATTAGCATATATTAATTAGAATTCCACCATAACAGTGTACAGTAGTTGGTTTAGGTAAGAAAGAATTTGGGATAATTTAAGGGACTCACCTTGTTCAAAATTTGGAATTATTGGCAGTGTTCTAAATTATCTAGCACAAAGACTGACCTCTTATCATATAAAGGGACATAATCCTTTATTGTGCAAGGGTGATGAAATTTACAACTCTTGCAAGATATTTTTTTATTAATTGTCTTGGTTCATGTTATACATAAAAAAATGCTTAAAATAATTTTAAGAATTCTTTTATTCCATTTTAAGTAATGCTTTCTAGCATGTAAAGTGTGATATGGAAGAATTGGATAGTTCTAGTTCAATTTTGTCAATTATTGACCTTGGTACTCTTAGGGATGGTCATGCAGATCATGTGTAACTTATGGCATTTTCCCATGAGCTAGATAGACCATGTTCATTGTGTGGATATTTGTCTGTAATGATGATTCTGGTTTGATAAGAAAAAACTGTTTTAGAACACAAACAAAAAGATGGATAAACAGTTTGAAAATGAGAAAGCTGCTATTGACAAAGCAGAGAGGAGTGGAGATATTCACAAAAGTATTTGCCTTGAGCCAATCAGTCCTACACGGACACAACAAAAGGTAGAGATTGCATCACATATGTCAGGTTACAAACCCTGCTTGCCAAATTGCTTAAATTATCAATGACAGAAGATAAAACAATAATGGACAGAGCCTGCAGTATCATATAGTGGGAAAGTGACAGTGACAGTGTGCTGGGTACAACTGACACTATGGCTTGAACAGCCATAGTGATCTTTACCACTTGTACCTTTAGTTGTCATTTTTATACTCCATCATACTGCAGGTACTCTTTAACATTAGCTTACCTTTCATCATTAACAAATGCTATTTAGTATAGAAGATGTGAATACTGATAGACTTGGCAGAAGCATTAGGACACATCTTTCATCTAATGAAGCATGTGAAAGTGTGCAAATATTTGAAAAGGATCATTCCTTGTGTGTCACCTCCACAGGATAGCCGATACTCATAATTTCTAAAACATGGTTAATATTTTCATCTCATTAAGAAGGCCAGTACTTGTCTTCTCTTTAAGATTTTTAATACTTGGCATCTCTTTAAAAGGGTCAAGACATGTGATCTCCGTGGTTAGTACTTGTCATCTCTGTAGGAGGGCTAATGCTTGTCACCTCCACTAGAGGGTTAATACTTGGCATCTCCATTTGAGAGTGGATACTTGTCATCTCTGTAAGAAGCTTAAAGTTTGTTACCTCCATCAGAGGGTTAATACTTGTCATCTCTGTTAGAGGGTTAATATCTGTAAGAAGGCTAATACTTGTCATCTCCATTAGAATGTTAATACTTGTCATCTCCATTAGAGGGTTTATACTTGTCATCTCCATTAGAGGATTAATACTTGTATCTCCATTAGAGGGTTAATATTTGTCATTTCCATTAGAGGATTAATACTTGTCATTTCCATTAGAGGGTTAATATTTGTCATTTCCATTAGAGGGTTAATATTTGTCATTTCCATTAGAGGGTTTATACTTGTCATTTCCATAAGAGGGTTAATATTTGTCATTTTGAGATTGTTAATACCTGTCATATCTTTAAGAAGGCCAATTCTTGTAAATTTTTTAGAAGGTTAATACTGTACATGTACTTGTCATTTGTTTAAGGAAGCCAGTACATGTCTTCTCTGTAAAATGACCAACTCTTGACATATGTGTAAGATGGCCAATTCTTGTCATCTCTTTAAAATGACCAACACTTGTCATGTATCATCTTTGTAAGATGACCAACACTTGTCATCTTGTTTTCATTTATATAAGATGGCCCATATTTGGTTCCAACAGTAACCAGTGTAGTGAAAAGTTTCATTGTATTTATGTTATGAACTACATAGATTTTCAATGAAAATTCCTTCTATTATATGTTATATATTCTCTGACTCAGGTAACAGAAGAGGTTGAGAAGTTGTTGCAGTTGAAGGCTCAGATAGCTGATGATGCACAGCCATATAAATTTGTTCTCAAGTGTCCCAAGGTAAGACCCACTGTAGAGCTCGAGTTTCAATCTGACATTTTCAGGTCTCAGCTGAAACAGTTTTAATAAAGAATTTAATATTTCTCCAACAATCTTAACATAATGAGTTGATACAGTTTTAATGAAGAATTTAATATTTCTCCAAAGATCTTATCATATTGAGTTAATACAGTTTTAATGAAGAATTTAATATTTCTCCAACAATCTTAACATTTTGAGTTTAACAGCCTTATGATGTTCATCTTTTTTAGGCAAGGTTCAACAAATCACTTTTTTCATGTTGACCCTTGGCATATTTAGTTACAAAATCTGTGTTTTGAATAAGTGCCTTATCACAGATGAAAGACTTAGTGCCCATAGCAACCAAAATCAATTCACCTATAAAAGAGATCATTACACAAATTAGGTATTAAATAGTACCATTTCTGTGGTATCCATAAGCCATGACTAAAGAGAAAAAAATGTGTGTGAATGAATGCTTCCAACATATACCTTCATAAATTTAATGATACTGTTTCATCTGGCTGTATAGGCCAAGGGTCAGTGTGGATATAAAACTCTTGGCTGGCAAAGTGGAATGATTTGGTTAATGTAACAAATTTATTTTTATAACAAGTAAAACATGCATTCAGTAACAGTTGCATACCTTGGATGTGAACATAATAATGGTTGAGATATTTTTCCAGTTGTGTAATACAATTTTCTTTCCTCCAAATGAATTTTTGTTGCAATTGTCACTTTTCAGAATTGTTATCCTTCAGTCAGTGAAAGTGCAATTTGAATAGTGTTATAGATGATTGTCATATAATCTGCTCTTCCTGGCTGTATGTCATGCAGGCCACATACTTGTTACCCAGTTGACATAACTGTCTAATATTCTTAATAAAGTTTAAATAATACATATAAACAGTATTTCAGCTGTTTTAAAAAAAAATATTGTCCTTATACTGGTACGGGCATTATGATCACTGACTGTATGCAGATTATGGGCATCTTGACAAATAATGTGACATATATGGTTTTAACATGTGATATTTGCGTTCTGCTTATTTTATTCTACAATTTGTACGCCAGTACCGTGATTGCATAATAATTCCTTAATTGCCATTTTCAGAATGATCCAGTTCATACGTTTTTACTTTTGTACACAAGGTTACAAACATTCTTTACATGCATCTGTGAATGAAATGTCATACAGCAGACTTTGTAGGGACATTTGTTCTCAGGAGTTGAACATCAGTCTGAATTGTTTGTTACTTTTGAGTAAATTAGGCCTTAAATTAATTCATAAAATGGGTGAATATTATGAAACCTCACCAAACCTGTAAAATCTACAGTTGAATGTACCACTTGAAGAAAATTGAGCCTTTTAAAATACACTGTGGTGACTATTTAATATAGATACATTAGTGTAACTTTCATCTGGCTGTATATGATTCTTGAGTGTATAATTTTAAAATCTTTAGTGCTATTCTGTATGTTATAAATGGTCATTATTGGAAAGTAGGACAGTGGTGGATCCAGAAATTTCATTTGAGTGTGGAGGTGCATAAACAGTTATTTTGAATGGAAAGTTATGAAATTATAATTGATTGTAGGGGACAAGAGATTACAATCCCCAACAGATGGCAATCAGAGAGGGAGTTTTTAACACCATCATCAAGTGTTTCAAGCGTCACGGGGCTGAAACAATAGATACGCCAGTGTTTGAACTGAAGGTAATACAAATTTTACATGTAATCTAAATAAATGAACATAAACATTGTTTAGTATCTTTATTCTTGGAAAGTCTTAATGAAAAGCAGAGTTCATGTTTTTTTTTTGTCAGTTCAAAGTATGATTAATGGATTTGTTTTTATTTACAAATTTATTTTAATCTTAGAAAATATAACCTGTATGCAGAAGAGTTGATAGGAACTCAGTTAAGTAGCATGTGGATTAATCCAGATAAATAGTTACTAATATATATATATATATATATATATATATATATATATATATATATATATATATATATATATATATATATATATATATATATATAAAATATGAGACTTTTTGATACACATATGAAACAATATTAAAACTTTCAGATATACATATATACATATGAGACCTTTATTCAAACTTTCAGATATATTCATGAGACATTATTCAAACTTTCTTATATACTTATGAGACATTATTCAAAACTTTCTGATACATAATGAGGCATTATTTTAAACTTCTGATATAAGCAAGACATGGTTAAAACTTTCTGATATGAAAAAGACATTATTAAAACTTTCTCATATACATGAGCCATTATTAAAATTGAGTAAAACAAGTAATTTATAAATAGATAAATATGCAAGAATGGCATTTAAACTTGAACAGAACAGACGAAAAGATAATCAGGCAATTGTGATTTTAATGGAAAGGAGGATAGAAAAAGTTTGATGTTTAATGTCCGTTTTTGTATGATATTATTAATTTTCATTATGTGATGAAACCAGACAAAAATTTACATTTACATCTACTTTCAGTCACTGTACATATCTGTGTTTATACTTTTTTCTTCATTTCTTTACAGGAAACTCTTACAGGGAAATATGGAGAAGACTCGAAACTTATATATGACCTGAAGGACCAAGGAGGAGAACTCTTGTCACTTAGATATGATCTTACTGTATCCTTTGTTGATTGAAAATTGAAGTGCTAACTTTTTTCACTGTTGAGGTCTACTGTTTCATCATAATGAGATTAATTACAGTAGTCTCCCTCTTATAAGGCCACCTCTAATGCAGCAGGGAAGTGGCCTTATAATGTGGGTGGCCTTTCTAGAGGGGGATGACAATTGCGAATAGTAAATACATATGAAAAAGTCACAAGTACATTTAATTATAAATATTTAATATTTTAATTAAAAATTCACATGCATGATGTGAAATAAATGTAAAACAAACTGTGTCATCATTTTCAAAAGAACGCTATGAATAACCATTGATATAGTTTTAAAACTGTCTTTATAATTATGTTACAGATCACATCAGCTGTCACTTTGTTGGTAACGTCTAAAAAAACAAACCAGTCTCGTCACATTAAAAATATCCTTGCTGTCATATCCCCTGCATGTATTGTTTAGTCTTTTGTTCCAATCTTTGACAACTTCATTGTTAACATCAGCTGATTCTCCACTAAGGACAGAACACTTGATATTGTGTTGGACTTGAAATCTGTGCAACCATCCGTTACTTGCGGTAAAGTCGTCATATCCCAGTTCAACTGACAAAACTGTTGCATTTTCTTGTCATTCAAATCAGGATACAAACGTCTCCTGGCTCAAACTATCTTCCTTTCTCCGTCCATTTCACCTTCCCACTTCTGCATAATTGTTTCATTATCTTTCACAATATTGTTTATCTGAGTCTTTCTGATATTAGTTTTCTGCAAGGATCCTCTATGACACAACCCCAACCCCCCCATCAGTTGAATTACTTTCACGTTCACCTCTAAACTGAGAATTTTTATTTTCCTCGATGACATGTTGATCTTTTTGCAGTAAGTTATTCATGTTGCCAACTACAATACTGATAAAACAATTTTGTATGCATCTAAACAAATTGTCGTGTGTTTTTAAAGGAAGTGATCTTGTCACGTGATTCGTTAGTCGCAGTCTGGTACCCTATTGTTTTTATACATTATTTTACACTAAGTGAGAAAAGCCAAAATGGCTTCGATATGTACCATTAACATCACACAGATTTGACCTTGCGGCCATTAGGATTCGTAATTTTGACAATTATTGTCAGTAGTAATAGCCACTGATTATCAAAGTGAACAAGCTCAACATCTTACTAAGGGAAGCCATAAAGGCTACCAAACCATTTTCCTGCTGACTTGGGTATTGTACATCGATACTGCCACTTCTCAGCTGTTACTACTGTTCAATAATTGTAATTTTAACAATTATTAGTGACTAAACCAAACATCTTATGATAACACAGCAGTAAGGCTAACTGGATTACATGTACATATCCTTTTGTATGGATTAAAAGTTGAGTCTTTCTTGGTTTTTATGGAATAAATTTGGCTTCTCGTGAGGCGTAAATGATATAATATTAACCTTAGTGGTAAATGTACTTTACTCAACACTTCTTTCAGTGACAAAATCCTGACATCGGGGAAACAGAAATCGGATTACTTAACATATGTTATGAATAAAGTACTGGTTCTAGATACATATTCAAATAAAATGCGGCCGCTTGTGAGGGGTAAATTTTATATTATTGCACTAATATGCTGGTCGCGTTAGCCAGGTGGCCTTTCGTGAGGGGTACTTTTGAACACAAACTCGTCGGTGCCAACGGATTCTGGCCGTAAGGAGCGGGTGGCCGCTGGTCAGGGGGGCCGTTCAAGAGGGGGACTACTGTATGTTAAAGGGATAATTTACCAAAATTAAATTTGTGTTTGTATTGGCTTTTATTTTATCATGTTTTTTATTTTTACGTGTTCAAGATTGAGGGTTAAAAAAAACTTGGTGTCAGAAGCATTGGAGGTAAGGGGGAGGGGGAGGCAAGTGAAAAATGTGTGGGTTAAGAATGTACTGAAAAATTGTCATCTCACCCCTTATTTTATTTAAAGCTGAACATAGGAAATTGGAACTTACATTATATGTTCCCCCTTCTTTCTCTCTGTCTGTTTAAAAATTAAAATTCAATAAACAAGCACAATAATCAAACATATGCATTGTCCAGTCATATAGTTCTCTTTGTTAATTTTCCTTTTTATTTACAGTTGCACTTTTAACAGTCTCGTTCATCTTTTTTAAAACACAATTACAATCTAACACATTACATATAACATGTATAAGCCATTACAAAGTCCCAAATAAATTATTTTAACTAAAGTACTGTTAGCTTACTTGTACTTTTATCAGTTTTATTTTACATTTTTTCTGGAGAACATTTCTCCAAAAGTCATATAGTTCAGTGATTGATCTTCCTTTCAGCAAGTTTCATATGAACTTTGAACAGTTCTCTTATTGCAGCAGTTACAAACTTACAGATTATATAGAAATCATTACAAAAACTACATTCCCCCCACATCTTTGTAATCCACATAATGTATTTTTCTCAGCAGGCTTACTGATTTTTTTGTTATGAAAGAATGCCTTGGGCAATAATGTGTTCTCTATATACTTTGTGCTGAACAAGGTCAGAGTTTTGAAAATTCTTAGATCTGTCATGAAAGGATTATTTCCTTTTGCAGTCTTAACAATTTCATCAACACAATTCAAATGGTCCATCCCAATTGATGTGCCGTATTCCAGTTTAGGGAATTCTTTCTTTCATTTTTTTAAAAACTTTATGATGCACAGTTACTTTTCTTGTATTCCGCTTCTTTCACATTTTTGGTTGGTGATTATGAGTGCACATTGCTTTCATCTGAATTCTTTTTCTGGTTGGAAAAGCATTGAGGTTCATTTGTCATGTTGCTGAGCCTGAAGGAAATTGTGTGGGAGTTCATGTGTAATGGGGAGTCTACTCCATCATAACAATGCCTACACTTGAAGCAGACATTGTGCCATCTGTTGTCTTCTGTACTGGAGACTAAACAGATCCTGAAACACAGTGTATCAGTCCTTTGTGTCAGTGATAAAAGCAGACCTTGATGTTAATGAATTTAAAATATAATCAATCAAATTACTATTTCAGTCGAAAATGTTACTTACAATTACAGGACTTTCTCATTATATCACTGTCCATGGGTGCCATGGAGTATACTGCTTTATAGTGAAACCATGTTATAATGACGTATGTATATAAGGATTCAGCATTTACTTAGTATAATCAGATTTGCTTGTATTGGTGTGTTTTATTAAGGTCATTGACCTTAACTAATGGGTAGGTTCCATTTGCTCGTTATCTAGCCATGAACAAAATTGCCAATATCAAGAGATACCACATAGCCAAGGTGTACAGGAGAGATAACCCAGCCATGACCAAGGGAAGGTTCAGAGAATTCTACCAGTGTGTAAGTCCTGGAGTGTCCCTTTAATTGTTATTTAATTTCTTTCCATTCCATAGTTGTAGAAGTTGATGGATGCATTAATTCATTACTCAAACCGTTTAAAAAAGTAATATTCCTTCTCATAGAAGGGTTCACTTTTTGAGAAGGATTGGTTTATTTTGCTTTCAAGGATAAATTTTTGTTTTTTTTTGGAGTGGGTGGGGTGGGAGTCTATTTCTAGAATTGCCTTGGATGTAAATTCCTTTTAATTGTCAGCATTAGCCATATCATATCTTGCTTGTCACCACAGACCATACTATTGTTCTGCAGAATCCTATTAGTGAAGGTCAGACAGTCATCTTAATTTGTTTAGTAATTCCTTTTCATTTTGAAAATGTTTAATTCAGTAATGTACAAGTGACAGTAGTTGTAACAATTCAAGTGCCAAAGGACTTTCTTTTTAAACAAACATAAGTATCACAGGACTTCCTTAATAAACAGTCATAAGTGTAACGGGACATCCTTACTAAAAAAGGATTAACAGTTTAGCTATTGGGCATTTATTTTTTTACTGTCTAGTGTATGAAGCATATAATGAAAACAATAGCTGCCAATAAATGCATTTTTTGTTCCTTCAAGGCAATGATCACTCAGAAAGATATACTTTTTCCCTTTGAGTTCAGAGTATTGAGATTTCATGGTACATTGATATAGAACTCAAAAAATTTCAGTCAAGATGGGGTCAGAATTAATCTCTCATCTTAATTGAAGGAAACTGCCTCAAATTGGACACCACAGATGTTGATTGCTCTATAATGTCTTTGTTGAGGATATTGATGTTTGTTTTTGTTTACAGGATTTTGACATTGCTGGCCAGTATGATCCAATGATACCAGATGCAGAGTGTTTGAAAATTGTTACAGAAATATTTACCAGCCTTGACCTTGGAGATTACAAGATTAAGGTTACCCACTGCATTCTCTACTTTCTAGTTATTGTATTTCAGCAGTATGGTTTTATTTTAACTAGATTTATTTATAATGTGATTTTGGAAGAAAATAAACATGTTCATCAGTGACTCATGAACAGCATGGGCTTGAGATGTGATGGATATGCATGCTTATGATTTATGATGGATATGCATACTTGTGATGGATATGCATGCTTATGATTTATGATAGATATGCATGGTTATGATGGATATGCATGCTTATGATTTATGATGGACATGCATGATTATGAATTATGATGGACATGCATGCTTATGATTTATGATAGATATGCATGCTAAGATTTATGATGGATATGCATGCTTATGATTTATGATGGACATGCATACTTATGATTTATGATGGACATGCATGCTTATGATTTATGATAGATATGCATGCTTATGATTTTTGATGGATATGCATGCTTATGATTTTTGATGGATATGAGTACTTATGATGGACATGCATGCTTATGATTTATGATGGATATGCATGCTTTAGATTTATGATGGATATGCAGGCTTATGATGGATATGCGGGTTTATTATTTGGGATATGCATGCTTAAGATTTAAGATGGATATGCATGCTTATGATTTATGATGGATATGCATGCTTATGATTTATGATGGATATGCATGCCTAAGATTTATGATGGATATGCATGCTTAAGATTTATGATGGATATGCATGCTTAAGATTTATGGTGTATATGCAGGCTTATGATGGATATGCAGGCTTATTATTTGGGATATGCATGCTTAAGATTTAAGATGGATATGCATGCTTATGATTTATGATGGATATGCATGCTTATGATCTATGGTGGATTTGCATGCTTATGAATTATGATGGATCTGCATGCTAAGATTAGGATCTTCTCCTTAGCTGTTGCATACATTGTATTGCAAAATTAATGGACATTTGACTTACTCAGATCTCATTTTTCATAAATTTCTAAGATCTGAGATTTGTATCCATATAAAACAAGAAAATGTACAATTTCCTAAAGTTATCAAATCAGCATACATTAATCTCTCTGAGGAATATATATGCCTTTTAAAATTCTTGGCTCATGAAACACATACAATTTTCATGAGCCTGAGCAGCAGAGAGGGCGAACAAGCTTTAAATGGTTCACTCGTATTTTTGCAAAATAAGCCTTCCTGGGAAATTGCCAAAAAACCGCAATATCCAGCGTAAGACAACCCTGTTGATGACCCAGCCTATTGCTGATTGAAGGAAAATATGTGATCGCGTAGGTTCCAATTTGGAGACAAACACCCTCGTTGTTGCTGCTATAAATTAAATCATTATTATATCAATAATGGCAAATATCGGAGAAGCACATTCCGCTAGATTAGCTCGAAAGCGACTAGAAGCAATAAAAAAAATTTCTTCCCGTGAGAGATTCTGTGAGACAAAAACTTCAAGAACGTCAGCAAGCACAAGTTGAATTTGCTACGGGTATGGAATAGTTATTTAAACCCATTCCAACAGCTACTGAAAAAGTTGCGGCGACTACTGAAAGAGCTATATGGGGAGATATTAAGGAAGAGGAGAAGAAAAAGGGTGTTCTTCCAGTATTAAAACAAACCGCTGAGCAGACTGAAAAAATAGCAGTGAGAACTAAAAAAACAAAATAAGATTTTACGAGATCTTCCATCTGATATAGCTGCAGCTCAGCCTCCTCCCATCGGTGAAAAAATACTTGAAGGTATTGGTAAAATTCATACTGAAGTCGCCGAATTGAAAGGAAAGGAGCCTGCACCTAAACCCAAACCAGTAAAAGAAAATGTTGAACTGATTGCAAAATTTAACGAAGGTGTTATTAAGCAACTCAAAGAAATGAAAGAAGATTTACCCGCTGCAGCATTAGCAGGTCAAGATCAAAAAGACAAAATTTTAAAACCAAAGTATGCTACCGCAAATGATGGTGATTTCGTCAGGTGGATATATCGTGCATATTACAACAAAAAACAAGTCAGAAATAATGATAGAAAATTTGCGAGTTTTATAAAGGAAATGCAAAGACTTGATAAACAACACAGATCACAACCTCAACAGCCACCACCTCCCTATTTGCAACCCAAGCAAGAGTCTTATCGACTTCCTCCATCTCTGCAGCAAATAGAACATCAACAAGAAAAAAGGGAACAAAAGCAAACACGGGGACATAAAAACAAACAAAAGAATTTTACGATGAGCCTGATCTTCCAGAAGAAGATATTTTAGATACACTTGGCCTCGGTGCTACTGGCAGTGGTTTGGGAAGTGGTTTTATTGCCTGTCCTGATAATATTCTCAATGATGTGCAGCGGTTAGAAGTTCTCATAGGAGGAAAACGATCTGGAAATAATTCTTCAGAAATAATTAATGAAGCAGCTGATATCTGTCGACGATTATTTCAATGCAGTATCATGGATACTGATATTTACCGAGAACTTAATGATGAGCTCATTGATGACTATCATTTTGACTAGTTGTTAGATAAATGAATAATTAAATAAAAATGATCGTACACAATTCTCATCGTGGACCCGTACCGGTCAGGGTGATAAATTCTCGATTACCAACCTATAAAGCAATTTACAGAGATAGACTCAGCGATGTTGTTCCGAGTTTATTCAGAAGGATAGCTCCCAAAGCAGTACCGATCGCAAAACAATTATCAATGAAAGCTGTTGACATTGTTTTTGATAAAGCTCCTGGTGCTGTTGGTAACGTTGCCAGTAAAGCGTTCTTGGCAATCAAGGACAGACTAGCACAATTAATACGCAGACCACCACGGCCAGTCAAATTGCCAAGCACTGAGGTGATGCCCGCAGATGTCAGTAAAGTAATAAATCAAGCACTGGCAGCGCTGATAAATCAATTGGCTGAACAAATAAATATGAGTCTGATATCAGGAAGTGGTCTTCGTTTTAGAAGATAATAAATTATAATAAAATGCTTGAACGTTTATCTGACCCAGCATTTGACATGGATGCACCAGTACTCAAGGATGAATCAGTGCGTGATTATCAGTATTATTCTTATGAAGCAGTACCGGCAAATCAATGTGGACGAATTGAATTATGAGTTCAGGATACAAGTAAGTATTTCTTGCCCGTTGAAGCATTTATTGAAGTCACAGGTGAACTTGTAACAAACGTCATCGCTAATACACCATATGGAGCAAATGTTAGAGCTGGATTTGTTAATAATGGTATCATGGCGTTATTCAAAAGTGCTATATATATGATTGATGGAAGAGAAATTGAGACAATCCAGGATAATGTTGACATTGCTACAACGATTATAGGCCGAGCAAGATATTCAGATGATTATACTGGATCAGCTGGTCCGACTATGATGTTCGCTAAAGATAATTCTGACCGTCCTGATGGGATGCCTGATATTGTAAGATGATCAAGAAACTTTGCCGACAACGCTGATGCTGATGTATGGCTGGTGGTTCATAGCAATCCAGATTACAACTTAGGATTTAGAACATGTCAATTAATGTTAAAAGGTGATCATAGAAGATTTTCGCGTGCAATTCCACTGTCCCACATCTTTGGATTTTGCAGAAATGTCAGAAAAGTCATTTTTTGAGCTAAACACACAGTTGTTCTTCATCGAAAAGAAGATAATGATGCTATCTGGTGAGAAAATGGCGCTGCTGATGGTAAAGTAATATTATTCAAACTTTCGTTGTGGATGCCGGTAAGGACTCCATCACTCACTGAAGAACAGCGGCTACTTTCTTTTATGGATCAAGGTGGTAAATCGATATTATCATGGCTAACAACAACTATCGATAGTGCTCAAAGTTCCATCGTGGGTTTATTTACGTGGCATACAGCATCACAGCATGGTGTTTCTGCACCAAGACATATCTTTGTTGCTCTTCAAGACGTTACACGATTAAACAGTCAAGAAAGAAATCCAATGGTATTTGACAAACTTGATGTCACTGAAGTATCTTTAAGAATAAATGGACATCATGAACCATGTGAAGATATATTATTGAATTTCGATAATAATGTAGCACGTGCATATCATCGTTTGATGACATTTATGGGATGTGATCAAAATTTTGGTACTGGTTTGCAAGTATCACAGTTAGATTTTACAACACTATACCCGATTTATTACTTTTCGCTGGAACATCTTGATTTAGTTAAGCAATCTGTCGTTGATATACATTTTCGAGCTCGTGTAGGTGTATTACCCAAAATTGCAGATGGTCCACCAATTGAATATGGTCCTTACAGAGCGGTTGCTGTTATACTCAGCAATAAAACAATGTTACTTGAAGGTGGGCATATGAGAGTCATTGATGCCCCAGTGGAAAACATGTAGACAATTAGATCAATCGCGTTTATTATAAAAATGTTATACAGTCACGTTAATGTCACTCTGACTCCTGGTCAGGCGAAAGAATCTCTTCATGAAGAAATGAAAAAACTTGCACAGAAATATTCAGAAAACACTGAGCAATTATTAACCAATTATTTTACAGTGCCGTCGGTTGCTGCCCATGCTGCTCGAGAAAAGAGTTCATGGAAACCAACACGCGCTGAGTTTCTTGAAGATGTCTAGGCGAGTTGTGTCGAGTATGGTCACGTTGGTTTATGGAAAACTGAGTATGATATCAACAAGATGATTTCCATGGACATGACTGCATGTTATCTAGGAAGTTTTCTCAGGATGGGCGAGTGTAGTGAGTATTTTGCACGATTTGGACATCCTACAAACAAGATGACACAAGTGGTGATTAATGGATCATTACCTGATTTCCCCCTGACAGGATTTGCTTGTGTAGTGTCGTTTGAATTTGCCGAGAATCTTCGTCCAAGTTGTTATATTTGGTTTGGTAGACACTTCTCGGAGTGACGCTGGGCACCAATAGTGTTATTGAGATATATGATCGACAACCGTGTATTAATATCTTGGTCAGTGAAGCAATTATATCATATCGGAAGCAGACCTCAGTTTGGTTACCAACAACGGAGTGTATCAGCATAGATGAGGTCATTGAAGAATATGCACGGGAATGCCCAAACGTTCCTGCTGATGTTGTTGTTAATGCTCCTAATATTCTCAGGATTAAACTCAGCAACAGTGAAAAAACCGCAAAAGATCTCAGTAGAAGAATAATTGGTAAATTTACTCAAGGTGGTGCATATGATCATAAACGGCATCACGCACAATTGATTATGGATGATGTTGAATTAGATTTTATAATTGCTGATGCTGCTGCGAGAAATATAATTTGTAATTGGGAAGACGCTTACTTGTCTGATGGAACACGGTTGGGCACAATTGTTAGTTACATTGATGGAGAATCTCTTCAGTATACACATTTAAGATCTTCAATGCTAGCTTATGTTTCTATAAATTTGCTATCGATGATAAATAGATTTCCTCATCCCGCAGTTAGAGTTGCTACGGATTAGTTTTACTTGAATAAAAAATATTCAGAATTACTGGCTCATTTCACAAGCAATGATGAATCGTGTGGTTCTTGGAGAATAAAAAAGGAAATGCTACATTGTTATTGTGAATCCGCGGATGTTGTGGTTAAAAATAGTTATCACATATCAGAATTATCATTGGAGCCATCCGTGTATGATCCAGTATCCAGACACAAAACGGTTTATTAGAACGGGCCGGGAGGTTCTGGTAAGACAACTCAGGTAATTGAATTATTTCGACAGAAACACGATGATATGATTGTGCACCAACACACAGACTCGCCAGGGAGATGAAACAACGAGGAGTTAATTCTTGTACTTATCACAGCTTTTTCAAATACAGCGGCGGTGTGTGGACTCCAGATTGAATGGGAGAGAAATATATTCTAAAGATCATCATCTGGGATGAAGTGTGCACAGTGTCGTTGGAAATATTAAAAACATTTCTCGATTGGTTGTTATTGAAAAATACAGCTGTGATAATGTGTGGCGATCACGGTCAACCACCTGCATTTGTTGGACCATCTCCACATGATTGGTTGAAGAATTTTATTGATTATTACTCGGAGGTAACTGATGATTATAGATCTCTTGATGCAGAATTAAAGGAGTTTAAAAAATTAATCCAACTACAACTGAACAAAATTCAATGTGAAATAGCACGTAAAATAATTTCAGAAACTTCTATGAACAACTTTTGGGAAACATGGAGACCAAACGATTTAATAGTATCAAGTAGAAAGATAGAGACACACTTCAACAGCGGTTGTTTCAGTTACATAAAGAAAAATTTCCAACGTTGCCAGCACCGCTGTGTTATCGACCAGCTGATACGCGACAGCAGAATATTGACGTTGATATACCAGGATAGTCAAGGAAACAGGATCTCGTATTAAATGATATTGTCGCAGTTAATGTCAGTGTTGTTGAAGATGTGCTGCACGCTGACCAATCTTCGTGGACGCTAGGATACGCAATGACGATTCACTCATCACAAGGACTGACTATCACTGACACAATTGTTTGGATCATTGATGATCGCATCAAATGGTCGAACTTAGTTTATCTTGCAGTGTCTCGAGTTAGAAAAATATCTCAATTGCGGAGAATCATCATGGACTCATAAGAAACCATTAATGATGATATTGACAAGGATATAATAAGAAAAAATAGGCTGGTTATAAATAAAGTGACAAAAAAAACAAACACGACTTTGATCTCGATGTTGAATTTAGTAACGCGCTAAAGCAGCAGCAGAATAATCACTGTGCGAGCTGTAATTGTATTATGTTATGGCAGTACTCGAGTAATAATCCAAGACAATTTACTGTAGATAGAAAAGATAATAGTTGCAGTCATACACGAGAAAATACGATGTTGATCTGTCTTGAATGTAATTGGCGTCAGGGTGCTAGTTAAGATTTTGCGGTGGTAATTGTGTGTCTTTGGGAATTACTTGTAATTGTTCACGTGTAAATCCATGTTGAGGAGCAGTTGAATCCAGTCTGTAGATTGCTGGTCTACCCGAGGATCTTGTTATGTTAGATATCTGTGTGTTGTGATGCTCCAAATAGGATCAGTTGCTCTTTTTTTACCGCCTTCAAGTTCACTGGGCTCATGTAAATATCTTACAGTGTCATTGTCCAGCACTGGCTATGTTGAAAAATCACATCGTTGTATGGGTATATGTTTTTTGTGACTGCGCTAATGGGCTTCATGTTGGTTGTTCGAGTTATTTTATTATTTAATGCAGTTATCACGCTTGGTAATCTTGCAACCCATTTGCAAGATCTCTTGTCCTGAATGAATTCCTTCGCATCTTGATATCCAAGTAACTGCTCAGCAATTGTTCGATTAAATCGTTCAACAATTGCCTGATGACGATGAATTTCAGTATGTCCTCATCTGATGGTGACATTATGTTGTTTCATAAGCAATGATACTGCACCCTGAAATTCTTTGCCAGGATCAACTTGTAACAGCTGTGGCCATCATAGAGGTCCTCATTGATAAATTCGTTTAAACGCAGAAGCTACTTCAGTTGCTGTTTTTGTTGACAATGGTTCTGCTTCTTTGTATCTACTTACAACGTCAACTACAGTTAGCGTGTACTTGTATGTTATTTGACGTCTTTGGATTTTAACGGTATCATGTGGTAGAAATAGTATATCAGCTTGATGAACTTCATTAGGAACACTAACATCAAAATGTGCAAAGTGAATTTGCTTAGGTGGTGGTAGTTAAATTTGCCATATTGCCTGTTTGGATAACCACTTTTTAGCAGTAACACGTGTAACTTTTGCTGCTTCAGCGAGTTTACTAATCGCTGCATTACCTTTCCAGTATCCTCTTGAGGAATAATAAATCGATTCCATTATAATTAATTACCAGCACCTAGTGCTAATTTACCTTTCATTGCGGATCTTACTAACCAATTAGCCAGTGATTCCTTGAAGGATTTATCAGTGATGGAATTTAGCGCATGAATTAATTTTACGTCTGCTATGTGCTGCAGATCCTTTACTCGATAAGCTAAATCATGAGCATAACATGCTTTATCAATAGCGTTTATTGGATATTCACCTGGTTTTGGTTGGTCTTTGGTTGTCAAGTCTGATATCAAGTCGGGTTCCAGGACCACAATAATTATATCCTGGAAGATGTTTTTCTCTGGGGTATTTAGCCCACGGAGCTCCCGGTAATTTTGTTAATTTTGCTGCAATATCACCTTCTCGTTTTTTTTTAAACCTGACTGCACTGATTTGTCAGCGGGAATAAATTTAAATTTCTTTGTACCGCATCATTCACATTTACCCATAACCGCTGATCTGTTATTTTTTTGTTGTAATGGTTGTTAGATCACCTGTTGGGGTATGTGTCCTGCATTTCACACAATATAAATCCATATTCTTTTTATATACCATGAATGTAATTGATTTTTCTGCAACACGAAAACAAGAACCAGTCAAGCATCATGCTGCGCTACCAAATTCTGCTTGTATGATTATTATAGGACCATCTGGAAGTGGCAAAACACAACTGTTAATTTGATAATGAGATGGCTCAGGTGGGATAAGTTGTATTTGGTAGCTCCTTCTGTAGATGACCAGCGGTGCTATGATGTACTAAAGGATTTTAATGAAAATGCAAAATCGTTAAATGAGCGCGGTGATGATGTTATCGAGTTTATCACTTGTATCGATTAAGCACTGAGTATTGATGATATTGATGGATTCGTTAACAATTTAGTCGTGTACGTGATGTAATGCTGGATAGGCAATCAAATCCTGCTAAAATATTTTCCAAAGGCAGGCACAAAAACACCGATGTGATTTATGTAACCCAGAGATATACACAAATACCAAAGGTGATCAGGGATAATTGTAATATTCTTGCTGTGTTTAATGGAGTTGATACTCACACGTTATGAAATATTCATCAGACCTGGTGTAGCGGAGATATGGACATAATTAAGTTCAAAAATTTATTTAGTTGGGCTCAGTTAACCCCACATGGATTTATCACGATAAATTTACATGATTCTCGACCACGATACCGAGTCTGTCTTGATACGATTTTTGGATAATAGCAGCAACAATGAGGGCGCTTTGTCTCCAAATTGGAACCAACATGATCACGTATTTTCCTTTGATCAGCGATAGGCTGGGTCGTCGACAGGGTTGTCTTACGCTGGATATCGTGGGTTTTTTGCGACTTTCCAGGAAGGCTTATTTTGCAAAAATACGAGTGAACCATTTAGAACTTGTTTGCCCTCTCTGCTGCTGCCTGGCATTTGAACATGTTGTTGTTGTAGGGTTTAATACCAATTTTCAGCATATCGATATGATAGGCTATACATGGCGGCCAGTATTAATGGTGGAAGAAGAACCTGGGAAATCCCTGGAAAGAACCACCGACCCTCGAGAAGCTACTTGCAAGCTTTCTCACATACCCACATTGGCTGAATCCGAGACTCAAACCTACGCAGACAGAGGTGAGATGGCAGTGATCCGTAATGGACAGCGCTTTAGACTGCTCAGGCACTAATGGCCCTGCATTTGAACATAATGTCTCCATTTGAGACATAGTGGAGTCAGTTGCATGGTATGTCCAGACCATTTTCTCTGGCTTTTGTCTGTGGGACATGGCCTTGCGGAGGAGAGAACTGAACATCATTGGGCCAATTGTAGCTTTACAAACAGTAACCAACCCCAGTTGATGACAGCACAGCCACAAAAATCAGGTGGTAGTTGGCTGGTTTTGCTGCATTTGTCTGGAAAAACTTTAAAGGTGAGATCATATGCAAGTGCAGAATCATGTGGGGATCTCCTCACATGTATATAACTAAGGTCTCTAGTGCTAAACTAACATTGGGAAAATTTCATCTGTTAGTAGAACAATCAAGTTTTTCTTGGATGAAACACAGGAAAAGTTTGGCTGCTCAGCATTTCCTCTTCCTCCTACATATGTAATATGATTAGGAAATGTTTTGCAAGAGAAAGCAAATTTTTTGAATTAAATTATGTTTCTCCTATAAAAGTTGCCTGATTACATTACCAATAATCCATCCCACCTTTCACTGCAGTGTTAGCAACTTTTAGGTGTTGCTTAAGAAAACACTGGTTTAAACCTGAAATAATGGTAGTCACCTTGTGGGTGGGAAGAATAATTATCTTGTAAGAGTTGCTTCCCTTTCTCTCTCTCTCTCTCTCATATATATATATATATATATATATATATATATATATATATAGAGAGAGAGAGAGAGAGAGAGAGAGAGATGGAATAGGTGTCTTGGGAGGGCTGGATTTGCTGGTAGCAAAGAAAGTTATCTTAATCTAATGTCATCAGGTAAGCATTATAAGAGAAACATAATTTACTGCAAAGTTTGCTTTCTATGCAAGCTCATTGGACATAAAAAAATATATATAAGAATTATCGAAATAGAAGATGTCTGTTAATTTTAAATTTAATTTTCAATTTGTGTTTTGCATGTACAGTATATTTCATGAATCAGTATCATGACAAACACTTTCTCCAACAGGTGAACCACAGAAAGCTGTTGGATGGAATGTTTGCTGCGTGTGGTGTACCAGATGATAAATTCAGGACCATATGCTCCACTGTAGATAAATTAGATAAGGTAAATAATAACTATTAATTACAAGGTTTTGTACAAAGTTTACATTATTTTGTCTTTGGTTCATTTTCCCCCATTATTCTCTCTCATGTAAGTTGCCAGATGATATAAAAAATCACCTTAAATTTGTGAAGTATTTGCAGAAGATGTGGACCCCCTTCCACTTAGATTTCACATATTTTTAAAAGGTTAAAATTTGCTTGAGTATTATTTACTTCTGCGTAATAGAATATAAAGACATGTTCTTAAAGAGTTAAGAAATAATGAAATCGCATCTTCTAACATTTTAAATTGAAAAGTATTCTAAATTTCATTTTAAATTGAAAAGTATTCTAAATTTCATTTTAAATTGAAAAGTATTCTTAGTTTCATTTTAAATGCTGTATAATAAGTAGCATGTCCTTGTTGAGTTAATCTTTGTGGCTCAAAATGACATAATTATTATATGTTGATGTCATTGATGTTATTTTTTACCTATGATAGTGGTGTAAACTCTGTGAGAGAGTGGCTGTAAAAGAACACTCTTTTGACTTTTATATGTTAATGAATAATAAAAATTTTTTTAAAGAAATTTTAATCATTGTAACAACAATCCTGTGAAAGAAAATTACAATAGCAACAAACTTTATACTAGGTCTTTCAGAAGCTATGTGATTCACAATCTGCCATATGTTGGCTGTGCTCGTGACTTTTGTAAAACAAAAACCAATGTGATGTCAATAATTGTGTCCTGGAAGAAAAAAATCACCAACACTTTGTGTGTTTGATGAGAGGCATCTTTGATTTTAAACCTGTGCAGATTTGATGTCAGAGTTTTGAAATACTCATTTGACTCTTTCTCATTCAAATACATTCTTTTATCAAACAAACATTAGGGATATAAGTCTGTAATATCCCAAATCAAGCCCCACAAAAAAGACAAAAGTTTGTCTTTACAGTCTTTCTGATATATATTAGGGCAGTAACTCTTGTCCATTACATCCCCTTCCCACTGCTAGGTGGCCTTAGTTTTTAAGCTTTGCTTCTGTACAACATTGTACACCTCCTGTTAATCATATTTGTAGTGTCCATACAGGATTTTGGTTTCATTCCTAAACAGGTTGAAAAAATTATTTATTTTTGGTATATTATTTGTAACATTTTTTTTAGTTTCATTTGCTTTTTTATCTGGCTCAATCCACATGTTACTGAATTCCTGTTTCAATTTGTAGACCACATGGTACAACACACTTTTATTGATGCATGTTGTTATTCATGGTTTTGTGTATACTGACTATTATTGCTCACTCACCCAGTTAGTAACTGGTGTTGTTTTAAAGACTTATTAACATGCTGCATTTTAAATGTATACATTTTTGTTCTTTTTTTGTTTAATCTTGTTGTTTTCAGTGAAATTAATCAATGAAGTGTAATAAATACAAGTTCATAACTAGAAAGACACTCATTAGTTGTGCCTTGTGTGTACAAAATGTACTTCATCAGTCCTATGCATTATGGTGTGTGTGCCATATAGTCTGAAAGTGTATAAAATTTTAATCTCAGATAGGCCTAAAAATAATGAGCTGAGGATATATATGTGATATGTAGACAAAAATGTCCATGTACACATTTTCAATAACCATATTTCGTGGAAAAGTATACATTATATTTGATTTTTTGAAGACAAATACTTTTTCTCCCTTTTTCTCAATTTGGTTACTATGGTAACTATGAACATATAGCAATTTCACTGACACCTTTGGTGTTAGCAGTCTGCATGCATATATGAATCACTCTGTACAATTTTACCCAAATCTGAATATAAATACTAGTTTAGAAGAAATTATGCATTTGGCTCAAAAAGTCTGTATTGTTCTGAAACAGTTCTTATTCAGCAATTCAGCTTATGTGGTGGAGCAGTTGGAAACAAGTTGGCATTGGTAATAAGGTCATGCAAAAACAACACAGCACTAATAGGTTAATAAACAGAAGGAAAATAAGTCTTGGCTTCAGGTCTAGAGTTGATACTGAGTAATCCTTTCAAACATTTTATGGGAGAACTTCAAAAATTCCTTCAGTTTGTAAGTTGATAATCTATAGAATTCAAATTTTCTACAACTGGAAAACCCTAAGCTTTAGCAATTTTAAATTAGATTTACTCATTTTATACTCATTAAATATTTACTTAACTATTCTATATTGCATGTACTCTGTTAACACTGACAAATCCTTTGTTTGAGCAGGTCAAAATTACATCTACTCTGTTAACACTGACAAATCCTTTGTTTGAGCAGTTCTAAATTGCATGTAGTTTTCACTCACAAAATGCTTTAACAGTTCTCAATCTCATGTACTGTTTACACTGACAAATCCTCTGCTTGAGCAGGTCAAAATACATGTACTCTGTTTACACTGACAAAACTTCTGCTTGAGCAGGTCAAAATTACATCTACTCTGTTTACACTGTCAAATCCTCTGCTTGAGCATGTCAGAATACATGTACTCTGTTTACACTGACAAAACTTCTGCTTGAGCAGGTCAGAATTACATCTACTCTGTTTACACTGTCAAATCCTCTGCTTGAGCATGTCAAAATACATGTACTCTGTTTACACTGACAAAACTTCTGCTTGAGCAGGTCAAAATTACATCTACTCTGTTTACACTGTCAAATCCTCTGCTTGAGCATGTCAAAATACATGTACTCTGTTTACACTGACAAAACTTCTGCTTGAGCAGGTCAGAATTACATCTACTCTGTTTACACTGTCAAATCCTCTGCTTGAGCATGTCAAAATACATGTACTCTGTTTACACTGACAAAACTTCTGCTTGAGCAGGTCAAAATTACATCTACTCTGTTTACACTGTCAAATCCTCTGCTTGAGCAGGTCAAAATTACATCTACTCTGTTTACACTGTCAAATCCTCTGCTTGAGCATGTCAAAATACATGTACTCTGTTCACACTGACAAAACTTCTGCTTTGGCATGTCAAAATACATGTACTCTATTTACACTGACAAAACTTCTGCTTTGGTGTGTCAAAATACACGTACTTCTGTTTACAGTGACAAAACTTCTGCTTTCGCAGTTCTAAATTAAAAGATCAGAGATTGGACCATTGCTGGGATATTCACCTTCTACCTCATTTACTGATGTATTACGATAAGGTAATATTTAAAGGATATACCAAATAATGGATTAAATTAGGTTTCTTCAATAATATTTACAGGATCATAATATGGGCACATCTGCTTCAGAAGTAAATGAAGCTTGGAAGGAATTTGGCAGCAATCTTTCAAAGGGGAGGTGACTCTTCTCTGAACCCTGCTGGGTGGGCAAATGGCTTCCAGTACTTTGATTGCTAAAAACAAGCATAGGAAGGCTGGCTTTGCATAGTAGTACTTCTAATGTATTGTGATCGTCTGTTTAGTATCGAAGAAACATACACATAAAAGTTGGTTTCTTGTTCTCATTTGACAGACATTTTGGGAAGATGTTAGATCAGAGATGGTGGATGAGAAGGGATTAAACCCAGAGGCTGCAGACAAGATTGGACATTATGTTAAATTTCAAGGTAAATTGCATCAGTAAATCAGTTGAATGCTATTTTCCTGTAATACATCTGCTTTTAGCTCAGAGAAAATGTACAAGATATGGTTCTCAACAAAAATATTGTAGACTGTTGAAATCTTGTCATTCCTGCAACCAGAAATGTGTATTAGGTTCCTTTGCCAAATTTGCCCAGCTTCAGAGTATCTTGCCATTAATTTCAAACATTAGCAGTCATTGCATGGTATTGATAATAATTCCAGTCCAAATCTTTTGAAATTTTACTCCTATTCTATTGGTGTTTTTAATTTTAATATAAAATAAGATCTGTTATAGATGGGCATGGATAATTTCAGGTTCATAAACAGACTAAGTCACTACTCTTAGCATGGGAACATGGCTAATTCATTAGATGAATGTGTAGCTTCAATGCATTTCTCATGAACAGTTTACCTGTGCACATTCCAAATATAACTTTTAGTGTTTGTTTGCATAATTTTACCAGTAGGGGGCCATGATGTACAATTTTGTTTTGTTTCAAACTTTGTGCCAAAAATAGCACCTTTAAGAGTCTTTATTGTTTGCACTTTTTTAATTTCTCTTTTATCAGTATATTTTTGTGCTTAGTATGTTGTTAAGAACATTGAAGAAATAATTTCTCATCCTACAGGTGGCATGGAATCAGTAGAACTGCTCCTGAAAGATGAAGCTCTTCAAAAACAAAAGTCAGCTATCGCAGGTCTGGAGGAATTGAAGCTGCTTTTAATTTATTGTGAATTATATGGCATTGCTGATAAGGTAATACTAATACATGTTTTTATTTTATAGACATAGGCAGTGAATTGACTGTTTTTCTTACCATACCAATTTTTCTTTTTCTTATGATTCCAATTTTTATGATGTCCCTTATGCTTTCAGCAGAGGCTTCTTAATTTGGTCCAGCTTGTCTATCTACATGTAATTCAGTCTGTCCATCCAGAGAAGTTTGTTTGCAAGTTTGCAAAACTAAACACTCATTACAGGTGAATTAAATTTGGCTAACCTATTTGTATGCATGTGTAGATGATGTGACTAAATGTTTTGGTCAAAAACCGATTATTCTATATTTGACACACTTTTAATCTTAAGGAAAATGTGGACTGTTCTGATGAAGATGTTTACTACACAAATTTTGTAAGCATAACAACCATTTTATGATAGACAAGTTAGATTTAGTACATATATTTGTATTCATACTTTGATAATCTCTTTTGATTTTCAGGACATTAAAACAAATGTTTCAATTTTTACACTTTGTTAACTTTATGGCTTTGATTTTGGGCTGCAGTGTATGTTAGATCATGCACATATAACAAACATGAATCAGACTTGGTTAAGCAAAAAATACATGAAATGGATATAAAATTGAGTAGGTATATTTAATGCATACATTGTTTCATGTTTAGATTTTCATGCCAGTGAAGCAATATTCCCCTTTCTAGAATCATTTTTAAATTCTTGGGGATTTTGCTTTTGGGGATGCAGTGGGGGCATACATGTTGTACAAACACGCATAAAATCTAATTGTTGATTTTAAAATTGCTGCAGCCCATAAATCTAAAAGAGATGTGAAAAATGATCCTGTTGTGGAAAATGTTATTTTTGAAGACACTTCTGCTATCCATGATTTTTAGTATTGATAAAAATGGAATTTTTTGCAAAACATCAACGTTAAATCCACCAAAATTCCTAATTACAACAATGATAAAAACATAACATGATAATGTTGATTGAAACAAAATTGGAACCAAATTGCAAAAGAAGATGTTGCATTTATCCATTAGTCTTCATATTTCTTTTCTAGTAAATCCAGATTTTGCAATAAATTTTGTATTTTGCTAATTAAATGACAAAAGCAAGATATAAACAATTACAATAAGTTTAAACAATAATGACCAATTACAAAATATTTAAATCATAATTTATACACTATGTTTTTATATTGGCAGGCAGCAATGTCATATACCATATTTGGTGTTTGTTTTCAGATGGCATAGTAGACTTTTTTTTAATAAGGAAAAACATGCAAAAATATTTCATTCAGTCTCCAAAACCAAAGTCAAAGTTCACTGAAATCAACTCATGTGATAACAGCATACCCATTAAGTCAGACAGCAGATCAATCATGCTTCACCAGTACACTTAGGACTGAAAGCAACGTTTGATACAATTCATTTATTTCAGTCCACAAGAGAATGCATGTGTATTAGGAAACATAATTTGCCACATGAAATGAAAGTTTGTCGAGGTTTAATTTCCTATCATCATCAACCATCCTTATTAGAAAACACAACTTCTCACATGAAATGAAAGTCTGGCATGGTTTGATTTAATATAGTAATCAACCATCCATGAAAATGTGCCAGATATTACTGTCTTAGAATTTGTCATTTAATAAAAACTAAGTGAAAGGTAAAATAGACCAGGTCCTTGTCATTATTTTCAAAATATTTACAGTAGTTAAAATCATATTTTGGTAGTGGGTGTAGTAGTCAGTCAGAGTCTAAATATTACTATAGAATTAACAAGCCTGTATCTGTTGATGCAGTCTGGCAACACCACATATATAAGACAAATAAAAATTGATTACATTCAAATACCTATAAAGGCATAAAAATATGAAATAATGCAAAATGAGGATAAGTTTTGTGCTAGATTAAAAAAAATGATTCTCAAGTGAAATTAATATGCAGATATGCAACTGGGATGTGACAGGGTACAGGTTTTAGTTTTTAAAGCATGACATTTTGTAGTGATGGCTTTGATTTAAATTGGTTGTTTTTTATTTAGTAAATGGTGATTTATTCTTCAATTCACAGCTCAGCTGTTCATAAGGTCAAGTGGGTATGGTCTTGTGCCTGTTGTGTGTCATGTTCATTGTGTTGTCTATCCATTAACATTTGCTTGTTGCAACTCTGGAGTTTATATTTCCGATCTTATTTCAATTAAATTTGGAATATGAGTTGATATTCACAAAATCTCATACCAGTTCAGTAATTAGCAACAGCCGTGCTTGTTAATGGGTAGTCTTGCATCTGAATGGCTAACATGTTAGCACTGTTGAAACCAATATTTCTCATCCATTTGTGATCAAACTTTGAGCGTGTGCTTATATCATTAAGATCTTATTTGGGTCCAATAATGAGTGAGATTTGTGCTTATTAATGAGATGATCTTGCATCTGACTATTGATGGTTGTTACCCCTCTAACTGACACATTTCTGATCTGATTTTGATGAAACTTGGAACATATGTTTATATTATGAAAGTCACAGACAAATTAGATGACTTGGAAACATATGTTTATACTATGAAAGTCTCAGACAAATTAGATAATGACTTGGAGACATATGTTTATATTATGAAAGTCTCAGACAAATTAGATAATGCCTTGGAAACATATGTTTATATAATGAAAGCCTCAGACAAATTAGATAATGCCTAGGACACATATGTTTATATTATGAAAGTCTCAGACAAATTAGATAATAACTTGGAACAGATGTTTATATTACGAAAGTCTCAGACAAATTAGATAATAACTTGGAACATGTTTATATTATGAAAGTGTCAGATAATGAGCAAGATACACACTTGCTACTGAGGTGATTTTGCATTTGATTGGCATAGTTTTTTATTTCTGTGGAAGTCATGTTTCTGACCCAGTTTTCATGATACTGGAAATGACCACGTTTGATTGAAACTGGCTCTGAAATGAATGAGTTGGCCTTGCACATAATTGGCTGAGTGCCTTTACACTTAAGAGACTGTATTTCTGACCCAGTGTTAATCAGACTTGGTCATTAAGCTAATATAATTAAGACGTTGGATGATTTTCATCATGAGCAAGATCTGTGCCTGTTTATGAGGTGATCTTGTATTTGATTAAAGAGATTATTTTTTATCACTAGAGACAGTATTTTTGATAGAATTTTCATCAGACTAGGCAAGTAATGCCAGGTCATCACAATCCCGGATCAGTATGATTACAAGAGAGATTCATGCATATTAATAATGTGAGCTTGCATCTTACTGGCAAAGCTTGTCAACAATCTAACATTCTGTGCATATTTTAATCAAACATGTGAAATAGTTTTATATTATAACTGTGATGAATTTGATTATGAACAAAGTCTACATGGGTGAACCTGTTACATAGTTTAAATACTATTGGTCACCTCAACCACTTTTCAGAAGATGCACATTTTGATGCCTAGATCCAGTTAAACTACAAACACATCTGGATGGTGCAGATTTCATTCTTCACCTTCCAGAATTTGGATGATTAGAATTATGAATGTGAAGGTTTCATTAAATCAGACATATACTCAGATGTCAATGTAGGCAACACTGGTCTTGATACTATATCAAATTTAAATAATTTAGTGATACAGACATAGACAGAAAACTACTAGGCTGTGAAAGGTCAGTTACGGTTGGTCAGACTGTTTCTGTGAACTGACAGCGTGTTAGAATCCTATATCAATTTAGGCAATACTGATGCAGATAATTTATAAAAAATTTATCATTTAGTGATACAGATATAGACAACAAAACTGGTGGATTTAGAGTTTGGGAAAGGCCAGATATAGTGGGTTACACAACTTCATTAATTAACCTGACATTGAATGAATTCTCTTAGGACTTTAAAACATAAAAATTCTTTGTTGAAAACGAATATTCAGCAGTAAAGATCAGATGTTACTTTTAAACTTATTTTGAGAATTCTTTAGAAAATGGGTAAAATGGTGACTCTTTAGATCGAAGTTAACATACACTACATTGCTCTAAATTTTCCAGGCACGCCTTTTTGCATTTAGTAATTTAGGTAACATGTATTCTAATTATAGCACACTGCACAAAGTGGTTTTGGTATATGTATAATGACAGCCTAACCAGCAACAGGTGCTAAGAGGTAAAGAGTTAAAGAGGTGATTGTGTATCTGAGTTTGTTATCACTTGGGAGACCAGATTCCCATCAAGTTTTACTCCATGAGGTGATTGTGTATCTGAGTTTGTTATCACTTGGGAGACCAGATTCCCATCAAGTTTACTCCATGAGGTGATTGTGTATATGAGTTTGTTATCACTTGGGAGACCAGATTTCCATCAAGTTTTACTCCACATTAAGCTCCTATTATCATGGCTCAGTAATAAGTGAGATCGGTGTATATTATTGTGATACTTGCATCTGATTGACAAAGCTTATAACCTCACTAGATTTAGGGACTGTATTTCTTGTCCAGCTTCAATACAAGTTGGTAATTGAGTCTATATGATCAAGATAGATCTTGGATGCCTTTGATTATGAATAAGGGCATATTAATTATGCCGTTATTTTAGAAAGAATTGTTGTTACGGTATAGTAAAATAAAATTAACATCTAAATTAAAGTTTGGCAGATGGTTTACTTATTCTGAAATCAAATCTCATCTCATGAGTTATAACATTCGCCCTTACTGCAAATAAGTGCCATTAAATTCTCCTTTACTGTAATTTTGTCTGGAGGGCTTCTTTTGTAAACTATGTCATATTTTGGTCAGGCCCGCCTTGGTGTAAGCTAAATATCATAATTGCTTTTGCATCCGTGTGTGTATGACAGTATATCTGTATATAGTCCATCTATCAACACCCTAGATTAGCACTGATGTTGAGGTTTTCTATATTAGCTCAATGTTATTAATCTTGTAGCTAAATAAAAAGGCAGAATGAAAAAATGGATTTCTTATTTCCTCTTTGCAGGTTATGTTTGACCTGAGCCTAGCCAGGGGTTTAGATTACTATACAGGTGTGATATATGAAGCTGTTTTGCAAGGTATGATTGTATATACTAGAAGCTGACAATAATGTCTTCCATAGTGTGCGCTGTTTTTATTAATCTGAGAGAGACTGTTGCTGTTTTAATTGTCTAATAAAGACAGTCATTTTTTGCCCTTTCATGCTGTCATTAATTAGCGATCTCAGTAGTATAATCAGACATTGGATTATCAAGTCTAGGCAGTATCACAGTCTTGTTGCTTCAAGTTGAATATCTTCCAACTACGTAAATTACCAGTGTATAAACACTTGATGCATTCTGTCTGAACCAAGCGATGTTACAAGCGATGTTATATAAAAAAAACTTGTTGATTCTTTTGGAACTAACAGATACATACAGTAGCAGAGCATTTTTAAACTACATGTCTTGAAAATTCCTGCCCTGAGGAACTCTATAATTTGTTAGCCCGAGTCTGAAAATGAGATTTGTGTCAAGGAGTCACAAATGGACCTTACTTTTGAAAGATAACCTTTGAAACTTTTATCCCATGCTTAAGTTTAGAGTTTTTGTTATCTTAGTGCATGAACCAGGTTTAAAGAAATCATGTTTCAGAGTGGAAATTACTTATTACACAAGTCAAATGACAAGACAGATCTGAGTGAAGTACTGTTATGTAGAAATGGCAATTAAATCTTACTCCAAATATCACCATAAAGGCATTTAGTCTGACATGATGGTCTTATTGACAGTTCTGATCACGGATTTGTAATTAAGTTGTCTAAGTCATTCTCATCAGGAGTATGACAAACAGTAATCTTGTATTTGATGATTTAAGATGTTAACACATAGTGTACACACACATGACTTTCTTCTTCAGATATGTTACTCAATAATGATATATCAGATATGTTACCCGATAATAAAACATCAGGAGTAAATCCACTATCTTGTAAATACAGTCATCCCAAGGCTTGTTTTAGGAACAGAAGTGTTTCATTTAGGTTTGCCAAGGTGAAAGTTAACTGACAGTGGTCTCCCTTTGGCTAAAGGGATTGGTGCCAGATCTTATAGATTCATCAGTTAATTCTTGAAATCAGCATGTACTACATATTTGTCAAGAAAATGTGGAATGAAAAGTCTGTTTAATTTTGGGGGGTTCAAAGGCACATGTTTTGAAATGTGTTTCTCGCTTTGACTTTTTATATAAAGGACACTGTGCCATTTCTTTTCTTACTTTTAATAATTCACGTCATCTATACTGTAACATATCATATTTCAAAATGAGGCACAATTCCCTCGTTATAAAACAGGCAAAATGTGATGTTTTATAGAAGGTGTTCAGCCACCGGACAAAAAGCAAAAGTTGAATGAAAGTGACATAAAAGAGAGGAATAATTCTTATGATAGGGAAAAGCATAATCAAATGTTTCAGAAGACATGGGCAAAAGACATGGGAATGGTTGAATTATGATGAGAAAAAGAACGTTATGCGGTGTAACTGGTGTATGTAATTTGCAAAAACAAACACAGAGAAAACATCCAGTTTTGTTGCGGGTTGTTTGAACTTTAAAATTGAATCGGTAACCTTACATGAAAGCTGAGGGCAACACAAAAGGAGTTGAGGGAGAAAAGCAGCTATGCAGATACTTCCAGAAAAATCAACCACTGGTAAGATCTTGGAAAGTTTAAATTTGAATGTGTTTGACCGGCTCGTTAATTTGTTTAGAAATGCACATGCTATCGTAAAGAACAGAAGACCCTTCACTGATTTTGTATGGATGCATCAGCTAGATGAGATGAAAGGAGTTGATGTTGGAGAGACTTGCAGAAATGATAAACAGGTTGTTACATTTACTCACTACATGGCTGAAAGTGTAAGGCAGAAATTTGTCAAAGGCATGAATGAAGCAAGGTTTCTTGCAGTAGTGTGCAATGGTTGCACTGACAGTTCAATTCAGGAGGAGGAAATTGTATATATAAGAATTTGCAAAATAGGAGAGATTAGTCATAATTACTAGCAATTGATACTGTAGAGAAGGCATATGCTAAAGGGATCCTGTAGGTGATCACCACTGCACTGGATAATGCTGGAATCACTAATTGGCAGAATAAGATTGCTGCATTTTTTAGTGACAGAGCAAGTGTAATAATGGACAAAAATGCTGGAGTTGTATCTAAACTGAAAAACATCCTACTAGCTTTACAGGGTATTCGCTGCTTTACACAGTGGCTTGAGTTGGCATATAAAGATGAAATGACAAAATCCTCATGTTACACAAAGATGAACACTCTTTTCATGGGACTGTATTATTACTACCACAACAGTCCCCTCAACAGAAGTAATTTAAAGAGGTCATTTGCTGCTCTAGATGTATCACCAGTGATGCCAAGCAGGGTTGGAGGCACACGCTGGTTACCGCACACTGAGAGAGCTCTTGACAGCTTCTGGATAGGATATACAGCCATCAGGAACCACCTTGAACAGGTATTAATCTTTAATTTAAAATTTAAATTCCTATTGAAAATATAAAATGCAGCTTTAAATGCATGACTCTCTCACTCTCATATAATGCAGTTGAATTGTAATGTAACACGTTATCACATGAAAATATGTTCCATTCATAAGTTTAATTGTACAGAGTTTAATTATAAAAATTGCTTTCATTTTTAAACTTGATTTTGTTAAAAGGGTACATTTATTACTACTGCTTATATATATTTTATCCATATTATGCTAAGAAGTAATGTTAGATTTTCATCAAAAGTTATTTTTGTTATCAGCTTCCTTCACAGAAAGGAGCTACATCACATGAACTTGGAAAGGCCAAAGATTTATTGAAAATAATGAGAGAACCTGCTGCATTGAAATTTATGCTGTTCATGACAGATGTTATATCACTTCTGTCCAAACTGTCAGTAATGCTGCAAGAAACAAGTGCTTCAGTTGCTGACATCAAGAAGAAGTTGGATGCCATCATTTCCATTTTGAAGAAGTACAAATTCAAGTATACAGGTTTTAATACTCATGTCATTCCAGCTGTTCCAAGAATATAAATTGTCATAGCACACTTTTACATTTTTATTACAATAGTCAAGTATGTTGTTCTTACCCCTGCATATTTTACAGGGATGGCCCTTGACTTAGACAGCTTGGCAGTATTTCTATGCTGACAGGTGTAGACTTTGGTGAGGATGATTTGATCCAAGGGATCAGAGAGGAAGTGACAACATCCTTAATCTCATGTCTTGAGAGTGATGCTGATGATGGTGTTATAGGTGCATGCAAGATAGCAGACTTCAAGATATGGCCAGCTTTACTAGACAGTTCAGGTAATCTCCATTACTGTTTTCATCTTACAGTTGATGTTTTGCGCATTTTCATTTTTTTATATATTGATTTATTAGTTATTTAGTTGGGGTTCTATAACAAAAATGTGTAGATGTTGTCCAAATGTTATAGACATCATATTTCTTCAGCACTAAATTATTTTTCTTAAAATGCAACTTTTTGGTTTAATATAGACTTTGGTGATGATGGCATGGTAATTTGGTGGAGCATTTCCAGCCAGTGCTTGTCAGTGCAGTGGTGGATGCTGATGTAGTGGAATTGGAATGGGACTTATTAAAGAGTTTAGTCTACAGCAAGTAGGTGTATATTCAAATATTAATAATAAATGCAAGAAACATCATTGATGCCAGATTTGTTAAAATTCTTTATTTAGCATAGTATCTTGATTACAAAAGGTAACCATTTAAAGAAATAAAGAAAGCTTTTAAAAGCAATTTAATATAAACATTATTTAATTATTGATGTTGCATTTTTCTTTATGTAAATTTATTCAAATTAATATTTTCTTAATTTATTCTGTTATCTTGCAGTTACAAAGACATCTATGTTTTGATTTGGCCCACAGTTGTAAAATCATGTGCTGCTGACTACAAGAATATCCTGGCTTTGATTGACCTTATCCTGACAATCCCAGCCCAATCTGCTGATGCTGAGAGGGGTTTCTCAGAGATGAAAATGGTGAAGAGTGACTGGAGATCATGTTTGCGACCTTAGGTTCTGTCCAACCTACTCTTTATAATGTTCCATACAATGATATTCCAACATATGCTCTGGTAGTCTAGTGGTTAGAGTGTCCGCCTCAGATGCGGGAGGTCGTAGGTTTGATCCCTGGCCAAGTCATACCAAAGACTTACAAAAATGGTACTAACAGCTGCCTCATTTGGCGCTCAGCATTAAGAGGTTAGTGTTAGGACTGGTCGGCCTGGTGTCAGGATAATGTGATTGGGTGGGACATCATGCTACATGTCTGCAGCATGATGCCCCAGTGCTCGACAACACTATACATTGCCACACTGCAGACATTGTAGCGATATGACTGAAAAATTGTTAAAGCTATGTTAAAAATCCAAGTCGCACACACACAGACACACCCAACATTGATCCATCACCAGGAATACATTTGTGGAATGTTTCAGGGAGATGGGTAAGGAGACCAGAACAAAACCCATATTGACCCAGAGAGCAGGTGGAGGAGGAGAAAGGACACCTGGATCCTCTTCTGGAATTGGATCCAGATTATCTTGAGAAACAAGAAATGTGAATTGACTGATTGATGATTTGAAGCAGGATTTATTCTTCTGTACTTCTGCATTTCATATGATAATGCTATTTATGAAATAAAATTTTTTTAAATCTCAATACAAGTGTGTGACATTGTTTTGTGGACAGGACTAGTAAAGATTTGGCAGGACTAGTAAATTTCTCAGTATACTAGTCCTATTGGCTACAAAGAAAATTGTGTTAAATTCGAGCCCTGTTCCCACATGTGAGGAATCATTCTTTTGTCTTGAAACCTTCCTCTTTCCTTCAGCACTTCACCAAAAAGACATCTGCAAAACCCAATAAAGACTCAAGTTTTACATAAAGCACACAGAGCCAGTCAGAAGAGGAAGATATTATTTGTTCTTACCACTTCAAAAAGGAAGTGATAATCTTTTAAGTTAGCTTTGCTCCTCCTGGATATGATCAGATGTCCATCCTGCTTATAACGAGCAAACCGAATACCAGATTAATTTCTAGCATTTCAGCTGATCTCTGACTCATTTGAGTCTTTTGGATGGAGTCAGAGATAACTTTTTCAGTTTTCTGTATCACAGACATTTTGGTCCATAGGGCTTTGGTGGGACCTGTATCATCTGCACAAAATGCTAGCTTTACAATGATGTGGGTTATTCTTTTAAATTTTTGGAATAAAAAGTTTGTATCCTACCAAGTATGCATTAAGCATGTGCTGTATTTTGCCCATATTTCACATGAGACTTGAAGTTGCTTTACATATAATAGGAGACTGTAAACAGGGCCAAATCTGGGCTAAGGAGATGGGACTCCCTCAGCCTCTTATCTTCTAATATATTATGATCTGGTAACATAACCAGTTTTTGGAGTGAAATTAATTGTTTTTTGGTAAAACATGCTCAATCATAATATAGTTACACCCTCCCAAGTCCTCCCTGTAATTACATCATTAGAAGAACATGCATATCATTTCAAGTAGTAATTGGTGAATTGATGAGATTTGGCACCAGTCCCTCTATCCAATGGTAGACCACTCTCTTCAAGTACCTTGGCAAGCAGATGATATCTTGGCAAATACTAATCAGCCAGTCTCATCAATGCATGATATATCATTATGTTGTATACAATACTTGAGAGAAAGAAAGTGAAATGAATGAGTTTATGACCTTTACAGCAGCTGGATTTATAATGGATAATGTTGCAAATCAACACCACAACAGTAGTCTAATCCCATTCTGCTATCATCACTGTAAATCACCCACTTAATTCACACATAATTAACTACTTTGGTTTAGAGTTCACTTATAAAGTCGGTAGTTAAGGTGCTTACATGCACAACATAAAACATTTAACTGGCTTGGTTCAAGTGAAAGCCTTCATCTTCAGTATGGGTTATAAGGTCATGTGAGTTATGGTCATCCATTCTTCAGCATGGGTTATAAGGTCATGTGAGTTATGGTCATCCATAAATATAAAGAAGAGTGCTATAGTTTTTATTGTTTCACACACCAACATTGAGTTACACACAACATCATCGGATGCTCAGGCATTGTTTTGACAGCAACTACACATGATGCAACTGGCCTCTAAGCTCCCTCACTTGTTAAGTTGTAGCACCAATCTGATACTGTGTTTCAATAATTTGACAACTGTGGGAATTCCAGCTTTAATTGTAAATTGTCTGTTTTAAAAGATTATGAAGGCATTATTATAACATATGTATATACCATTACACCACCTGAATCTATCATGGAGGTAAGCCTACTATTCTTTGGGTGCTTTGTTGTTGCTGTCAATAATTGATCAGAGTTGGTAGGGGTATGGGATTACAATTTTTATGCAAAGAATAAGTTGGCTTCTGACAGATTTTTTTAATGTTGAGACAGATTACTTTCAAGACTTGAAACACATTTTATACTTTGTCAGTATAATAATAGCAAGTCTTCTTTTTCCTTTCCAGGGACAAATTTTATGAGTACAAACTGGCATATACTGTTGTAACAAAATCTGTGGCTAATCATTGAAAAATTCTGGGCCCTTGCTTGTCATTATAAAATGCAGGGACCATGCTTATCATAAAATTCAGGGACAATGCTTGTCATTATAAAATTCAGATACCATGCTAGTCATAAAATTCAGGGACTATGCTTGTAATTATGAATGAGAAAGATGTCATTTTGCCTGAAATTTCCAGCATGGTGTCTTTTAAATTTCTGAATTTCTTTGCATATATCAAACTTTTCTTGGAGAATTTGGTCAATATATAGAAACATTTCAGATCTTGATGGTGATAAATGAATTACATATAGCTTGTGATATATGAATTACTTATTGATTGTGATAAATTAATTACTTATAGGTTGTAATATTTCAATTATCGATTGTGACTTTTGAATTACATATAAATTTTGATTTATGTAGTACAAATAGTGATATATAAATTAAATAAAGATTGTAATATATGAATTAAATATAGATTTTGGTATATTAATATATTGTGATATATGAATTAAATATAGTTTGTGATATATGAATTACATAAGAGATTGTAATATATGAATTACATAGAGATTGTGATATTCAGTTACATAGAGATTGTGATATATGAATTACATAGAGCTTGTGATATATGAATTACATAAGAGATTGTGATATATGAATTACATAAGAGATTGTGATATATGAATTACATAGAGATTGTAATATTCAAGTACATGTAGATAATGCTAGATTGCATGCATATTCAAATGTTATGGGGGTTTATAATTGTGCTTCATGCTCTTTTAAGAAAAAAGAAATGTTTCATGTGCAGTGAAGTTTGAAAGTTTTAAATTGCAGAAGTTTGGGTCTCATCAGGTACACAGAGAAAATATATGTGAAGACCATCTTTAATGTCTTATGAGCATCAATACAAAAGTACCTTTATACAAATTTTCAAAATATTATTGATTGTTCCATATCCCAAAAGTGTGGTTTCAATGGAATAGATATTAACAATTTTTATATGTACACCATAAGGCAGAACATATTATTTTATGTCTGTCTGTCTGTCACCGGTATCATTTTCTTCACAGTAATTTTTCCACCATCAGCAGTTACCAAACATTGTGGATGGTGTGTGCTTGGGGGGGTTGTTGTTGTTGTAGAGTTTAACGTCATTTTTCAGCACAAGATAGGCTATACATGGTGGCCAGTATGAATGGTGGAGGAAGAACCCAGGAAAGCCCCAGAAAGGACCACTGACCCATGAGAAGCTACTGGCAAGTTTTCTCACATACCCACATTGGCAGAACCCAAGACTCAGACCTACGCAAAGGTGAGTTGGTTATGAGCTGTAACGGTGAGTGCTTTAGACCGCTCAGCCACTTGGTGCCCCCCTGTGCTTGAGGTAAAGATGAAGCTAATATATTGGTTTCAGAATCAAAAGGCCAGAGGACTTGATTATTGTTACCAACATCACTGTTATCAAAAGAAAAAAAGATTTCCTTCCTTTAACATTAGGGCTGCTTCACATACCTGGACAAAGCTTAGCTTACACTTTGAATAAGAAAAGAAGCCTATTGATTTTGGGGGTCAAAAGGTCAAATGTCATGGTCACTGGCTGTAATTAAAAAATGGTTTCTACAAAATGACAGTTCTACATCATACTTTGAAAATTGCTTGCAGTTAGAATGAGGAAAAGTCCATTGATTTTGTGCTCCAAAAGTTGTTGGTCAGGGTCTCTATAGCACAAAGAAGTCTAACCAAAGGTCAGGGTCATTGTTACTTAAGGAAAAATGGGTTTTGCAGAATAAGTTTTGGTCACAAGTAAGTACCATAACCAAACTTTGTTGATGATTGCACTCAAGGCAATAAATAAACCTATAGAGTCTGGGGTACAAAGTTAAGATGTCAAAGTCATGGTAAAGCAACTTATCTTGACCAGGGCCCAGATCATTATGACCCATGGGTCAGTAATATCCACAGTCAGTCATACCATACAAGTGCCTGCATTGAGGACTAATAAACATGGGCTGGGTATGTAATGTGTCATTCACTGAAGACTTATTTATTTTTGATCTGCACTACCACATATTTGTGACATTTGATCATCAATTTCAGGATACACTAATAAGCCTGGTGCAAAAGAGGAAGAAAGTGTCAGCGTTGGAAGCGTTGCAGGAGGAGGACGCTATGATGGCCTCGTGGGGATGTTTGATCCCAAGGGAAAGATGGTGCCTTGTGTTGGTGTCAGCATTGGGATTGAAAGGGTCTTTTCTATCCTAGAACAAAGAGTTTTGGTAGGTATCTCAGAAATAACTAATGGTATGGCTTATGCAAAGAATGTGTTAATAAGGGGGATTTATCACCCTGATTCAGTAGATTGGAATGATATTGTTTGCTTTCTTACTGTTTATACTTACTTATAGTTATCAGACAATTTCTTTGATTATATTATTAAATATTATTATATCCATATGCAACGTATTCAGCATATATGTTACAGTGTTATATAAAATGTTAAAATGTTACATGGTGGCCTAGTTGTTCCATACAAATGATATTCCAACATATGCTCTGGTGGCCTAGTGGTTAGAGCGTCCGCCTCAGAAACGGAAGGTCGTGGGTGCAATCCCCGGCTGAGTCATACCAAAGACTTACAAAAATGGTACTAACAGCAGCCTTGCTTGGCGCTCAGCATTAAGAGGACAGTGTTAGGATTGGTCAGCCTGGTGTCAGGATAATGTGACTGGGTGGGACATCGTGCTGCATGTCTGTGGCATGATGCCTCAGTGCTAGACATCACTATAAACTGTCACACTGCAGACATCATAGCAATATGACTGAAAAATTGTTAAAGTTACATTAAAATGTCAATCACACACACACACACACACACACACACACAATGTTACATAATGTTCTGTCTGATCATAAATATAGTATTGTCAGGTTTTCATGAGTAATGTTTTTGCTTGCAAATTTCTAGTTATATATGTGCAGCATAAGAATAATGGTAACTATATAAATAAAGACTGCTGTATAGTTTTGCTATTTTCTTTAGTAGGACTTTTAAAAGTTAACTTAGTGTGCAAGTTGTGGTCATATAAATAGTCACGTATATGTTTGTATGTTTATGGCATTTTTCCTTTGAATTTCCGGTGGTTATTTGTAGGCATCAAATGCCAAGACCCGGACAACAGAAACTGAGGTGTTTGTTGTTTCAGCCCAGAAGAATTTGTTAGAAGAGAGAATGAAGCTGTGTAAGGAATTATGGGATGCTGATATCAAGGTCAGTGTCTATATATATATATATATATATATATATATATATATATATATATATATATATATATATATATATATATATATATATATATGTGTGTGTGTGTGTGTGTGTGTGTGTGTGTATATATATATACCATTTGTATTGTTTGTTACCTTTTTCCTCTTTTTCTTAATGATTATATGTTATGTATGTTTGTAATTTGTAATTGACCTTAGTCCAAAATGGAGTTATGGTGTACCTGACTAGAGATAGTTATTTTCTAAACAGCATAATACATAGCTAATATCTCTCTGTGAGTATGGATTTAATATTGGCATCGTTGTCAGTGGAGGAAAAACATTTTTGTCTTGATCTGAGACTAGGACATTGATATTCCCCCATGGAAAAACCTAGTGTACCTGATGTTTGCCATGTTTTTATTATTTTATTCATAGACCTTATCTTGTTGACAACTTAAAATGTTAAAAAAATAAACTTTTTACCCTCAAAATGGTTCTATTATTGTTTTGGTTTTATTTATAAAATGTTGTTTGCATGAAAAATTACTCGTTCATTCTTTAAAATCTGGATGTCGAATCTTATTTTTGTGTTCAGTTATTCATTTAATTGAAATTATTTAAGTTTCAATGGAAATACAAAGTGCTCATCAACAATTTGTGGACAGAAACATTAATTTGCGGTTATTTTTAATTCAGACAAGAAAATATGTTAGTACATCATCACACTTCAAGCCATTGGCACATTAATACATCTGACAATGCAGGCACATGAACACATTCAATATTCAGACTTATTTGGAATACCACTGGAATTCAGTTTGAACTTTATACATTTAGACTTGTGATCAAACTTTTGGGACTTTTGAATTTAATTCAGAATACTGCAAGGTCTTTGTAAACTTTACCTTTTGTATTCTAGCGAAATAAATTAATGGTTGAATTTTACAAAACTTGTTCATTTCTGTCACTTGGTGTAACACCATAGAGTTTTAACTATATATATATATATATATATATATATATATATATATATATATATATATATATATATATATATATATATATATATGCACCCAATCACACTATTGTTAGGAAGATACTACCATAGCCCTATTACCTCCTGAATCCAGCCCTTCTGAAAGACAAAAATTTGTCTTTCCTGTCTATGTTATATACATTAATGCCTGCCTTTCCAAGGACACTGGTGTTAGTGTTAAGCTATTGTTGTGAACTGACAACATATTGTTCACATTGCCTTTCAAAATCCATTGACAATTTGTTTTAATTTCATTCATCCAGTGAGGATTTTGTTATTTTTATATATTTTGGATTATTCAACACATGGTATCCATTATTTTTTAATTGTAACCATAATTTTGTGTATTTTTCAATTGTTTTGACTTAGATTTTGGGATGGGTGACTGAATTCATCTACATGGCAACATTGTAATAGAATGCACACTATTTATTTTGTTTTCCCTTGCGGAATGGGGATTTCAGCTTTTAATTATTGATTTATTCTCTCATTTCTTTTTTTACTTTGACATTTTAGAACAGAAACAACAAAATGTGTTAAGTTCCAAGTTAGCAAGGACACTCAGGAGTCAAGTCTTGTCTGTATTAAGTAAACATCATTGGCTGCCTGTAGCATGTGTACCAGTTAGTTGGGGAGTACATGGTCTAAATTACTGTGAAAATCCACAAAATGTAGTGAGAAATGTGGAAAGTCAGAGACGGGAAGTACTGATTCTATCTATGCATTCTTCCTAATACTGAGTCTTTGGCCAGCCTACCTATTCAACAACTATACAAAATACTTTATATATGACTATGATCACATCTGGGAAAATGGAAGAAACTGTGACTTTTCAATTGTCTACTTTGTCTTTTGAATTAGTGGTGCCTCACTTGGTACAGCAAGTAACAACAGAGTTGATTTGTTTTCCCTGACCTTTTGTCTTCTTCAGTTTCAATCAAGAATTTGGTACTATTCCTCCAATTCTGGCATCCCAGTGGGCTTAAGTCATCCTGTATGTCCAAGAATATCCTTCAGGCCTGTAAATAGGGGCATATTTAGTCTATACATGACTTAAATTTGCCTGCATACAATGCCATTTTGTTGCCTACCCTACCATCCAGCCATCTGGTTCTAGACCCATATCACTCAGTGACCATTTGGCTTCTAAAGCATATCATTTAATGCCTTATCAAGGAATGATACATTTTCCAGGGATCTTAGTGACAGATATATCTGTCCCCCCAGAGATTGCCAATAATCAGATTGTACAGCCACCTATACTGCTGTCTGTATGCCTGACTTATGACTGATTTGGATTTGACAGGCCATTTGTACTGATTCATTGACTACATCCTGTGGATATGGCTTAAAAGTTCAGGGCCTTCCATTATATTTAACATTGGAAGGTGAGTTGCCAAAGTAGGCAGGGATTTGGGGGCTTCCCACATCGGGGATATTTAATTTCTCCTTCAAATACGTTCCCCGATCACATTAACGTTAGGGATATAAGCCTGCTACCTCTTGAATCCAGCCCTACTAAAAGACGAAAATTCGTCTTTTCGGTCTATCTCATACAGATCAAAGGGCAATAACTCTTGCCCCTTACCTCCCCTTGCCACCTCCAGGTGTCACTAGTTTTTAAGCTTCGCTTGTACGGATAACACATACATTATACCTCCAAACAATCCAAGCCATCTTAGCGTTAAATTGGACCATCCAAAGTTAAATTTGGATTTATTGCATTGGACAATCATTCTTCTACAGGTTGTATACATTATTTTAAAATTTTTTCAAAATTGAGTGACTTTGTCACCCTTACGGATTTCGTTTACTGAAGACCATGTTACACACGCTATCACAGAACTCGTGTTGTCAATTAAGAGTTAACGTGACACTGACTAATTTCACTTACTCCGTTAGTGACGGTTGTGGTATTAGCGAATTAATAACATGCTGAATTGCTAATTTGTGCTTTGTTTTCTTTTCTTGTGTCATTTCAGTAGAAATGTCAACCAAATGCATGAAATGCAAAAAGTTCAAAGCAAAAGAAGACAACCATGACTCTTGTCTTGTATGTACCAAGTGTACATCATCTATACCATGCAGCGTGTGTAATACTTGGACAGAGCAAACGTGGACTGATGTAGTCCAGAAGGCAGCAAAAGGGAGGGATAGACGGAATAAGTCGAAGAAAGATAGCATTGATGTCCTCAGTATACATCCGTAGACAGCCTCCATTACGAGCCTTGTGGGGGACGTTGGGGTCCCCCCTCCACCTAAAGTTCGTCGTTTGCAACCGTCAGCCACAGTAACATCAGCGGCAATGGAGGAAAATAATGTTGACAGGGTACAACAGTCCAGCTTTGAACAGATGCGTTGTTTGGTCCAGGAAACGATGATGCAGCTATTGACATCAGGCCAGATATTACCCTTATTTCCCTCGCTCGCTTCCACAGCTTTTTCTGACTCTTTGGGGGAATGTTCCCCCAATTTTAGGCTGCCCAGTGGGCATAAGTCCCCCCGCAAGTCTGAGCATGGGCTTCGGGCCTGTAAGTCAGGACGCATGTTTTTGTTTTTACCAGATCCATTGGATCCATATCTTTATGCAACCTCTACGTCACCGGACGTCCAACTGTCCCAGCATGGGGACCCTATTGCTAAAACAGTCTGACCAAACATGACTTAGGGGATTTTAGTGATAAATCCGTCCATCAAGCTGTACCGCCAGCAACATACCATTACTATGGCAGAGATTTTAGTGAGAAATCTGTCCTTCCAGCCAGGCCATTGGAACAGCCGGTACCGGACCGTCGCCAACATTCAGACCGACCACAAGCCAGACAAACCAGCTGGCAGGGCCAGCCGTCCATATGTTCATGGCTTATCCACAAGGGAGAGTTAGTGACAGTGTTAATGATGATGGAATCGCGTCATCTATGCCACCTGGTATGCTCTTTCCAGAAATGCAAGCAATTACAGAACACGACTCGGCACATAGTGAGAGTGACGAAACTCCTGCAAATCAGCCGTACACAGATCTAACCATGGGACAGACTGAGTTTGGCTTCAAGGCGGCAGTGGAAGAAATTTATAGGGTGTTGGCAACTTCAGAATGCCCTCCACCTCCTACTGCCACTCAAGAGTACAAAGTTAAGGCGTCAGTAGATCTTGAGGGGGAGGAAGAGACGCCATCCTTCTGGCTCCTTTCCCAGTGGGCAAAAATTAAGGAGATCAGTGTTCGTCTGTCAGGACGAATAGGTGATCCGGGGAATGCTAAGGCATCCTTTTCAGAAAGCCAAGTACCAGCGACGTTCTCGTGTCGCTGGTATAAAACTCATTCAGACGCCTTCAGTACGGATCTTCCGGCCCTGGAAAAAAATATGGCAGCAGTTCACATGTCCACTCCACTGTTTTAAAAAGTGGACAAAAATGTGTTCCATGCCACGTCAAAGCTAGTCCGGAACGTAGTTGCTACGTCTTCAATGTTAGACTTGGCTTCATTAGCCATTTTCCGACTCGCAGAAAAATCTGACAATGACCATGCTTGGGAAGCGATGGCCTGGATTGCTAGAGTTATTAACAGGGCAGATCACCATTCCATGGCTAATGCGTTGACTGCTTCTGCCAACTTAGACCTGCGGTCCATGTTGCTCAAGCCCCATCATACTTTGGCTTGACGGATGACTCCGTTTGGGTCGCCTTTACTCTTTGGAGGAAAAATTGAAGAAGTTCGGAAGCAGGCAGCTCAGGAACTGCCCCTCCAACTCGCTGCCCAACCCTCGCAGGCGTTTAGAAAAAAAATCAGCCCCTGCCACAGCGGAGGGATGATTTAACGGACCAGGGACAAGGGATCCTTACAATCAAATGTGCAGTATAGATCCCAACCCAATGCCAGGAGACAACAGTCTAATCAAGCTAGGAGGCAACCATACAGAGGTGGTAAGAAACGAGGTTTCTCCGTCTTCAAGCCTCCTAACTCTAAAAATTGACATAAAATTGACATTCCCTCTCCACCACCTACGGACAGCCTACCTGTGGGCGGCCGCCTCCTGCAGTTTCAGGACCACTGGACCACCTTTTTTCCTCAGATTGGGTGATCCAGGTCATTTCGGAGGGACTTCGGATTTCATTCATCCAACCCCCTTCCCAGTACTCCTCTCCCCTCTTCACGGACGTACCGTCCGATCGGGAGAAGGATACCTTTCTACAACAGGAGATACGGTCGCTCATAGAAAAATGGGCGGTGGAGATTGTGAAAAAACCGCAATCACCGGGGTTTTGTTCCAGGCTGTTTCTTATCCAGAAGGCAAATGGCAAGTTGAGGCCGATCATCGACCTGAGTCGCCTCAACCAATACATTTTACCACCAAAATTCAAGATGGAAACGGCGAGATCAATCCGTCTTTCCATCCGGCGGGATGAGTATGCTGTCAGTCTAGATATGACCGATGCATATTTTCACGTTCCTATCCACCCCATGTCACGAAAATTTCTCCGATTCGCTTACCGCAACGCGGTTTTATCAGTTCCAGGTCCTACCCTTTGGCCTCAACATCAGCCCTTGGGCTTTTACCAAGGTTATGGATTGCATCGTCACCCTGTTCCGCTCGACTTCATCTACAGGGATGGCAGTGTACTTGGACGACATCCTCCAGAATCATATGGTAAGTTCTGTTCTGCTCAAAGGCAGAAACGATCATTTATCACTTTTAGATTATGTAGGCTTTCTCGTGAACTGGAAAAAGTCCGATCTCCGTCCATCCCAGCGTTTTGTCCATCTGGGTATGGAGTTTCTCACCGATCTGAATCTGGTACGGCTTCCTCGTGCTCGCGTAATCCGGATCGTCGAACTCTTCGAGTTCGTTTCCAACAGGACATGGATTTCAGCGAGAGAATTCTTGCAACTCCTCGGATTATTCAATGTGGCGGCGGACTTGATCTTGCTTGGCTGTCTTTTTTTGCGTCCCTTACAAATGACGTTACTGGCACAATGGTGCCCCTTTTCAAGTCCCCTCAATCAAACAATAATGATGATGCCCGAGATACGATCGTTCCTGCGTCAGTGGCACAACCCCGGTTGGCTGTCCACGGGGATTCCTCTGGAGTTGCCACAAGCGGAGATAACAGTATGTACCGACGCCAGTACCTACGGTTGGCTGCCCACCTGTTGCCGGACTTCGCTACAGTCAGCGGCACGTGGGAGCCAGGGGAGAGGCCTCTCCACATCAACCTTTTAGAAATGAGGGCTGCCATCAATGCCTTTCATTTCTGGAAGGATCAACTCTCAGGAAAAACTGTCCTCATTATGTCAGACAACTCTGTGGTGGTGACTTACCTCCTCAAACAAGGGGGCACCAAATCTCTCTATCTCTCTTTCTCTCTGTGACCGCTTCGGTGGCCTAGTGATTAGTGGATTGTATTTTGCATATGGTCTTACTAGATCATTGTTTTCAATGCCACTCAATCATAGGATAATTATAAGTGGGATAGTATCATTCATGATACTGTGGTGCAACCAAGTTTGACTGACTTACAACAGCAAAACCTCTGGAACTATCCTAACTGGATGTGACTGTGTGTACAGATGCATGTATCCATGGCTGGGGAGCCCATCTGTTGCTGGGCTTAGATACTGTCAGTTCTCTACATCAGTCTCTTGGAGATGAAAGCTACCATAAATGCCTTTAACTTTTGGAGAGACTGTCTTAATGGCAAGGTCATATGCATGTCTGATGAGTCATTGGCAGTGACATCTATTCAAGTTAGGTTGTTGTTGTTGTGGGGTTTAACTCCATTTTTCAGCACACGATAGACTATGCATGGTGGCCAGTTATATTGGTGGAGGAAGATCCTGGAAAACCCCTGGGAAGAACCACTGACCCACGAGAAGCTACTGGTAAGCTTTCTCACATACCCATATTGGCCGAATCCTAGACTTGAAACCATGCAGACAGAGGTGAGACATGTTAGACAATGAACTCAAACTTAAATTTATAATTTAAAAAAAAAAAACTGTACTTGAGATAAAGCTCTTTTAATCCACTGCAGCATCATCTCATCAACCCAACCCTTCTCCAACACACATATGATCCATCTTTTTAGTGCATGCATATTGTTTAGCTCCCTCATGCCATGAAAAATTATCATTGGAGGCAAAACTTCTGTTTTGTCTTCATTAGTCATGTGAATTTTCACTTTTAGCCCCCTTCTTATTAACAGTCTATCTAGGAATGAGGTGAAAGTACACTAGAGTTTCATCTGTGTTAATGACCATCGGCAAAATCATCCTTTCTTCTTGCCTTCATGAAATAAATGAATGATTTTATTTCCTTCTCCAGATCTTCTGGGAGTTGCTAGGTCATCTGTGTCCATGCATGAAGCACTAGATTATGTTTGCTTTTGAAACTGTTCATTGTTTCAATTAATTTTCAACCTTCAAACGAATACCAACTTTGTGTGTGTTTATTTATATATATATATATATATATATATATATATATATATATATTGGTGCAAGCCAGGGGTCTTTGCTAGACCAAGCAGTGTCAAACCCTGACACAATTCCTGCAGTTCCTGCTGGAAGTCATAAGTTTACCCCAAATTTTCAAAGACTTCCATACAACTTGTAAATTAGAAAGCCTAAAGCATAAAGATTTTCATTTGCACTGACAGTATTTTCAAATAATTATTTTTATTTGCGAGATGCTGTCACTTAATCAACCTGGATATAATTCATTGTTGGTTATTTTGCACCTTACGCTATGTGCCTTCAAGCATTCAGTTGATAGATATCTTTCTCTCTCTCTTGTTTCGGATTTTGGTGGATTCAGTTTTCATTCTGAAAACATATTCAATCACATATCGAGTTCATGGATATAATTTTTTCTTTAATAAATTGCTTATTATGAAAAAATAGAGGAATCAGTGATAAAAGTACAAGGTTAGTTTCTTTCATTTTATTATCAAAAAAGCATTTTTGTTTATTTTATTGCAGCATGTAGGGATAGGGGTGAGTGGGTGCAAATTCAACACAATCTATTTAATTTCTTAAGTCTTGGGACATAACCAAGGTGAAAAAAGCTTCACCATAAGTTCTAGGACATGAAAAAATTTCATTAGTTTACTGTGTCCCAATATATAGAGAATACTCTATATCAGTATTTCGACCTGGGACATAACCCCTCAAGCCCTTGCACCATGACTGAAGTGGGTAATATTGCATGGCATACTCTGACATCTCGCCAGTCGCTTGATGAACATCATTGCTCGTGAAATCCAAGTAATCTCTGCAAGCATTGCCATTGAGAGTAATATTTCTATCAAAAATGCTGCTGAGGTTGCCTCTTGACATGCACATTTAGCCTTGAGTTTATGTCTACAAGATTTAAATTCACAGCGACACTCTGGATCTCATAGATCCAGCCTCAGTCACACAGATGGCTACCAGACTCAGTTGACATCAGCACAACATTTGGTTGGGCACCAGAATGCAGCTCTTTTTGGATTTGCCCTGAAATTGCATTTCATAACATCTTATTTATTTCTTCCTCCCATATGCTAGCCATGTCATCTCCAATTGTGCTCCTCACAGGTTAGAAGAGTGCATTATTGTTCATATGAGGGAATCCAAACTTCTTCCCTTGAAGATTACCCAAGGCACTGGTAGGATTCTCAACATTCCCTCCTTATATTACTTCTTCTGCTGACATAAATGTAATCAGGAAGTGTATTTGAAGAAAAGCAAATTTGTCAGTAAATTATGTTTCTCCTAGAACACTTAACCTGATTGCATTAAAGTAATACCCTCCATCCTCCAGGCAATGCAAACATTCTATTCACAATGTTCGGCTTAGCTTAAAACTAGCACCACTTGTCTTCAACAAGGGAAGGTAATGAGCATGAGTTACTGCCCTTTATGTACTATTGACAGGAAAGACAAATTTTCATTGTTTGTGAGGGTTGGAATAGGCAGGTAGTAGGGCTTGTATTCCTAATGTTAATGTGACTAGGTAAGTATTCTGGTATAAACATAATACACTGAAAAATGTTTTATCAACCCAAGTTTGTGAAATTCGAACAGAGATGAGCATTGAAAAAAGCAGATAATCTCAAATTAAGACTCATCCTTATATCTTTTCTCAAATGGATTAATACCATATAGCTTTTTGAAAGAAATCAGAATTGTGACAGTACTAATTATTTATTATGTAAACAATTAACATTTATTTGAAAAATAATAAAAAAATATTTCATGCAAATTTTTTGATGCATTGTGAGAGATTAGCGTCATGTGATGTCAGTATGATGTCAGAAAGAATCAACTGTACTTAATATTAGGCTTCAGTTATTTCATATTATTCCTATATGATTATTTCATCTGTAAATCACTGATTTTTCCATTGAAAGAATTCAGAATCCAAGAGTCAGCAGCCAGTTTGTTAATCCAATTATGACTAATCTCATGGAAGAATTATCTCAATATTGAGTAAGTTGTCATGGAAACCATTCAAAAATATACACTGAAAAATAGATTAATATTTTTCCAAAAAAGTCACAAAACAAAGTAAAATACCCTGCCACCATTAAATCAAACCAAAAAGAACCAATAGAAATCAATATGAATATACTTATAGTTACAGATTCAGCTTTTCCCCCAAAAACAACCAAAGACTGGAATTTATTGCCACAAATATTAATCACAACTGCCAAATCCTCAGAAAACCAAATTGAAAACTTTTAAGAATTAGTACAGTTTTTTCTTCTAAAGTAGTTTCTTTTTGTAAAGGTTGACGCTGTGCGATTCAAGAATATCATTATGTCGTAGCACCTAACTAATCAAGATCATGATTATGGTGAATATTCTGACAAATCAGTAATTTAACAATAATATATATTTTACTCGTAACTTAAGACTTTTATTGTTTACAAATTTGGATGTTTTTAGAATAAAGTTTTTGCTCTCAGTTTTGTTGGAAATATCATAGATGCCTGCAGATTTATCACTGAAATCAACCCATGCAAGGTATACATAATTTGTTTTTCCAGACAGAGCAGTCATACAAGAAGAACCCCAAACCCCTGGATCAGTTTCAGTACTGTGAGAACAATGGAATCCCCCTGGCTGTTATTATTGGTCAGTCAGAGATACAAGAAGGGGTAGTAAAGCTGAGAGTAGTAGCAACAAGAAAAGAGGTAAGACAGTCTGGGTATTCATAGGGATTGTAATTAGCATTGAAAAGTTTATTTACTTTTCTAATGTCTTTATTTGTTATATATCTGCCATATGACAGTGTTTTATGTTATAACATCTGTCTCATACTGATTTAATCGGCACACAATAACTTTGAGTTTTATAGCTTTTAGAATTGCTAACCTATATGGATGACCCGCACTTTGGGGAATGAGTCATAAGATGACTGTTCAAGATCACCATGACTAAAATAAGAAAAATGGTTTCCATATAATAGCAGTATTTCTACATTAAGTAACATTACCAGACTATTGATAGCTTGCAGTTGGATTTTGACTGCTCCGGTGGCCTAGTGGTTAGAGCGTCTGCCTTGGATGTGGGATGTCATCATGGGTTCGATCTCTGGCCGAGTCATACCAAAGAATTACAAAAATGGTACTAACAGCTGCCTTGCTTGGCACTCAGCATTTAGAGGTTAGTGTCAGGACTAGTCGGCCTGGTGTCATGATAATATGACTGGGTGGGACATCATGCTACATGTCTGTGACATGATGCCCCAGTGCTTTGTATTTCTGACTTGTCTTACATGTTCTCCGAATGTGGTCAGGTCGTGTATTTGATGGAGATAGCAAAGGTTTTAGCAAATTATATTTCTTTGATAGTACTTATCTGATCACATTACATATAATCCCTCCCACTCTGTAATCGAGCATGTTTTAAAGTTTCACTTAAGTGAAAACTGGTGTATCTGGATATTTAATGGTAACCGCCTAGCAAGTTGAAGGGGAGTTAATCTGTAAGAGCTGCTTCCCTTTGTGTGTAAGTAGGCTGTATTCAGGAAGGTAGCAGATACAGTTATCCCAGTGTGATGTGATCATGTAAGTGTTATTAAAACTTAATTTACTTAATAATTTGCCTTTTTTAAACGATAAGAACAATAGCTTTATTTTTGTAGGTGTAAGAACTTTCATGAACTTCCTACAGTCATTAGTTGATACCTTTCAGCTTTTGGTATTGTTATTGTTAAGAACATGAAGGTAATGCATTGTTATTCTTTTCTGATGGAAATAGGTATTGCTAGGTATTGCTTGTGATAATGTGTTTGTTTGCTTCATCTTTATTTCTTTGATACTACTGCATTTGTAATTGTAGACTTTATTGGTGCATTAATTTCAAACAGACTTACTCACTTTATTAAAATTCAGTGATGTTGACCTACTTGTTCTTGCTATCCTCTTAAATCATACACTCTGCAGTCCGTTGAGACATTGCAGTGTAACAAAGATGTGTTGTTCTTAGCAGGTTTCTAGGAAGAATATTGAAAATCTATGTAAGTTTTCTTAAAGCAGACTGTAATTGCTATACCTGATGTCATTATGAATGAAATACAAAGGTTTTGGAAGTTAACTATAGCCCCAATGTTTAGTTTATAAGATTACATTTTTCTTTTCTGTCTTTGCCTTTTGTAATGTACATCTAGCAGTTGATCATCGGGGATGTTATTTTAACCTTGACCTTTTGAGTGATTTTATACTTTGTGGGACATTTTCATGACCTTGCAGTGAAGATATAATGCATGCCAAAACTGTGTCCTTTTTATGTATTTTTTTAAGTTATAATAAACATGGTTTGTCTTCAGGCTGATTTAATCATGGTGCAGTCATTCAAATTGGCCAACAGGGCTGAAATCTTGCATATTTGTACCAAAATATTCCTGGAAAGGTTTGGGCATTTTGTGTAGTTATTTTATCAGTTTTTATTTTTCATTTTAGTGTGTGGTGCCTCGTAAGATCATGGTTGAAGAAATAAAGAAAGAGCTTGCCCAGCTGAGCACCACTGGAATTATCAACCAACAGTCTGGTGGGGACAAGTGTTGATGACCAAAATTTTACATCAAAATATCACAGACACAAAATTTTGCCAGAGTGTTTACACACATAAAACATTGTTTAAAACTCTACTTGACAGAACACCCTGTTTGGTGAAAAAAAAAAATCCAGTCATGCAAAATAATTCTGCTGTTTTATCCTCAGGCTGACTGGCCAAAGGGATGTACATGCATTCAATACTAAATAAAAAGGATTTATCTTTTAGATCCATAAATTTAATACCTAAAGTGCAATACAGTTTATATTCTGCATCATGCTGTTCAGTTCTCGTAAGACAACAATAGGAATTGTTTATGCCATTGCCTGATGAGGATTTCGGAACTGACCGTTCTATCTTAATTTAAAAAGTGATTAAAATTTTTTTTTTAATTGATGAAAGAGTTTTACACATGCAAAAGATAGCTTCAGTAATGCAGCCTTTTACACATAGTTGAAAGCATATCATTTTTTTCGGTGGGGGGGGGGTCCATGAATTGTGATGATGTTGTAATAAAAGACTAGCAGCCAATAAATGTTTTCTGTGTGATGCTTTTTTAACAAAGAGGTTTCTCATGATGAATATAAATAAGTAATAGTAAGTTATAAAAGCACAATCTTTTTGTCAGAGAGTAAAGAGAAACCAGCTTAATTTCATACTATCGTGGAGTTGAAATAAAAACAAAACAGTGCTACAAGGTAGTCTTTGCTCTGAGACAAATGTATGCTAAATTTTTCACTGAATTTCACTTTTCTAATTGCATTTTCATCTTTTTTGTCTGTTACATAGTACAATAAAGTAACAGGTGGCATCTTCATTCTCTTTTCTAATCATTAATAATACAGCATTTACTGTACATATTGGGGCACTATATGTTAGGACACTGTAAATTAATTTTTTAAGTAATTTTTGTGTGCACTGTTTGTTCTGGGACACATCATTTTTTTTTGTAAGTTGTGGGACTCCTTTTAAATCATTTGAAAATCATTTAAAAATTACATGCTAGAAAATGTTGTTGTTGTTGTGGGGTTTAACGCCATTTTTCAGCACACGATAGACTATGCATGGTGGCCAGTTATATTGGTGGAGGAAGATCCTGGAAAACCCCCGGGAAGAACCACTGACCCACGAGAAGCTACTGGTAAGCTTTCTCACATACCCATATTGGCCGAATCCTAGACTTGAAACCATGCAGACAGAGGTGAGACATGTTAGACAATGAACTCAAACTTAAATTTATAATTTAAAAAAAAAAAACTGTACTTGAGATAAAGCTCTTTTAATCCACTGCAGCATCATCTCATCAACCCAACCCTTCTCCAACACACACATGATCCATCTTTTTAGTGCATGCATATTGTTTAGCTCCCTCATGCCATGAAAAATTATCACTGGAGGCAAAACTTCTGTTTTGTCTGCATTAGTCATGTGAATTTTCACTTTTAGCCCCCTTCTTATTAACAGTCTATCTAGGAATGAGGTTAAAGTACACTAGAGTTTCATCTGTGTTAATGATCATCGGCAAAATCATCCTTTCTTCTTGCCTTCATGAAATAAATGAATGATTTTATTTCCTTCTCCAGATCTTCTGGGAGTTGCTAGGTCATTTGTGTCCATGCATGAAGCACTAGATTATGTTTGCTTTTGAAACTGTTCATTGTTTCAATTAATTTTCAACCTTCAAATGAATACCGACTTTGTGTGTGTTTATATATATATATATATATATATATATATATATATATATATATATATATATATATATATATATATATATTGGTGCAAGCCAGGGGTCTTTGCTAGACCAAGCAGTGTCAAACCCTGACACAATTCCTGCAGTTCCTGCTGGAAGTCATAAGTTTACCCCAAATTTTCAAAGACTTCCATACAACTTGTAAATTAGAAAGCCTAAAGCATAAAGATTTTCATTTGCACTGACAGTATTTTCAAATAATGATTTTTATTTGCGAGATACTGTCACATAATCAACCTGGATATAATTCATTGTTGGTTATTTTGCACCTTACGCTATGTGCCTTCAAGCATTCAGTTGATAGATATCTTTCTCTCTCTCTTGTTTCGGATTTTGGTGGATTCAGTTTTCATTCTGAAAACATATTCAATCACATATCGAGTTCATGGATATAATTTTTTCTTTAATAAATTGCTTATTATGAAAAAATAGAGGAATCAATGATAAAAGTACAAGGTTAGTTTCTTTCATTTTATTATCAAAAAAGCATTTTTGTTTATTTTATTGCAGCATGTAGGGATAGGGGTGAGTGGGTGCAAATTCAACACAATCTATTTAATTTCTTAAGTCTTGGGACATAACCAAGGTGAAAAAAGCTTCACCATAAGTTCTAGGACATGAAAAAATTTCATTAGTTTTCAGTGTCCCAATATATACAGAGAATACTCTATATCAGTATTTCGACAAACTGTAGCTTATTCAAAGTAAGTGATAATTTATTTTGAGTAATTAGATCATTTCTTTAACTCTCACTTGCATTTATTTAATTTTGTAACATCCACTTCACTGTAAGTTTAGCACAACTGTTCACTTATTTTTCTTTATATATACCGTTGATTTGTTCACATTAATTACAGGGAACAAGAGGCATTAATAAATTTTTGTCATGTTAAACGTTGAAGCTCTCAGATAATCACCTTACCGACATTTTGTCTTTTGGGTGGCTGTCAGACCTTTGTTTGAAATGTATGCTATGTGGATGGAGGACGGATGGGCCATAATTTTGGCCAAGAAAGTATCTTGGGCTAGTAAAAGAGCATGAAAGTGGACTTCAACAAATGTAGATGCTCTCAGTCTAGCTTCTGACAATACTTTCATAGCAAACGTTTCAATACTGCAGTCACTTGATGCCAAGAAAGGCCCAGACAAGAAAAAGACCCACCATTTCTTGTCAGCACAGACTGCCTGCACCTTTTCCAACATTTTTGCCATCTTTGCCACTACTCATTTCTAAATGATACCAGTGCTGAATGGAATACCGAGCCAGTACTGGCATGGACTGATGGCCCACACAGCCCTGAAAACCCTATACTGTACACTCACAGTACTGGCTGTGATGATTTGCCCCATGACAACTGGTATATGGTGTCTGGACTTTATGTCAACAAACCACAGACCTCATCCACCCCAGTCCAGCATCATCTTGATTTGTGTCCATTGTCTACGGTTATGAGTACAGTTATTAGGGTACTTTTTTTACATAACCACTCCTGGACCCAACATGCAGATACCATTGAACACTTGGTTCTACCACTTTCAACCCTGGCTTTGTCATGGATGCCCAGAAGTTTCAAGGCGATTCCTACTGATGCTTGAACATTCCATCCTGGATCCAGGTGACTCAGATCTGTAATGTTGATTTTATATTCCAAGATAAATTGTACCCATCTCAGACATTCAACAACACTGAAAGCTGATGCCTGGAGATTACCATTTTCTAGTACTGACAGACTCCCAGCTTCATTTTACTGTCTTCCTGTATCAACTTTCCCCTTGTAGACTTTGCACCCATATTAGAGACTTCTTTGTCATCCCACAGCACTGGTATTGAATACGTATGATTGCAAGCCCCATCATCTCTGTATGATTCCATTATTTACAAGAAAGGCTCAACCATTCTTACATCAGTTGTTGAAGTCTTCTGGTTACATTTCCCCAGATTTCTTCCTCTTGCTCCTTCAAAGCTACTTATTTAATTCTTGTAATTTTACCAATTATGTATTCCACCTGCATTTAAAAATGAATTTGGACTTCATTCCATTTGCATTCCATGTGCATTTGAAATGAATTTGGACCTCTATTTGCATTTCACTTTATTCATTTGCATTGTGCTCATGTTTGCATTCATCTATCATCTTACTATCTTACCAATGCAAAAAAGCCATTTAGATTCATTCATTATTTCCCTTTGTTTTCAATTGTTGGGATGAATGGCAATGCATTGATCAAGATAGGTTTTCTGATTTTAAGAGTTTTAATGTGAGACAACTCTGAATTTTTTTCGTCTTTTGTCAGAATAGTGCTGTAATAAAATTGCAGATATATAAAAGTGAAAAGTGTAAAAGAGTACATTCAATATATGATCATTTGAAATATAACAGCAACTGCAGTGTGTAAAAATGTAGTTGTATAGTATTTGTCAGTAAATTTTAATAATTCCTGGTTTATCCTGTGAAAGGGCTTTTGCTAATGCAAAATTAGTATCAAATTCTCAAATCGATTAGTGAAATACGTTAAAGTGTTTAATTTTGTTTTTATTTATTATTCCTCATATTGCTTTTTTGCATTTGGACTATTTTGTTTAAATGCATTCATCTGTTCATTTGTCTTCAGCATTTTGTTTGTATTTATTCTCCATTCCAATTGCATTCATTCTTCATTGTTCAGCATTCCATTTTTATTTCAATGATAAAATTACCCATTTCAGTGAAACAAACACTTAGCCAACTGCCCCAAATCAGCTAAAGTTTCAGATTAAATAAGGCTTCTTCGCAGCAAATTGGAGGATCTCTCATATCATATATTAGGCATTCTGCTTCAACTGTTAGAAATCAGAGTTTGAATGGACATCTCAAGACTGGTAGGAGTATCCCTTTCGATCTCTCCTTATGAATGATTCGATTTGATCCTTTTAGGATTTCCATGATAAATTCCTGGAAATGATAGCCACAAGAAATGCCTTTTGATTGTGGTAGGAGATGGTATCTGGAAAGGTGATCATGATTCTTTTATACAACTCTGCTGGTATAATTTATCTCGGGAGGCAATAGGGACCAAATCTTAGATCTATGCCTCATTGTTTAGGAATTTCCCAGATGGTGTTAATTGTCAACAAGTGCACATTCAAGACTGCCACATCTAGACTATCCCAGTATTTAATAGATAAATATTTGGGTATACCTTACAGAAAATACATGTGTCATTGCATCTATTTTTAACTTTAAGCACTCACATTCAGTCAAGGAAAGATCCTGTATTTTATGTTAGTATTTATTTAACTTTATTTTAAAGGTGTGTAGAAATGTAAACCACAGAACAATATCAAATTCTAAACGATGGATAGACAGTCTGCCATATTTATTTATGAAAGCTTGAGATATGAGGGTTATCAAAGTCAGCATTTCTTAACTTTGTGGGTACTTCAGATATTTTTCTGGGGTTAATTTAAAGGTTCTGGTTTGGTGCTTTATGGCACATCATGACAAGTAGGTTATTTAATGCCAAGGCAATTGGAGTAAAGTACATTGCCCAAGGACACACTACAGTAAATGATCTAGACTTGTCTTTTGTTGGGATTTAAACCTGCACCCCTTAGGTCATGATTCTGGTACATTAGCTACTGAGCTATTGTGGCCTTCATTACTTTAAGACCAAATATGGCCCCATTCCAAACTAAAAAATGATGTTTATTTTCCCAGTCTTTTTCATAAGACTTCCAATTCAGATGAAGCAAGGGAAATGGCATTCCTTTTGAAATACTAATAACTTTTTTTTAAAGTTGAGAAGTGAACAAAAATTACTATACAAACAAAAATGAATCTTAGGAGATGCTAGTCAATCTTTGTGTTTGTAAATTGGAAGATTTCTTTGTTCAATCTGATTGTGTGCAGTTTTCCCATTTCCTTGGTTTCCACACCCCATGTCAAAGAGAAGGAAAATCCCTATTTCATTGTATTTTTATTTTCAGTCAGTTGTGTTTATAAGTCATGAGTCAGTCATTACTGGTACAGGTATCAAGTGAGAATAAAAACATTTAATCCTTGAGTTTAACAGTAACATAGGGCAGGTGTTGAGTTCTAATATTGATATGAATATCATTATAACTCTTCAATTAATGTTCTGTGATATGAAGAAATGCTTATCAATGTAATATTTTCTTTTAAGCATTGCTGTGTGTATTAAGTACAGTATCATTTTATGGTCGGAGCTTTTGATGAATAAAAGTGAAAGCTTTAATTATATCTTGTACTTCAGATATTACAGAGAGAATATCTTTGTCCATGATACCTTGAAGTTCCTGAGCAAACTAATGTTAAAAACAGGATTATAAGCTGTCTCACATTATAATGCTGTTCATGGGAGTCTTATCAGGTTTACAGCTTTGTGAGCGAGGTTGCCTTGTGGTGTGGTATAATCAGTATCAAATATGCATGCACCATGAAAATGGGACCTATTTCTATAGTAGTACAGAAATGGGGCTTTTTTACTCAATCGATACCCTATCGGTACCTGGCCACCCTTTCTCACCCTCTTACCTCCATGAAAAGTTATCCATCATGCAACCTACCAAGGTTTGGTTACATTTGTATTGAGGTGTTGGTAGAGGTCTAAACACCCATGTGATTCGGGCACCAGTCATGGGGGTTAGAGTCTTGTATGAGTGTATATGTCCAAATGGGGTATCAAATAAGGTCAAATAGCTACTTAGGTATTACTCTGTGCTAGTTTGCAGCAATTGTGGAAAAGGAAAATCTTTGCAGAGAGAAAGACAAAAGATCTATAGGAATTATCAATATGTACATGCAGCCAAGCCTACTACAATGAATGAAAAAAATATACTATATGGTTCTGTTGTGTATTGATTTTTTTCTACAGTGCATTATATGTATATTGTTCATTTTATGTTGTTGAACAGAAAAATGTAGCCAAGTTGTGAAATAGAAAATGTTGAGTGACAGACTGTAAATTGATTGATAAAGCATTAGGAATGAGTTTATTGATGTTACAAGCAATAATGTAATGCTGCCTTAGGGGAAAAAATTAAATCGCTGTATCGTTTGAATGCATAAGACAAATTATCTGCAAAAATTGCAGAGTACAGTGATAAGCTGTTAAATTTTGATAGTGACCTTAGAATTACCACAAAATGGCAGATTTTTGAGGCAAACAAAATTAAAAAGAAATTGCAGAATGTCATGAGTCAAAGATTATACCCTCAAAAGAAACATAATAACTTGCCCACTACATCTGAAGCAAGTGACATTTTTGGACAAGGCCAGTGATGAAGACATTTCAGAGCAGGCAAATTAGACACATGCTTCAGGGCCATAACAAGAGCATCTAAACTCAGTTTATTTTAGAAAGCACTTTACTGCACCAAAAACAGAAAAATGTGCCAGTGTTTTTGTTAATTAGATAAACGTGCACACATGTGTAGATAGGAAGCTCTTTGGCTTTAGAACTCAGAAATCCCATGGAATTTGGACCGAAATATGCGGCAGTAGCAACAACAACAAAAACCAACAAAACAACTGTAAAACATAATTTTCATTTGAACTTAATATCTGAATACCCAGAGGTGCAAGAAAAGCTGACCTCCTTGTGATAGTAGACTTGTATGAACAAAACCGTCTTCATGCTGAGGAAGAACAAAAATGTATCATCTCTGCTAGAACTACTGAAGTGGCTGAATATGTTTGTGTAAAAACACAACAATCACAAGTGCCTAAATTGAAATTTCAAAAACATTGTTTGAAAATCACATGGCCAGTAACCAGCCCAACTAAACACCTGGCAAGGATGCTTGACAGCTGCTGTCGAATCTGGTGACTGTAATCGTTGTGGTGTGACAAAACTTTGGCCATGCTGGGGTTAAAGCAGACATTGTTCTCAGTTTCTATCTGTGCATCTGGTCATGCTGCTTAGTCATGACAAGGACGGATTCAAAACTACTACTCCATGAATTCACAGTGGCACCCTCATGATACTGAACTGCAAAGATAGCAGAGCCATCAGCAATGAAATTGACAGAGGCATCAAAAAGATTCTTGAAACACTGGAAAAATGCACCAATGTAGGGTCAGGATTGACACTCGAGGGCTATTGCCAGGCCAAGGACCATCTCTCGCTGTATCACCCGTTTCATGGATCCATTTACATAGCAACACCAAACTAGGTCCTGCTAAGGTCAGTGATCAGTGTGAAGAATTTTGATAATCATTGTTTTGAGTGTGCCATCTCGTTGGCACTATATGCATCCAGCAACAATCAAGACATGCCTCAAAATGTTTGGCAACACCTGGTTAAACTCATTTTTGAAGTTATCAAGTTTCCCGTGCAAGTGAAAAAAGACACATTGGAGAAATTTGAAACACAGTGAAATGAAAGATTCAGAATTGGTATCGCACTACTTATGGATAAACAAACTTGGTTTGCTGCTTAACTGGCACAGCAAATACAAGGGTAAAAAGTATATGTGCAGATATTGCATGCGTGTTTTTAGCACTCAAGAACTGCTCACCAGTCATGACTTTTACTGCGGCTGTATCAGTGAAAATCCACAACACAAAACATGCCCAGGTTTGGTAAAAACACTGTCAAATTTACTGCGGTGCAGCAAAGATGAATAGTATGTCATCTATTAAGATTTTGAATGCATGAATGTGGCAGTAGAAAGCAACTCTGCTGACAAAGACATGAATGCTCCTGATATAGACCAGACAGTACAAGTCGCAGAACGGATTCCATTCAGGTTTTGTTATGCTGTGGTTCGATGTGATAGTAAAACAGAGCCTTTATTGTATCAAGGGTACTTCAGACACAGTGGAGGTATTTCTCTGCTCTATCAAAGTCACATCAAAATGGTTTTGACCACAGCTCGATTCATCAGCACACCTTATTATGACAGCTGATAAAACTCATGAGTGCTGCAGCCACTTACTGTTGGATTTGTGACAAAGCTTTCAATGACAGAGAGCAAAGCCTGTCTACTGGCACAGAACAAAGCCTGTCCGGTGATGTAAGTAAAAGTCCTGGTTCCAAAGCTCTTGATCACTGCCACATCACTGACACCTATAGAGTTGCCACACACAACGCGTGTAATCTACATCTGAGACTGTATCACAACAAAACTAAAATCAATATGGTGTTGCTTAACCTGTGTGGGTACTTTGGCCACTTGATCATGCAAGTGGTAGCCACGGCATCAGACTCCCCAACAACATAGATACTAAGGTATTTCCGCCGCTGACTACGAACATGAGAAAAATGTTTGGTCTGCGTTCGAGTGCAAAAACCTCGGCGACTATCACGATCTGTATCCGCACACGGATGTGTTGTTGTTTGCTGACATGTTTGATGCATTCCTTGACACCGACATACATGTGTACAAGCTCGATCCCACACATTACTTTTCATCACCGGGGCTGGGCTGGGCTGGGCTGCACTGTTGTCAAAGACCAGCATCTAGCTGGAATTGCTCATGGACATTGACCAGCAGTCAATCTTGGACACATTGTAGTGATGAACTCGAAAGGATTTTCCTTGTAGGCTCCGTTAAAGACTGAATATTTGACGATGCCAATGATCAAACGCTTAGGTAACTGCCCTTGGAACAGATGATCTTCGATCATGGATTGATGGTGAGCGGGAATGGTGAAAGTTTTCACTTCCTCACGTCGGATTGGATACTTGGCGGTCGTTCTGCTCAAAGTGTGACTGATGTCCTTTACCACTTTAGGTTACACTTCCACACGTCGCTCGTTAAGTCTTGCTTCTTGGACAATGGTTTTGTAATCGGCAGTTGCAGCCATCAAATGGAAAACGTTACTGCTACAATTCAGTCTCAGGCGATTGTCTACACCATTCAGCAAATATGTTTCTTGCAATCACATGTCCAAATGCAAATGATCTATTAGTTCCAAACTACGGTTTATTTTGATTTGTTTTGCCATCCAGTAAATCTCTTATTGTCTTCATCTAGTTCGGTGAATTTGCTTGCCGTGTCAGGTTTCCATATCACACAGGCATCCAGATGAGTCTTTTTAGCCTCTGTTCCGTACGTTAAGAGATTTTCCAGGTACGCTCGGTAAGGGTAAGTATCCATGCTGCTGCTGACAAGTTTGTTATTTGAGTACAAATCTACTTCGCTGAACAAGTGCATGAAGTTGTTGATGGGGGCTACAATATTCATTTCCTTTAGATTGGGACCGTCCGTTGATGTGTCTTCCATTTTGACTTTCAGGTACAAGTAACTTCTGTGCAGATCGATGTAATCGTCGGGCTGTCCTTTGATTTTAAACTCGATGGGAGCTGAGGCTGTCAAAAACGAGATGGGATGAAATTCGACCCCTTGCGATTCTCGCATCGTCATCATGGTGGGTGGCATGGCAAACAGATCCAGTTCCAACTTGGAACAGGCACAAGACTCTCGGTGCATCATTTTTGTTTCTATGATTTAATATTCCAAAACGTCTAAATCTCGGACGATTCTTCTTTTCTTAGTCTTTATAGCTTTGTGAGTATGAAGTCCTCTGAAGGGGTGTTTTCTTCTCCGTCTCTTTCTGCCTTGTCCTTGCTGTTTCATCAGGGAAGCAGGAATGCCTGACTCGGCAGTGTGCAGGGCATTTATAGGAGTTTCTCGTCCGCCCAAAATGTCTTTGCCCGTTTGAATCAAAATATTGTTCCTGCTCTCAAGAAAGTTTCTTTAGGAGTTTGTTTGTCGATGATGACATTTTGGAGAAATTCTTTGCCTTGCGTCTTTGCAGCATCTTTCAAGGCATGCAATCCTCATGTCACCATCGGTTTCAAAACGGGAGCCACTGAACGAAAGGCTGATTTCAACATATCTCAGAAACCATGTTCTCGCTGTCTTGCGACGCCTCGGTACACTGGATACGTGACTTACGAGTCGTTAGAGAATCGTTTTCGAAAATGGAGTTTCACCGTGATGTTCCCTTGGGTGAATGAGATATTTTGTCCAAGATCTCCTTTTATAGTAATGTTGACAGTGTCAAAGTACGACTTGCTGACGGGTAAATAATGAGGATGTACAAATTCGCGGTGAACGTGATAGGTGTTTCCACCTCCTTCGTCAGCGTTCGCGGCAGAATCTACTTTGAAAGGAATGACACAGTAATGGTACGGAGGTGTGTCCCAAAAAGTTGTACTCCATCACATCGGAATACACAAAGATCAAATTAACTGTACTATTTAATTAGACTGTTCGGTAGAATGGGCTTAGCGTCAGCTGTAGTTTAAACAGCTGAGTGACTGATCAAGTATTCTCGCACTTGGTCGTCATAAACTTCCACCACATTAGTGTTTTGCTTTTCAGTGATGTTTTTGATTTGTGTAAGGCAAGTGATTTCCACCGAAGCCACTTCCCAATGGGCTTCGTGATCTAATTGGATGGCCTGAGGTAATTTGGTCGTGTAACAACACAAAGTGCTATTGGGAAACATCTCTGTGGAACTGTCACTGGGTAAGGTTAAGTAAAATTGGTGATTGTTCTTCATAATTCCAGAGTTTTGTGGCTGTCCGAGGGGTCACTGGAAATTAGAGGAGTGTCTCCGGCCAAAATGAGGTTTTTGTTCTCGCAGTGGTGACTGACAGATGACGCAAGATTCCCGTTGTTGCCGTTCGAGGATAATTTCAGGAATGGATTGGGAAAAAGGTAACCGATGCAACTGCTCAATAAAATGTTCCAAAATTGTTTTTGTCTCCTTGTTACAAGCTCAAGTTGGCGATGGCCGCGCCGATGACACAATACACCACAAAGATTTGGCAGAAAAAGACGATTTGCGTTTTAGGCACACGTTCTCCACACCACATCTACAAGGGTTGCTTTGTAGATCTTGCAGAGAAACTTTGGGTGAAGGAGTGGTAGCTGTAGTGGTAGCAGTAGCTGAGGCTGCCTGGAAGGGCACGATGGTCACTTCTTTTATAGTCGACGACATGCGAAGCGTCAATCCAAGAATCAAAACTGGAGGACATCCATTTCAACTCACTTTGACTTCTTTGACACGTCGTTTTCCCACTTTTTGGGTTCTTCGTTCGAGAATGCTTTCGATGTTGTACAAGTCGTCTTCTATTTTGGTAACGTGTTGTAACTCGGGCAAGTAAAACGTTCCTTTTAACACTTCCTCGTTCATGTCTTCCAATTTATAGACGGAAGGATGACGACCATGCACTCGTCCAGTGACACGAAACAATTCGGTGGTCCAGTTGGGTAAGGAAGCTTTGTTGAAAGTGCGTTTGGTTTTGCCAATGCGCATCCAATCTCCTACGGTCAACACTCCACTTTTCTTAGGGATAGTCAACGTTGGGGACGTACCAAACAATCAATCAGAAACGAGCACTTGGTTGTTCGGAGTCACTTCTTAGGGGGCACGTCCAATGCTTCGATGGTAAGATTGGTTGTACGCTTGATCCAGGTGCGGTAGGATGTCGATGTACTTGAGGGTGTGGTGATGTGTAAAATATTTCCACATGCGTTCTTTCAAGGTGCGTTGAAAACGTTCCACGATGCTGGCTTTGGTTTCGGGATCCTCGGTGGTGAAAAAATGAATTCTTTAACTCTTTTTTGAAAGCTTGGTTCAAAAATTAGGTGCATCTGTCAGTTTGCCATCAAAGAGGATGACGACAGTTTTGTTTCAACGCCTGTTGGAGGGGTTGCATTAACTCACTGCTCGATTTGGAAGTCAATGGCACGACCCAAGCATATTTGGAAAAGACGTCGATGACACAAAACAAATATTTGTATCCGCGATTGTAAGTGGACAAATGAGAGACATCGGCTAAATCGGCTTGCCATTGATGATCAATGCCTTCCACTTGTGTGCGACTTATGGAATATTTTCGTCGGACGGGCGTGTGTAAAGTGTAGATAGCTTGTTCTTGTAACCATCGTTGTACTTGAGGCAAACGGAGACCTTTCTGTCGAGTTTTGGCAGCACCATACGATTTCTGAACTCCGTAGTAACCTGCAGGATTGGATGGATCGTACTAAACGTAGAAGTCGAAGCTAGTGGTGGAAGTGGTAATGGAATGTCTTTGGTCTTCTTTACTTTTTTCACTTCTGGTTTCCTTTCTTTCTTTTTCACTTCTGTCGAAGGAGAAGTGGACATGATCTTTTTAACCCAAACTTTCATTTCCTCTCGTTGGGGTGCGGTGGAAGGGGTCAACAAGGACGCTGAAATCTTACTAGGGATGGAAGCTGCTGACGGTGTTTGAAAAAACTTATCGTACCTCTTTTTCCTCAGGCTTTTGTCGGGTTGCGTCTCTCATGACCAGTGGGGTGGTGGTGGTAGTGGTGTGGGTGATGGACTTTTCATCAAGGTTTTGAAATGTTTCAGAGTGAGTAGAGCTGTTTCGTCTAATGCTTTCTGGTGAAAGAGTTGTAGTCGTTGCAAGAGTTGACTGTTCTTTTGTGATTTTTCTGTTTCGGACAAATCGTGGCGATCCATCAGTGACTGCAATTCGTGTTGTAACTGGGACATCTCGGTCACATTTGGATTGGGAGGCAAATGCGGGGTCCGTTGTTCTTGCCAACGATGGTATTCCATCCATCGTTCGTAAGGCACTAAAGCCAATTTTCATCCTTCCATTCGATTTCAGTGGTCACGTCTGAGATCTTTGGACTCCAGAGGTCCCTTTTATCTTGCTCCCACGAGTACTCCCAACATAGTTCCCAATACTCCTTTCAGCAAAGGTCCTAACAACAGAGGCAAAATTCCTTCGCGTTGGACCAACATATTCTTCTTTTGACGAATGGGTATTTTCTTTTGAATCATTTGGCCAAGAACGTGATGATGTTTGCCTAAGTATTGTTTCTGGTGTTTAGACAAAGGTAACATGCCTTATAAGACGTTCAAACAACATTCGCACACGGGATCAATTAAATCTTTGGAGGCGGTTTGAATGAGTTGTTTTCGCATGGGTGGAGAGGCCTTGGACAGGACGGACAATATGTCCCCATGTTTGACTAAACGAGGAGTCAGTCCTTTCCTTTTCTTTCATTTGGGTTTAGAAGAGGGATGTTTTCGGGGTGGGGTGGGGTGACATCTTTGCTTGTTGGTTCCGGGACACATACCAAAAAATACACTGATGTCGATGTTTTATCACACCCATTTATCTTTTTTTGGACCATCGCTTCGTCAAAACGGTGACAATGTGTTTTCCAAAATCACCAAAGAATCCTCCCCTTTGGTTACTCCTCTTTTTCTTTGGACTACTGTGTCTTTTCTTGGGGTAACGTCGACGCTTGGCTAAGCGCTTTGTCAGAGACGAGACTGTCGATGTCTCTTTTCCTTTTGGACAGGAGAATGACGATAGTGACGGTGTGCACTTCTTTGAGGTGACATCTTTGGGCGTTCAGGAGCACCAAAAAAAAAAAAACCCCACTGATACCCATGCTTTGCCTCAGGTCTTTTTTTTATACTGGAACGCGTCGCCACTGATTGTCTTTAAGTTGGATCAACTTGATGACAGGCATCACGCGTCATTGAGGGGTTGGCAAAGGACTAAATCGGGACAGTTCTTGCTTGGACAAATCCAGTAAGCTCAGTAACATGCTCGATCTCTCTTGGACTTTGATTTTTGGAGTATGTACTTTGTGTGCAGCTGCCACTGCAGCTAAAGAGGAGGAAGGTGTCACCGCTGGAGTTAAAGTTCTTGGAGACGCGGGTTTCCTTGGTTTCATCAAATGATGACGAACGGGTGTCAAATGGGGTTGGGCTGGCATCACCAGCAACGGAGAAGTGGAAGAACCTGAGGCTACCGGAGACGCGGTCACCGTCGATGTAGGTCGTGGTTTGTGACTGTAACGTTGCGTCCTTGCCGAAGTGTCTCTCTTGCGAGTAGAAGCTCTTTTCTGAGGGCTTTTCTTTTTCTGGGGACTTATCGTTTTTTTTCTTCTGTGGGCTTTTCTTTTCCTGAGGTTGTGACCTGGTCTTGACACCGCTGCTCTTTTTCTTCTTTGGGCTTCGTTTGGGTTTTCTTTGAGTGGCTTTTGTCTTGGGGAGAACTTTGGGGGCATTAGGATCACACTTTAAGAGGGAGCGGATGATGACACCTCCTAGAGTACCGCTCCCTCCAGGTTTCAAAATGATTTGCTTTTTGGTTTGAGTGTCGATGCGGGGATCGGCCAGTTGCGTCAAGGCTACTTTGTTTCTGTCAAAAATGCGTTTGGTTTGATGAGGAATCTGAATGATGAATTGCAGTAATTGACGTGCTGTCACCGTTAACCATCGTAAGACTTCTTTGAGACTGGCTTCTAATACGCGAGCACGTATTTGTTGATTTTTTTAGAGACTGATGCCATACAAGGCACGAATCAATTTGACGGGAAGATGAGACTGAAGGGACGTCATGTTGACGATGTGTGAGACAGACGATAAGTGTCAAAGGTTTTTATAGATTTTTTGGTTACGTTGACGACGGAGACATGTACAGGACAGGTCCTCCGTCTTGACACCAGTGGTGAAACAAATGTGTACGAAATCGCAAATAATCGGGGGTAGTGGGTTTCAAATCGACGTGTAGATAGGCGTGTGGGGTTTGAGTGGCATCGGCTTACGCATGAGTCAATAAAGGTGTTCCTAACTGTTTGGCTAAGACTTGCACTTGCAATTTATCTCCAGGGCTTTTAAACAAGACCATGTAATGAACATTCAGACTGATGGTGCGATGGGCTTTCCCTTGTCGAAACAAATTATGAGCGATGTAAATGACACTGGCATTACGATGATGCCCTTTGCGCGTAAACCTCAGTTTAATTTCTTTTTCGTCTTCTCCTATCTTGTCGTCGAAAATGACCAGATGGGTTTGATTGGGGTCAGACACGATTCAGTCATCTTCGTTCGTAATGCCTTCCGCAAACATGATGGAATCGCCTTGACTTTGTCGCATGAGACTGTACTCCGATTGCCACTCTTTGTAACACCACACGATTCGTTTAGGTGGACGATCGATCAAATGATGTTTATGTTCGATCAAACGTTTGACAAATTCATTTTCGCCTAAACCACTAGGTCCAATAATTAACATTGTTAAAGGGATGGCGAAGATACAAGGCCTCCCAACTGGCACGAGCTAAGTGTTGGTTGATGACTTTGAAAGTCGACTAAGATCGAGAAGAATACAGCAGAGGTAGCCATAGTGCAATGATTGTCACTTGTGACACGAAGACAGACAAGACAAGTGTTTTTATACTTTTTCAGGACACGTTTGTTGTTTGTTTAAAAATAAACACGAAAGCCAAAACTACATAAAAGCCAAAATGTTAAGTACCACGATAACATACACATCAAAACGATCAAAGTGGAATAGAAACAAGTCTCTGTACAACACGTGTTTGGTAACCACGGTGTCCTAGGGACAATGTGTAATGTTCTTACAGACTCTGCATGAGGTAATGGCACACAAGTGTCCTCCCGGAATGGTCTTACGGGAATGTCCATGACAGTCCTGTCCTGAAGGGAGCGGTTGTCCTCCGTGACGGGTTCTTCTGTCACTGTCACTAACACAGGTTTAAAAGTGACTTTCTTCCTAGGACGCTTGAGCGGAGGATCACAACTCTCGAGCATAATGGGCCACTTCTTGTGTCCAAGCCTCAAAACCCCAATTTTTCCAGTCACGAACATCTGTCCAATGAGGGTGTAAGCCACAATCTGTTGCATCACTTCTGATAATGGTCGTGGCATGGTAGCGTGTTTTTATACCCTCTTTTTTCGGAAGCAATAAATGTAATTTCTGCACATAGATAATCGTACTCCAGTAGCGAATCCAAATGGTTTTATCACTAAGATACAGATCACAGTTCGTTCAGAAGCTTCCTCTTCCACTAATTTCACGTTGTGCAAAATATTTTGGTAATCCTCCAACCCTTCTTCTGGAATTAGTTGCAGTATGTGTATCTCGTAGTAACAAAAGGCATTAACATTCCGATACTTCTCGTCCTCGAACAGTTTAACAAGCTCTGACCACTGAAACACTTTCTCCTGAATCAGTTCTCTTATAGCATTCAGGTACCGGTGGTTTAAACATCGGTGACGTAACGGATACAATCGTTCTTTACGTTTCACTAGAATTGTGACCTTTTCTCGGTAAATCCGTGCTCTGAACTCCTCAGGCAAGCCAAAAATATTCTCTTGTAAGGTATCCATAATCATATACTCTTTTGGAATCACTGGGTTGTGACCAATAGCCTCGTTTACCTTTGTGACTGAGGTAGTATCCACTCATAATCAGTCTTCTTATACTTTGGAAAAGTGCATACTTTAAAAATCGAGAAATGATTCTGAGTTTGCGATTCATTTGTATTTTGACCAACTCTCGGTAAATGCGCTCTCTCAACTCCACAGGCAAACCCCGAATGTTCTCTTGTAAAGTATCCATGATCATATCAGTCAGTATTATTGTATTTAAAATCTTCTTCTAGAGCGAAAGTAATGAACATAGTGAATAATTTCTGACCACTGCCATTCCGGGTAACGAGCAAGAATGTCACTGAAATCTTCTGATGTAAACAGTCTAAGGCAGAATAATAGGGTGAACGCCCACTTGGTCCAGAACAATCTAATCCGTTTGTTGACTTCTTTCACTTTCTTCTTGTGAGTTTCTCGACACAAAGGTTCTACAGTCACCCATTGAGATTTTGCTCTGGCAAGTCCCTGCCAAACTTCCATGTAGATCTTCTCTTGCAGTTCGATTGGTAATGTTTGAATATCTTTTTTTAAATGGGGTTTAAATACTGGTCTTGGTGGTATCCAACGTTTGACTACTAGCCAATCTGGTTTCTTAAACGACATGGTAGGTCACTTCAATGACTCGGTCCCACTAAAGGTAGGTAGTGACAATTCGGAGACCATTGAGCATGTTCCAGGTATGCTAAATCTTGTTGTTCACTCTGGTGTAGAGACACACTGCAACTGAAGCACTTCACTTTATCCCCTTCGTCCAAGTAGAAACATCCGGCTCTGGCTAATTCTTCAGGGGTCGGTCCTCCCAGATATTTAGGCAAACACACAGGTAACGAATATTCGTTTTTCACAGGTTTGTTTCGTTGAGGGTAGGGTGACATCGACAGGAGTTTGCTCAGTGCTGGATGATATCCGTAGGGTGGTAAACGTGAAGGTTGACATCCACAATGAAAACCAGTAAAGAGTCCACTATCACGAGTGGTCTCGCTTTCGCAGCCGTCAGGTTTGACACGCACATCATCACTTTCTATGGTAGGTGTAGTGGTAGTAGCAGTAGTGAGAACACAGTTCCCATAATGCTTTACTGCATCGCTCTCATAGCATCGCACAGCACGGTACTCCACTGCAAACTCCTTTACGCAATTACAATGGTAACCGCATGCACACTTACAATTTCATTCCGGACAATTTCCGTCGCAATGCATGGGTCTTATCCATCCACTACTAGTCACACTATGGGAAGGTAAATTTTCTTCGAACTTGAATGATGTCTGTTTTAAAAGATTCATTTTGATCGCTTGGTCTTGGTAGTCACAATGAACTGTCGATCTTGGACATTGTCCCTTTTTATACTAGTCGCAGTGAAGTCTCAAGCTTGTACAAAGTTCCTTTATTATGCCCAGTTTTGGAAGTCTTCCTTTTTTTCTTCCTTGACAACGGTACTACCTTCTCTAAGTTACCGTCATATATGTACCAAAGTGTGATGGCTAGAAAGGTAAGGACAGTGCGGAGATCATCGAGTATGTTCCAGAATAGCTTAATCTTTATAGATACATAGATCCATTCGTAACTTCAGGCCGCAACTGAAACACTGTACTTCGTATCCCAATTCAGTCTCAGGTCCCAGTAGACAAATCCTGTTTAAACTAAAACATTCGAAGTAGGTAATCCTTCCCTATCCGTGGGCCATGTTTGAAACGTTTCCAATCGACGGGCACAATCACAATAGTCTGGTAAGAAGACAGGAAAATGGTATGGTTTGAACTTGTTCTCATTGGCTCTCTCACTCGATTCTTGCTGTGGCGAAGTCATCCTTCTTGTTAGTGACTCTCCTCTTTGACATGTCCATACGGTAAAATGAAGTGATTGGAAAGACGCACTCTCTTCTGGTACACGATTTGGTACAGTTTTTCCAAGGGTCGACTAACGATTTGGTGAGTGGGTAAACGTACAATCTTGTTCGGTCCGTAGGTGGTCACTTTAAAGTTTCCATCCTCTCCATACTGCAAGGCTTCTTTCAATACTCCAAAGTTTACCACTCGACTGGTGAGATAATTGAGAGTCAATCCTTTCACTTTACACTCGGCGTGCACTTCTCCTTGTTTGTCTCGGTATTCGTAGCCGTAATTTTTAGGACCGCCACTGGCAAAACTTAAAATCTTCTCGTCGGGGTGCTCGTCTGTCCAGGCTACAAAACGGTCTCCTTCGATGTTCGGGTGACGTTGACCCCGGCGATCGATGTAGATGCAACTGTCGGTGTCAAAGTACAGGGCGCGATCACCTAACAGTTCTAAAACTTCGTACAATTTTAAGCGAGCATGGGCTGTCACGTAAGCCGCAATGATGACATTTCCAAATTCATCGGCATGTCCAAAGTCCAGATCTTCTTCGTAATTGACTAAGATCAAATCCTCGCAAACGACATCCACCTGTTTCATCTATTTGGTTTTATCGTGAATCATCTGAAAGTACTGGGACGTTTCTGTCAAGTACTCCGTCTTGGGTAAACACCGTCGTTGTGCCATATTGCCCCACAAGCAATTTGTTATCCCTTTGGCAAACGATCGCCTGCCTTCGTTTTTCTCGATGTGGTCTAAAGTGATGCCTTCTTATTCCCTGTATTTCTCTTTGGATGCATTTTGATCTTCGGTAGTGTGACACCAGTAAGGATCGCCGTTGGCTTCTTGTTTCAGTTTCAAAAAGGCATCCACGTAGTCTGCGAAAATACCTTTCTGAGTCTCGTCGCCCTTGTCGTATTTGTGTCTTGGGAAAGTGGTAAATTTTGTACACTTCTTACAGTTCGTATCCCATGTCCAGAGCTTTGAACAATTCCACGCTGACCAACATTCCCGTCAAAGCATGTTCTTCCTTGGTGTGCTGACAAGGCTGATGTTGGTTACACGTTTCGGCACAAATACGGCACAAGAGAAACATCAGTTGTCCTTGGCAATATTGAGGTAACACGGGATGGTACAAGTCCGTTGGAGGCAAGACTTTGCACTTGATCAAGCCTTCATATTGTCGAACGTTGTCCAAATCGATGTGTTCCGTCAGCAATTGCGGGTGCCCTGGAAGAAACTGACAATATTTGCACACGTAGTGATACAGTGAACACACGTCCAAGTATTTGATTTCTTCTCCTTTCTCTTCGTCATCATGGTACAGCAAACAGGTGGCATTTGTCCGTCCTCCGTACAAACTATCCATTGGGTTCAGTGGGTCCATCAACTTGTATCTTTCTACGATGCGTTTAAATTCGGGATCAGATATCTAACGGTGATCGTATTCGTGTTCCCACATTTCCACCACTTGGTATCCTTGCTGTTCTAACTTCAAGCGTCGCTGACAAGTAGCCTGGTACAAGTCTTCCATCGTTCGTTGTAAAAACTGATTTTTAGTGCCGCGTTAAGTGTAACAGATGGGACATCCGAGAAATAAGCAACCGTTAAACTCGTACAAGATCTTGCGGTTTTCCCAGCTAACCATCGAATACGTTCCGATAGTCTTTTCGCCTCCTCCGTTGCGGGAATGTTGGATCCATTTGTCTTCCTTGTCACACAAGTAATGTAAGAAGCGTAGGGCTTTGACCGAGTATTGACGTTTGTCAATGTTGGTTGTTTGTGGACTGATGACAGCCAGGGTGTTTTCGGGCATGAATCGATGACGGTACACTAAGGAACATGCTTTAGCAATGGTGCAAGCTTCTTTCAAAGGATCGACCCCTTCGTGTTCCATGAACAGTTCTCAAAATGTTCCACAGCAACATCGTAAAATGTCCACGTCGGAGCGACAATACTTTAACATTTCTTCCTGAAAGTCGAAGGGGTCCGAAGCATCAGCCTGGTACCAAGCGTAGAATGCTTATCGTTGTTCGGTACGCATGTTTTCTGGATCGAAATCGTGAGCCTCATGCAAATTGGGTAGAACGGCATGTTGATCGGCTTTGGTATTGAAAAAGTGAGGAAAGTAGCCTTTGGCCATTTCTGTCATTCCAAACGTTTTAGGCTTTCGACTCAAAGGCATGGCCAGGTAGCTCATCGAATCTTTAAACTGTACTTGTATCACTTGCAAGGAAATGATTTTGGCTCCGTTCAAAGTCACTTTAGGACGTTCGGTGCCTTGTTCCATATAGTATCTCAAAAGAAACTGTCCGTCGTATCCCGAGAAATTGTGTGCCGTCACTTTGGCATGACGAAGACAATCTCCGTAACGTTCGATGTCCTCTTGGCTCCACGTGTTGTCGATGATGTCCAAGATTCATTGGACGAAATCGGCCAGCGTGTTCGGTCCCCGAAAGATATTTTCTCGTCCTCCAGGAATCTTACTACAGTGAGGGCAATGGGGTTCTTGGATGAACTTTTCGCGCGCTCGATGAGCCACACATAAATTAGGAATGTGTATGCCGGTCTTTTGCATGCATTCGAAATAGAAAAAGATGAAATTCCCTTTCTTCTGGTCATCTTTCTCTTGTTGTGGTTGGTATTTCTGAACGTAGCATTAGTGTTCCAAGTCCACGATTTGGTGACAAATGTGACATGGTTTCTTTCCTGAACATGCCTGTGACTTGGCATTATTGGCAACTATGCCTTGTCCACAAGTGGGGCACAATCTCAAGAGTTGACAAGCACTTTTCTATTGTGAACCTTGCGTTTTTAGATTGGTAACAGGCAGGGCTGCGAAAAGTGCGCTGACAAGCAGAGCAATGCACACGTTCTTGTCCTTCGTCCAGACTGGGTTGAGACACCAAACATCCTGAGCATTTCGATCCACAATGTGTTGTGTTGCTCTCGATTGTTATAGCCATAGGTACATTTCTTACAGTAATAACCCATGAATCCAGTGATGTTGTTGTTGTAGTGTTTAACGCCATTTTTGAGCACAAGATAGGCTATACATGGCGGCCAGTATAATTGATGGAGGAAGAACCCTGGAAAACCCCGGGAAGAACCACCTACCCAAGAGAAGCTACTGGCAGGCATTCTCACGTACCAACGTTAGCCGAGGCTGAGACTCGAACTCACGCAGACAGAGGTGAGATGGCAGTGATCCGTAACGGTGAGCGCTTTAGACCACTCGGCCAGTCGGGGCCCCCTGTGATATTGGTAATGGAGTCGAAATGTTCATTGGGATAATAAACGTGAATGTATTTTCCGTCTTGGAAATCTTTGCCTCGAAACAACAAAGGTCCGCGCACTTCTTGAGGGTGTACTTTCAAGGTGTAGCTTGGAGCTAGGGCACCTTTCAATTTTTGCATTTCAGGAATGCCACAGGGTGTGTCTTTGGACATCCCAGCTTGATGTTACAGGAGTTCTGCTTCACTTCGTTGTTTGGCTCGGTCCAATTTTCGAATGTTCTCCCAGGCCCTTTTCCATTCTTCCGTGTCGTTTTCGTCGGCGTATGACCGTCCCATCACGATGGCACGGGCTTCACATATGGTCTTGAGTGTTGTTAATTCGAACGAGACTACGCTTAATGCTACGAAGGTCGTCCACGAATAACACCTTTCTGTCCGGTCCCCTTGGGGAGAGACACGTGGGTCATGAACAGTGTCGCTTTACCATCGGTGATGTGCATCTGGTAATTGGATTGTTGCACGTGTTGAATCTTGTCGATGACTTTGGACGGTGTCAATTCTGCTGGGCTGCTAAACTCGATCCAAACGTGGGATTTCAGACTGTCGTGATGAATGGAAAGTCTCAAGCGATCGTCTTTTTTGGCTTGACATAACGTTTCAGAAGTGGTGGAAAAACCTGTGAAAGTGAAGAAATTAATATAAACAGAGAGAGTATACATAGACATAGAAGAAACCTATGAACTATTTTAAGTGTTATGTTGTACTGTGAATTGGATTGTAAAATATGTACCAGGATAGACCAGAAAGAAGACGTAAATCTCTCTTGGTTTTGACTTTTAGAATATGGACCTACACGCACGAACTCACACGTTCATCATGGGTTAGAAAGGTCGCATGGGCTTCATTCAGGATCCATGTTTGACGTGGCGCAAAAACGTTTATGTTTGTGGCAGGCAAGCCTGCTCTTTGTCATCGTACTTCCAGGTTAATCGGTGGAACTGAAAATTCAGGTTTTTAAACAATTGGCGGTGTTGATGTCGCTGCTGCATTAACAAAATTACCGCGTACACCATGGGGTAAATATGCTGGTGAAAACTATATTTGGATGCAATTATTGTGTAACTGGTACAATACTTTATATGCGATTTAATTTTAATAACCATCCAAAGCTTGGTGAAGTATCTACGAACTGTGTTGATGTTACCGACATTACATTGTTTAAAAATCCTCAAATGATATCCATGTATGTCAATGTGCCAGTAAAAATCTTATTCATGACTTGAATGTGATTATTCCATCACTTGCAGAACGAATCGATGGATGGATCTTCAAAGCTTCAAAGGGGGTTTTAAAGCCAGGATTGCACTTGGAGGCAAATCCTCTCATGGACAGAGTTCGTTCCGTAAAGTATTTTGATTTAATGTTTTCTGAGCGGATGTTTTGCAAAATAAGTTACTATCCTCGCGGTTATTGGAAAGGTGAAGAAGCTTTTTAAATATTAGAAAGGGCAGAAAAGGTCGCACATGGCTCTACTTGAGCACGGTTGGCCAAATAAGTATTGTGGTAAATTTACCAGTGCCATGAAAAAAAATTGATGTTGGTTTGATATGCAAATACCAATTGATGTTCATCAAGCAATATTGTATTACTTCCACATCATCATCGACATGGTTGTGAACAACTATAGAAATACGTCTGAACTATTGTCGATATTGCAAGCAGATACAAAGACGCCGAGTCGCTGACATCAGTAGATTCAGCATGTATCTCTGATGTGCTTACACATTTATGCACATTGACCATTAACAGGGCCATGATTATGGCAAGTCCTTCCAGGCAAGCAGTTTCTTGGAGCTGTTGATACACTGTTATCAAAATATGTGCAAATTCGTGATGGGCATGTTAATATACATCATGACCAAGCCATTGTGGAATGATTGAATTGCACATTACTGAAATGATTATTTGGACATTAATATAAGCTAGAATTATTAACGTGATCGCGGACCACAGCAATTACACATATCGTTAACACAACTTCAACTAGTTATTCTTGCACAAAATAATGAAATAACACTGTAATTCGGTTAAAACCAGCTGATATTATTCGAAAAAGACTCGGTGTTACCCAGCAACTGATTTCACAACCACTGCCATAAAAACCACTTGGAAAGAATTTTGCTAGGTATTTGTATGCAACAGTAGAGCTGGAAGGCAGGCAACATTATGCTACTGACCTTGTATGGCCCATTAATTTATTTACAATTTGAAACATAATTGATTTTCCATGACGACCAGTATACTATCATATGGTACTGTCAATGAGTAAACTAAAACCACAAAGCAAAGCATATATGCGAGAGGAACTGCAAGTTGTTCCAGCGAACACGGAATTACAGTCAATATCTATTTTATTACATTAATAAATCTTTTTGCGATTTGCAATTGCATGATGGACAAATGCGTCGGTGATAACATCATCAAGAAATATCCATAGCTTGTTATCAAGCGGTGAAAAGGTCACTTTGATACATTTGTAAACACCTATGTCATGGTTATTTGACTTAATAATATTTTCTGTTTATCTGAATTCACGTTGCTCTTGGAGACATTCCACATACATCTCATACCAGAGATCCATTTTTTGCAATAGGCAATGGAATACCTTTAACCTTTTTCATGTATTTCATTTCCACCACTATCTGGCACATTTTGGTTTCGAAGTCCAACATGTTCGTTGAATGGTTTACCCAAGGATTCATCTTTGAATTTGCCAACAACCTTTTCTTTGTGTTACTAAACAATGGGTATCATTTCGGAGAATCGCTGTTATCAAATTCGCTCGCAATTGTATTCGGTGCATTATTTAAACAAAAAGTAGTATGTAGCAGCAGCGAGTCAGTGTCTGTATAATACATCTTGACATGTTTCTGATAAAACCGTTTGATCTTGTCATAATGAAACTCATAAATGAGCAGCATCAAAAAGTCAAGTTCTGACATACCAAAATAGATAGGTTTTATCAATTTGGGTGTTGTTTTTCTACTATAAACGGCAGAAGTCCACAATCAATGATCATAGGAATTCAAATGCTGTATCAGCAATACACTTTCGAAGCTTGTTCACTATGACGAACAAGGTTGACTCGAATTCAGTTTTTTTTTTACAAATTTTCCATCGTTTTACCAAATATGGAATTATTCATAAGTTTAAAGAAATCTTCAAAGTCGTTGATGGCCTTAGTTCTGAAATCCATATTGATTTGAATACATGGGGCTATCCAAATTTGTCGGCGCCATTTCAACACTTGAAGGATTTTAAATACACACATTCTTAATTGCAAGTAAAGCTGCAGATTTGGTATATGCACAACATAATTATTTTTGGTCCTCAGAATTGGAATAAACTTCGTTTATTCAGTAAACTTATACTCTGATTCACTCATGATTGCACACTGATAAGGTGACAATGACTCAAAGGTACTGAAAACGCTTCTGGTGTCAGCAGATAATCCTTCTGAGCATTGTTAATTTCTTCAGGGTACTATAAATCAATTTCGAGGAAAAATCTGTGGTCACTATTGTTATTATGATCATGTACGAATTTCTGTCAATTTCTTGTAGGATCTATCCATTAAGGCCCACTAATATATATATATATATATATATATATATATATATATATATATATATATATATATATATATATATATACAATGAAAAGTATGATAATATTTTATTTTACTCTAGTAGGATTAAAAACAATAATCGCCTAAGTCCTGGCTTATTATTTCATCATCAGATATACTTGAAACAGTAGGTTCCATATATATTGTGTCAGCAATGTTTAGCAGATAATACTTGCAAATAGATCCACTTGGTTGGCAAAGTTTATTATATGATTTTATTCCGATGTAACATTTCAGACTTAGTAAAGCATCTGTACCAACTCATAACACCAGCAATGTGATTTGCAGTATGCATAAGTTCTGCCACATAGTTAATATTTTCCTATGTGCACACCTTGACACTTAATTACATACTAATGCTATTGAACTACTTATCTATATTTACAAATCATATTTTTCTAATAGAAAATCATGTTATTTATCATATACATTTTTGATTGATTGTGCATTTACCTCTGATATTATAAGTTCGTCATCAATATAATGGGTCTTGTAGTGGATAGTATGGCCATTTGCTATGAATGGCTTTTCCCATTTATAAATAATTTGCAAATGCTTGGAATCGCAGCCCGTTACAACTTGTTCGCCAGGAATCATCGATGAAACATCAACACAAAATATTTTGTGGTGTTAATATCATGTTTTTTTTATATAAAAAAAATAAAATTCAGTATTTGGCCAGACCACTTGGAGTCTCCATACTGGTCATTTAGTCTTCTTTTCAAAAAATCTTATTCCAACTGTTACGAGTAGATGCTCTTAAAATAAGTAACAGAAAAGAGCGAAAGACAACAAGCTTTGTAAAATTTAACAAATAATTTATTTCCCTTGACTAAAAAGTGAAAATGAGAAGAAAGAACATATGGTATTGCGAATTAAATCCCAAAATAATCCAAGAATTTCAGACACAAGTCTTAGTGATTTAAGGTTATAATAAAATTCAGTACAAGTCCCAAAGAAATCCAGACCTGGAGTAGATGACCTGTCTGTTGTAGCTCTTATTAAAGTGCTGATATTACAACAGTCTTTTGTTGAGTCACAGAAATATAATTCCAGGTTTGAATTCAGTATGAATTCCAGTTAATCTCTTCATCGAAGAATTTTATCAGATCACTTTTGTTTTTCTAGAAAAAATAATCACTAAAATTCAATAATTTGAATAAAATAAAATTCAGCCCAATGGGTCACAGCATAATACAACTTGAAAGTGCTAGATGTTAAAGCACAAATGGTAAAATCCTCACAGTTACAATATATATATATATATAGTTCTCTACTTGACCTCATGGAAAATAGCCTTCTAGAGTGATGTAATGAGCCTTGTTTACTCACAACACAATAACCTGTAAAATTCACTTAGAAAACTCCAAACACCCGATCAAAATAAACATATGTGTTCCTTCTTGTTTGCCTGAATAACTATCCTGATATCAACCTCATACATGAAGAGAATGATTTAGTTATGTATTAGTTATTGACATAAAATGAAAAATAAATAAATAATTAAACGGTCGATAAGATCGAGCAGAAGTGAGCTCAATTTTGGACAAGATCAAGTCCAGCATACCATATTACATTACAATAGCATTTGATGAAGTATATTGTTTTAACACTAACTAACAAACAAACAATTAAATTAAATATACATAACACAACACGTAAATACTCATCACTTGTACAATGAAATCCAATGACTTCAAAGGAACTACATTTATTATATATTGCCTCCGTAGTTTCTGTTTCTTTGCATGAAGATATCTTTTAAAAAATTTAAACGTATGTGTCAGTTGTTTATTCATTTCATTATACTCTTCATTACTACAAACAAACGTTTCTGTAATTCCATATTTTAATACCAAAAGCATTTTCTTGTATTTTATTTACCCTTGGTGATCGTCTGCACTTAATGTATATTCAGTTGATGTTTCAATGTCATTATCATCATCATCTGTACTCATCATTTGTACCTTTCTTTCTTGTACAATATCCGATAATGACTTTTCAGTTTTTTTCTCAATCTGCTTACGAAGCTCAACTCATTGCTGTTCTAAGATAATACCTAAGTTAATAAATTGATCAAAACGTTCTAGATATGTGTTTGAAAACACATATAAAATATTTTGGGCCACTTTGATAAATCTATATGATTCATTGAAAGGAAACAGAGATTTAATCTTTTTTTGTAATGTTTGTTTCAATACTGCAATACTGCAATCATCCTGCAAAATAATACAGCGAATATGTGACTTCATAAAGTCTTTAAAAAACCGATGTGCATCTATCTGTGAATTTGTTTGCCATTTTATGTTATCGTAATTCTTTAATATAATAATATTCTCAGCCACAGTTGGTAAAATATTCTTTGCCAATATATTATATATCTCTTCTACATTGTGTTGTGGTGATGAATGATTCCATTTCTGCAACACTGTAGAGATCGTTAATATAGCCATGACTGAAAATTTTACTAAGTGATAGTGATTTTAACCATTATTGACTTAAGCTCACTAGCTATCAGCTGAATTTTAGTTGTAAAAATCATTAAGGTAAACCACCGTAATTTGCTTTTGTTTTATGTTTGGTTTGGCAGTTATTTTTTATGAATCCTTGGTGAGTACATATGCTGGCGTGTGACAGTGAAAATAAATTCATGGGGATTTAGGCTGTTGTCTATGTAAAACAATCCAGTTTTAACAAAAAAATCTAAAATGCCCAATTGTACTACCTGCATATGTACACCAAATTATTATTAGAAAGGGTTGGGTATGTGTAGTGTTCTATTATCAATTTTTTTCCGTCTCATTTTCGTGTGTGGTACCACTTAAGATCATGTTTGAAGAAATACCGAAAGAGTTGCCCTGATGAGCAGAGACACCATATAAATTAACAGCCAATAGTCTGTTGGGGACAAGTGTTGATCAGCGAAATCTTTTACCAATAGCACACACACACTATGATGGCAGAGTGTTTATATACATGAAACTTGAAACAGAAAATCTATTTGAAGGAACTGGGGTTGTTCCCTCTGTTTCATCACAAAATATCATAAACATGGAAAATATTTCTGCTGTTGTATGTCATGGTTGAACGGCCAACAAGACTTATAAGCATTTAATACTAAATCAAATAGGATTTAGATTTTACATCAATAAATATAAGACCTAAATTGGAATGCAAGATATATATATATATATATATATATATATATATATATATATATATATATATATATATATATATATATATATATATATATGTATATATATATATATATATATATATATATATATATATATATATGTATATATATATATATATATATATATATATATATATATATATATATATATATATATATATATTCCATATTCTGTCGTCATACTGTGCATGTTTGGGAACTCAGACAAAAATCAAAACAGAAATTGTTTTATGCCTGACAACAATTTGTGGAGCTGACTATTCTGTGATTTTGTTCTCAATACAATTGTTCTTTTCACGCAGAAGATAACATGATTAATATCCAATTTACACAAAGAACAGCTGAATGCATACAATTGTTTTGTGTTTCCTTGAATTGTGATGATGTTGACAGTGCTTCTACATTCTCAAGATCTTTTTGTTCTGAAACAAACTTGTATCAGCTATTACATGTTTTCGATAATGAATATAAATAAGAAATGATATCATAACATTACAGGCTATGAAGCAAAGAGAAACTATCCTCATTTAACAGTACCATGCAGCTGAAATAAATGCAAATATGGTTAAATATAGTCTGTACCCAAGACAAATGTATAGTCCATCTATTTCTTACTGAATGTAAGTATTCTCCTTGTGGACAAATATTTTTCACATTGTTGTCTTTTTCTTTGTAGGTTGTAGGTGTTTTCTTAGGTGTGGGTTGTAGGTATTATCTTAATTCTCTTTCCTCGTCATTAATATTGCTTACAGTATATCTCAATATTAGGACTAATCGCATCTTATTCCAATTAAATGATCAATTATTCTCAGGAAATAGATTATACCTTTAATTTTCGCTTGCATTTATTTTCGTAGCATCCATTGCACTGTCTGCTTAGTACATTTTTGACTGATTTCCAATGTAAATGTCATTTATTTGTTCCAATTAATTAATATATAATTCCTATTAATTGCAGGTGTAAGGGGCATTAATAAATTTGGATCATGTACAAAAGTTTTAGCTATCAGATAATCACCTATTCTGTATTATTTGTACTGGGTGACAATCAGACAATATATGTGAAAGTTGTACTATGTGGATGGAGCGCATATCTGCCACCGTTTTGACCCAACAACTGTCATGGGCTAGCATGAAAGCCATAAAGTAGTGTTAAAAAATGTAGATACTCTCAGTGAACTTTTTAATACTGCAGTCACCTCAAGCAGAGAAGTAGCCAGTGAGAAGGGTAGGTATGGAGTGTCTTCACCTGATGTCAGCAAATACATCATCCACCCCAGCCCAATATTTCTCTCGACTTGTGAACAGTTTTTCCAGTTATAAACAATGTTTTCTGTTTTTATGACATAACCACTCCTGGACCCAACATGTACATACCATTGAACACCTGGTCCTGCCACTTCCAACCCTGGCTTTGTCATGGGTGTCCAGCACAACCAGCACTGGATCTGGTGGTGATCGAGCTATCATGATATCCAGTACTGGCAATGCGGACTGAAACTGAATCAATCCATTACAGGTTTTGGCTATGTTGTGACCAAGACCTGTAATGATGATTTCATTTTCCAAGTTAAAAGTTAATGGTATCCGTCTCAGACATTCGAAAACATTCAAAGTCAATGATTGGAGATTACTATTGGAATGACTCTCAGCCCCACTTACTGTCTTTCACTACCAACTTACGCTGCAAACCTTGCTGTTCTCAAATATACTTCTTGGTCACCCCACGCTTCTGATATTGTAGAAGTGTGATCGCAATCCCCTTCATTTTTTTTGATCCGACAATGATCGCGTTTTGTGACTTTTTGAATACTGGGATGCGGGTTGTTAAACACAGAAGAGGCGCATGAATGAAGTCAAACCACCATCACCACAACAAAAATCAAAAAAAAAAAAAACAACAAAAACAAACAAAAAAAAAAAAAACAACAAACAAACGATACAATAGTATTATGTTACTAATGGGGTCTAAAATATATTGAAATAATGGTAGAAATAATAATACTGTGTATCTTTTCCTCACCATGATCGTTTTGAATGACATTTATTGTTTTAATTCGTTTTGTAGACTATATTATACCCATGTTTGAATTTACAATCTTGAACTCTGAAAACCTCATCAGAATATGAAATAATGATGTGAATGATACACATGCAAGATGTGAATTCAGCATTTAACGCATTTAAAATACAATGTAACCTTATTCATTATTTCCCATTTGATGACTGAATTCAGTACACAAGTTTACAGTATCCTCTCCTGAAGACTAGATATTTGTCTCCAGCTGAGAATAAAATGGAAAATGTAAAATGGGAATACCATTATGCATTTTGTCGCAATCTTTATGTTTTTTCCACCTCATTATGTCTTTCTATTGCTTATATATGGATTACGCTTTCTTGGTACATTGAAATAGTAGAGAAAAAATGAAGCCAAAAAACTATGGTTATCATCTTTATGATCATTTCTTTAATTCCACTCATCAAATAAATTTGAGAATATTCTAAAAAGAAGGCTGCATATATATATATATATATATATATATATATATATATATATATATGTGTGTGTGTGTGTGTGTGTGTGTGTGAGTGTGTGTATAGAGAGATAGATAGATAGAGAGAGAGAGAATTATAAATATACACCAGACAGAAATAAAGATGTTGTCCTTGGATTCTATAGAAGAATGCTTGATAATAGTAGGCAGAATTAATATTGAATATAAATAATACTATCATACAGATTAGAGAACGTTTAATTCGTACTCTACGGTGATTGAAACCCAGGTCCGCGGGTAAACTGTACCCATCGCCTTGTCTGCACACGAGAGCCTATATTGCCTTACAACTAAGCACAGATCACCAAACATGATACTACTCAGTTGGTGCTATATGCACTAGTGTGTAGCAGACACACTCGCATCACTCGGTCGTCATGCGAGTGTGTCTGCTACATTTGTTGTTTTTTCTTTTCTTTTTTTTTCTTTAGTGATTTAAATTTGTTCCTCCAGCGCTATTTCTTTCTTTCTGTCTTTCTTTCCACTGCCATCCATCCATAGATTTGAATTAGCTCAAGAATAACCCTAAAATCAGTTTATTTTTCAATACTGGTATTAGTTTCTTGCATTTTTCTAATTATCTAGTGCATTATTCTCTATCGTTCCATTCGTTTCTTATGTTGATTAGTACATATGTTTTGCTCCTGACCATTCACATGTGTGTGTGTGTGTGTGTGTTTGTGAGAAAGAGAGGGAGAGATGAGCAATAAGAATGCACATATAAGAATAGAAAAGAGGCCTTCCATAACTGCTTCCTTTTAACAACTTGAATTATAAACGGACAATTCAGTTGTGGGTCTTAGCACTGATAACAAAATCTCCTTAATCCTTGAGTGAGTACACAGCCTCTTTTAAAAAGTCTCATTGTCCCTGGACTGGTATAAAATGGGTGTATTCATGTGTGTGTGTATGTGCAAGCGTGATTCGCCTGGTTCACGAATCTGTGAGTATATATAAATATATAAATTATTCATATGTATAAAGTCCATATTGGTGCACAAGTAAAACATTTTTGGACATAGTTTGCAAATTTTTTTTGATGATTTCATTTTTGATTGTTCATTATCAGATCAATATAAAAAATGGTATACGTCTTTTAAAGGTTTAGTTCTATGTCTTCATGCGTACAGGAAGATACATGTTACTATTATCAACTTGAAAGTCAGTGCCATATGACCTTGTTTATTTGAAGCACAAATGCTCGGGAATTTAAACTTCATAAAAAGAAGATACTATGGTGTATATCTGGATGCTTAGAAATGACAATCTCTAATTTCCATGTAATTAAATATGACCTTTAAAAACTTGGGGAAAATAACTTCAATAATATCGCAATATTTTCTGAAAAACCGAAATCTTCAGACATTTGATGATTATATTAACCACAGAATATACAGGAGCTTAAGGGATAAATCACATGTATTAAAAACTAAAACATGAGATAAAGTTGAATTCTTATTGGGTATGCCACAGTAATAATACTGATAATATAATGGTTAAGGGGAGCATTGCGCACTGTATCATGACTCTATGATATTAAAAAATCAACAGCGAGAGGAAACAAGCTTTGTAAAATTCAACAAATAAATTATTTCCCTAGAATACAAGGCGAAATGTAAAAAAAGATCTTACGTTATTGTAAATTGAATCCCAAATAATCCTAGAATTACAGATACAAGTTCTAATGATTAAAGTTCTAAATAAACTTTAGTGCAAGTCCATATTGAATCCAATGTTGAAGATACTGATGTGCCTCTGGTGGCCCGTGTAGTGGTGATGTGCCAACAGTCTTTTGTGGGATCACCATAATACTATCCAAGAAGATATTATTATTATCTGAGATTTTACTATCAAACGAGGTCTATTTCAAAGAATGCTATTTTTGATGAACACGTTGTATCTCCAGTGAATACATAATTTGAATAAATAAATTCCAGCCCATGTGAATTACTGGATACCACGATAATACAGTTGACTCTGCTAACATCTTAAAGAAGATTTAATTATTTCTAGAAAAACAAGATTTTATAGTCCTCCACGTGACCTGATGTCACAATTAACATTTTCAAAAAACTATGACCTTATGGGAAATAACCTTGCATAATCTTGTTGAGAAGATTGTTAAAATTAAAAAATATAATGTTGTGACTACAATGTCCTTGACACGGTCAAACATAACAAACCTGATAGATAAAACACATTGAAGGGAAACCTTTTAACTATGTGTTAGTCGTTTACAGAACAAAAAATAAATCAATGATTCAAGTCAAATAGAAAATGAACCTGAATTTGGACTTGATCAGGTCCAATTTACAATGTATTGTTATCAATGGCATGTAATGGAATTGAAAAAAGGAAAGAAACTAATTATGCAAATCAAATATACATAACACATCCCATCATAAAGGAAAAGAAAGATGTATGCCATAAAGCGTTATTTTAATTCATTCTTAGTCAGATCTATATGTCATAAAAAATTACATAAAATGAAATCTTAGGAACGACACAATGTATACATGAAACAATATAATATTTATATACATGTGAAAGTGCATCCGCTGTTAGATTGTAATTTTCCTTGATGTGCCCGTTGTCAATATTGTGTTCCTGTAATATCAGACTAAATCTTAATAATTTTGATATATTTCATCTTGTCAATGAAATTAAGGAGGGGGTCATGTTCAGTAAAGACAATAATTGGAGAAAAAAATGAACTAATATGCACTTCAAAATGTTGCAATGCCAGTATCGAAGCCAAACATTCCTTATCTATTGTTGAATAATTTCTCTGGTGCTTATTTTATATTGTTAGACAAATAGCACACTGAAGGATCAAATTATTTTTGTCTTCGTGAATCAATACTGTACCAACCCCAACATCACTTGCATCAACAGACATTTTAACTGATTTACTTAAGTTTGAAGCTGGAAGAACCGGTGCCATCTTAAGTTTAGCCTATCAAAAGTTGCATGACATGTTTCAGACCACTGAAGCTTGGTTTTCTTACTCAGCAGATTAGTCAGGGGTTTCTGAAAAAATTGGAGCAGAGTTTCCGATACTATGCAGCCATGCCTAAAAATCGCATAAGATGTTAATAGCTCATAGTCACAGGGAATTAACAGATAGTCTTGACCTATGAATTTTTAGGTTTAACTTGTTGATATCCTTCGATACGTCCTAGAAATGTAACACAAGCACACCAAAACTCACTTTTGTATAAAATGAGTATTAAATGTGCATCTGTGAGTCAAATAAGTTAGAAACCGTCTCTAAATGATCTTTCCAGGTGTTGTTGAAGATGATACCATCGATGTAAGCATCACAATTACCTAGAATAGATGAATCATTGAAAACACAGCGCGAACTCCTAATCCCAAACGGCATCACTTTATATTATCAAAGTTCATCTAGAGTCACTATTGTCGAAATTTCCATTGTCCTTTCCGTCAGTGGAATTTGCGAGAATCCTTTCAGAAAGGTCAAATTTGGTGACATATTTTGCATTTTCAAATTTTGTCAATGCCGTCACTGATTCATGACAATGAAATGGATTTGTTTTGTCACATTGTTCCCCTGTCTATAGTCAGTGCAAATGCGGAAACTATTATCTGGTTTCGGTACAAGTATACACGATGAACCCAGTCTCGTTTACTCGGTGCTATGAAATCATTCTTCAACAGATACTGAATTTCATTTTTCAAACATTTCTATTCAATTTGATTCGTCCTGTATGGATGATCATTCACGGGTGTGGAATTTATGATTTAAACGTCATGGTAGATTTTTTATTGATCGTGTAGGAAATCTGGAAAAAAAGTGCTAATATTTAAGTAATGATTGTTTTATTTCATTCTTTTCTTGTTGTTGCAGATGTAAAAGTCTCTTTTTGAGATTATTCATAGTTTCTAAATTCCGCAGATAGGTTACACCAAAGTCATGACAGTCCGATTGCATTCCATCGCTTAAACCCTCACAATTTGGAACATGTACAACTAACTTGACTGCATGGTGAATCTGGCTATCACTATCAACATTCTCATTTAACATTTTTATATTGAAAAGTTGTTTTTGTTTTCGTCTCCCGGGAGAATCAATGATATAATTTAAATCACTCACTTTCTTTAAACTGTGTAAGGACCATAGTACTTAGCCCGAGTAGCATTTTGTGGTATGGGAAAGAAAGCAATGACTCTGTCACCAGGCTGAAAACTCCTTTTCCTTGTATTTACGTCATACCTTAATTTCATTTTTGACTCAGTAGAGTGCAAATCAGTTCTTGGACCCTCATAAGCCTTTGACAACTCATATTTAAAATTGGAAACATAGTCGAGAAGATTAATTTCTGAGAAGATTAATTTCTGTATGATTTGAAAGAAATTTCTTTTAACAACATCAGTGGTCCCCGCACAGTATGTCCAAAAACTAGCTCAAAGGGACTAAGACCTCAAGATTTCTGAACTGATTTCCTAACAGCAAAAATGAGTAAATGAACACCTTCGTCCGAATATTTTCCGGTATCAAAACAATATGACTGAATCATATTTTTCAAAGTTTGATGAAATCTGTCTAAATTCCCCTGGCTTTCACGGTTATAGGTAGATGACCTAATTTGCTGCATGCCTAATTCATGAATTGATTGCTGGAAAATTCCAGAAATAAAATTTGATCTTCGATCAGATTGGACTGATTTGGGAAAGCCAAAATTGAGTAAAAAAACTTTAACGAAATTTTTACTATTGTTTTAGTTTTAATATTCCTTGAAAGAATTGTCTCTGGTAATCTTGTAGACGTACACACTATGGTCTCCATTTTCTCATATGGACCCAGTTTGTAGCAAATTAACAAACAGGAACTTCCGTGGCTTACGTTTCACTAATAGCCTTCTGAAAAAAACAGGCGATCCCAGGATCTTGTCCCTGTTCGAGAAGTGGTTGTCGTTTGTCACCCTGATTAGAATAAAGAAAATGACCAATACCTGTTGATTGATCAATACGAGGAGCAGAAGTGACTTCAACAAAAAACTAACCAATACATATGTCCGTTAAAGAAATATTTCCTGATCAACACGATTTCAAGAGCTTTCTGTACCATAGCTTTTGTAACTGCACATGCTGGATTTAAATCTTGGATTTCTTTCTCACTAGATTAACCCTAATCTTATCTCCAGCTAGGTCATTTCCTAGTAATAGATGAATACCATCGATGGGTGAAGACGACACTGTTCCGACTGTAACGGATCCCATTGATTGAGTCTTCATTAGAAGAAGACTTCTCATAACAATGCAAGATACCTGATAATACAAGACTGAGAAGATCATGTGTCTCTCAAATTTATAATAGGGATAGGATTGGCAGAATCATCTATGAGTGAATAGAACACTTCGACATGAATGGTTCATAACAAAATCAGGCTGGGGTTTGTTAGACCCAACAAGTGTATTGCTTTCAATACATGACCGTGTCCTTGACCTCTTATAAATAAGAGCATTAGGAAAAGGTCTGTCTTGATTATGTTGCTTAGTTTTTAATTTGTATCAATCTGAAATAACGTGCCTTTTCTTCTTGCAATAGTTACATATAGGAAGAAATAAAGACTTCTAATCAATCGTATCAGAAACTTGATTTCTACACGCTATGCCAGATTGAAATTTGGAAATGCTCGTATTGAATTGAAATATTAATATATTTTTAACCAAGTGATTGCTGGAGGAAGATTTGCTGAGAAAATAAACTGTATGAGCTCATTATGAGCCAAGGAATATTCGTTAGCTATACGAGGATTATTTTCTAACGTTTTGACCTTGTGCTCATCAAGGCAAGTCTTAATGTAAATATGGAGGCTAATATTGACATTTTCAACTAATATGAGTTGTCTGAGTTTTTCGTAATCTTGATCAACTTTCTTGGCTAAGTACCACCTATGAAATAATTGTTCTTGTTCTCTTGCAAACTGGACGCGGGCTTTGTCCAGTTTATTTTTTATATTTCCTTTCTTTGTTGATAATGCTCTGGTACCAATTCATACCCTTCAAGATACGTTCTTTAACCAGATCATACCCAGTACTTGGCAGTACAGACAGAAGTTTACATATCACGAGCTTTGCCAAAAAATTGCACTTTGTTATAACTTTCTTTTTAAATTCTATTTTTCTTAATTTGAAAGATAACGATCCTTCATGTATAACTGAAACTATACACAGACAGACCAACACTGTGGCAATGGCTGTTTCTTGGATTGAAACTAGGAGGGCCTGGAAGTAAAGCCGATACATTATGTCACAGAAAATATATAACATCAACACATGACCTCTTCAAATGTGATTTATTCACAAGAAAATCCACACAAAATTTGTTTGTGCTCATATCCTAAAAAGGGTAATTCTGTTTAAGGTTTGTATGAAAATGAAATGAGAGGAAATCAGAAATTTTATATTTTGTCTATCCAATTTTCAATGTTATTGCAATTGAATTTAAAAAAATCTGTTTTGTGAATCTGCATGCAGTCCTCAGATAGCTCGGCAATTGTAGCAGCATAACACATTTCTTATAAAGCTAAGTTATGGGCTCAGTAAAACATAGTCCTCACATAGCACAGCTATGGTTTCATTGCAACAGTCCTGATATAACATGGATATTGACTCAGTGTAAGACAGTCCCCATATATAATTGTAGGTGCAGATGTAGCTCAGTTAGTATAGTGTCTCCACTCGTAAGACAAAAGTTGCAGCTGCGAGACATGCCAGTCCAGTTGGTATTAGCTGCCTTAATTTGTCTTTGGGAAATTGGATTAATGTGTTTATGGTGCCATTAAAACCCACAAAACAATCATATAACTTTGCTATAGTAAAAAGTCCAATTTTCATGGTCCATTGGTTTGGAGACTGAGTATATGTCACCATAAGTGAACCTCACTTACAAAGCAGTAAACTTCATTTCACTACCATGAACACCATTTTAATGAGAGACAACTATAGCATCTTCCTATTATTAATTTGCTCATGAATTTGAAACTTTGATGCCTGTTATAGTGCACACAATCTGAATAGGTAGTCAACATCTTCTGTGACGACAGGGAATAAGTCAGTTGTTTGATTGTGCTTTTAATCGCATAGCAATAGAAGTAAGTTATTTCATGCTGAGTCAATCTGAGTTAAGTGCTTTGTCCAAGGACACATCATGGTAGCTGACCCATAAGCCGGTTGTTAGAGTTGAGCTAGCTGGTCTGTGTTTACATCAATTTATATTTTTTCCATGTAATATTTGAAGTATAAGCATAAAACTATATGACTCAATCCAAAAGATTTTGTTTAATTCTTTACATGCACTGACAACAAAATGATACTATATATACTATACAAAGTAATACATAAAAGAAAACATTATATAGACAAGCGTTTGTTTATATTACAAAACATTAATTAAAGCGTTACAAAGATCAGCAAAATGAGCAATGTTCATATCAATATTAGAACAAAGACTTGCCCTAATTTATTTTTAAATTACCTTGCTGTCATGTCAGTATAGATAAATTATCAACCCGCATACGGTACATATACAGGCAATATTCAATGGCATAGTACTACACTCCTGTTATGGACACAGTTATCAGTGTAAAGAGACATCATTTGCAACATTTGTCACTAGGAACAGCGTTATAATGATGGAATATTGGATCACACGAATACTAATTGAAACATATCCGTCTCATAGCGACACTGCTGTATTTGGCCAGAACTTAAGTCCCAGTAGGTGATAATCCTTTAGACTTCTATAATAATTACGAACTCCGAAAGAAGCACATTAATAATGACTACTTTTCGTAATTGATTGGGTTGGTTTGCTGGTTTTACGGCACTCTCGGCACACTATTTGCTATATTGTGCTGCTTTGATAGGAGTTAATTTTGCTAGGACACAATGTGACAAATGGATTACGAATCTGATGCTATTGAAACTGAGCAGGAACTCGTAATCCAAAGGGTCACGGGTTTTATATCTACCCAGGGTTGGTTTCTTTAGTGAGTCCTTAGAAAGGCACTTATCCCCATGGTCCTTAGCATAATATAGTCAATTATGTGTTAATTAATAGTGCAATTAAAATGTGGGGCTCACATTAGGCCCTTAAGGTGACCTAGGAAAATGTCTGGCACATGGCTAAAATCACTATTGGTATCTTAAAGAACCGCTTGCATTAACAACACTCATACTTCTAGCTTTGATACAAAAATTATTATAAGGCATATTGTCTAGCCAAGTTTTGGATTTTTATATTTTCTAATGGAAAAAAATTGTAAATGCCTTTGCACTTACGGTGCACCTGTTGTAACATACAAAATAGTATGCGTCGTTGGCTGAAATTGAGGTCAATGAGGTCCAAAATGGATGCATTGTTCGCATGTACATCCATACATTTTGCGTAGGGTCTATTCCAATATGTCCCTTCTAGATATTTGAATAGAGCAGATTTGTCAGAACTGAATGTGCATTTGTTTAATATGACGCAACCTGGAGAAGTTCTAAAAATAGTGGCAGAAATCTTTGGATTTGGTTCCATTGCCTTTTGAGTTAAATTATACCAGCAAGGTTGTAGGAAAGAAATATACTCTCATTTCAAGATACTTTAACCTGCCACAATAAAATGAGATGAAGTCTGTTGGAGTCCGAGACCTTTTGATTGTTCCCCTTAACAAAGTTCTGCCTATAACTAATGTGCCTTAATCAGTGTAAGGGCTATGCATGGGACTTACTCCTAAGCGTGTCTGTCAGACAGGTCTCCGTGGTGAGATTTAGACTGTACGAAATTTGCTCCAGAATTGTTATGGAGACCAGAACGTACATGGGATTAATAAATGCAATGTTGCGACCCAGCTGTTGTGTGTCTCACAAATGTCTCCAGTCCACGCATATGCAAAACGTTTCGATATTTACAGATCAGCAATATCTCTGTCGATGGATGTGAAATTTTTGAGAATAAATGATCATTTACTTGAAATAAGATGCAATCAGGGATAGAACTGAACTATACAGCACGCACTGTTGATGATTAGACAATATAATTAGTTATTTTACCGTACAACTAAATAAACACAGACTAACGATACTTTTCTATGATGAGAACAGAATGAACGTGGGTGAGAAATGTTTGCAGTATACTTTAATCTTAGAGAGAAGACCACCTTTTAACATTGTATGTATTTATTTCAACTGCATGAAAGCGTCCAAAGGAAATGATTTCTCTTTAATTAGTGGCCACAATAGTGTTCAGCTATGATATCACTATTTATTGAAATTCATAACGTTAGACGTCTTTCTAAATAATGTATAACACAGAAAACGTGTATGTGCTATTACTATTTTCTAAAACAGACAAAAACAGAGAACATGCGAATATAAAAAGCATTACAATGCATTATTTTATTTCAAGATTATCATAATTCATATGTACTCTGCCCACCACCAAAAAGCAATTATATGGTTTCAAAAACGTTTTTTGTGCAAAAAGGCTGCATGAAAGTCTGAATTACCAAACATGCACAGTGTGATTGCAGAATATGGCTTATATGTCATTCTGTTGCAGGTGGAAGATTTTTTGACCAAATAAGTAAATCCTTTTTGATTTAATATTTAATGAATTTAAATCCCTTTGACCATTCACATTTAAAATACAACATCAGACATAGTTTGCAAGTTCATGACTGGATATTAGGAACTCGAATATGGGAATCACGTCTAGTTCCATCATTCAGATTATTATTATGTTTCATATATATATATATATATATATATATATATATATATATATATATATATATATATATATATATATATATATATATATATATATATTATGCAATCATATTGTGCATGTACTGTTTCTCATAAGAGATTGTGCTCTTTAAAATTTGTCCCCATCACCATGTTGGCTTTTCATTTATTTGGTGTCCAAGCTCATCTGGGTAAGCTCTTTTCTTACTTCGTCAACCAGGATCTTACGAGGCACCACCCGCTAAAATGGAAAACAAAAATTGAGGGAAAACTATACAACAATACACAAAGGAAATTGATTTTTTTCTCTTTTGCATCATGATCATTACAGTGTCTTTTGGTACTTTGGATACATGTGCATAGTGTATAATCTGGCATTAATGCCGGGACGTGAAATATGTGAGCTATTTCTTACTGGTTTTCTACAGATTAGCGTCCCAAAACAATAACAGTTAATCCGTGGTAATCACTTCACTATGAAGTCAGATTAAAAATTACATTATATTAACAAATGTGTTATTAGGCTTTGTACGCTAGAAAGTTATGTACTAGCAAACAAATGCATATACTAAAAATGAAAATTAACCGGGACCTTAGTCCTTTCAGTCACCGAGACCTTGACATTTTGAAACCAAAACAAAAATTAATTTTTTTCTGAAGTACATGCCACCCACAATGCTTGCTCAAGTTTTATTATATACATATAATTTCACTGATTAGAAACTGTTCCTTCCGTTACAATGCTTTTGAAGTTTGACATGTTAACATCAATCGACATACGTCTTCCTTGCCATTAGAACAAGCCATTGACACATTTTGTGGTTTGTTCTAGGTTCGTGATGCAAAGTTACTGCTACTGCGTGAAGCCATAATTCTTAATTATTCTTTCAGTCACAATGCCCTGAATCTTTGATATTTTAAATCAAAGTTACTAGCTTATTTTACCCAAAATGTAAAGCATCGATAACATTGGCCATCTTACTTAATGTATAACAATTGCTATTCTGTTAAAACCGTATGTCTTCGTTCAGTCATAACCATCTTGAACTTTGACCTTTGACTCCGAAAATCAAAAGCGTTATTCCTGCTTACCCATCGAACAATCCATCCACATAGTTTGGTAACTCTAAATGCCAAAAACTGAAACCTATTGTACAGAAAGGATATTGCTAACATAATGATAGACGTTCTAACATACACCACTCTGTCTTGAAAAATAAACACTGTCTTGAGACAAAAAGGTAACACTGGAAAAGTAAAATACACTCTGAACGAGATTTAAAACGCAACATATATTTTAATGCTAATTACAATTACTATGAATACCCAGACTGTCATACCTCTTTTCTTGTTGCCACAACCCTCAGCTTTACTACCCCTTCTTGTATCTCTGACTGACCAATAATAACAGCCAAGGGGATGCCATTGTTCTCACAGTATTGAAATTGATCCAGTGGCTTCGGGTCTTTCTTATATGACTGCTCCGTCTGGAAAGAGAGAAATACCATACACATAGCTTATTGTGATTCAAATGAAACATCTGCAAGAAGTTCATTTGGCACCTAAAGATATTTCTAAGAAACGAGAGCGAGAAAATCCACATACAAAAATCTTATTGTTAAAATATTTTGAAATTGTAGACAGCGAAGTTAAAGTTAATCTTGAATGATCATGAATTCTGGGGATATGTTTAAAACATACAATCCCCAATCATTGATTGATTGGAATGCATCCACACATATAACAAATTTGCTATTAGAGACAACACTACGTGGTAAACAAGCAGTAGATAAGTTTAGACTGTAATCCATGGTAAACATGCATGCGTTTTATATTACAGACATATATCCATAATATACATGCAACATTTATATGGTTAACTGGCATCATATACATTTTTATTACAGCCAGTTTTACATTGTTCACAAGCATCATAAAGGGAGTTTGACAGTTGAAGTACATGGTAAATGCTTTAAATTCGTTTTCTGGCACAGAATGCTTTAAATCGTAAACTTGCATCAACCAAATTTTATATTAGATTTCATTACATGGTAAACATGCGTCAGACAAGTTACTGCTCCAGTGGCCTGATGGTTAGAGTGTCCGCCTCGGAAGCGGGAGGTTGTGGGTTAGATCCCCGGCCTAGTCATGCCAAAGACCTACAAAAATGGTACTAACAGCTGCCTCGCTAGGCGCTCAGCATTTAGAGGTTAGTGTTAGGACTGGTCGGCCTGGTGTCAGGATAATGTGACTGGGTGGGACATCATGCTATGTGTGTGCGGAGTGATGCCCCTGTGTTAGACTCACTATAAACTGCCAAACTGCAGATATCGTAGCGATCTGACTGAAAAATTGTTAAATCTACGTTAAAAATCCAAATCTCTCTCTCTCTCTCTCTCTCTCTCTCTCTCTCTCTCTCTCTCTTTCTCTCTCTCTCTCTCTCTCACACACACACACACACACACACATACAGAGCCTGTTTTATATTATTCACATGTATCATACAGGGAGTTTGACAGTTGAAGTACATGGTAAATGCTTTAAATTCGTTTTCTGTCACATAATGTTTAAATCGTAAACTTGCATAAACCAAATATTCTGTTAGATTTCATTACATGGTAAACATGCGTCAGACGAATTACTATTACAGACCATTATACAAGACAGCCATGCAACAGTTACATTTCCTTTTCCAACTGCATTGCAAGCATTATAAAATATTTTTTTTTGATAGACTGATACGCATGGTATACATGCGTCAAACAAGTTTTCTGTTATATATATATATATATATATATATATATATATATATATATATATATATATATATATATATATATATGAATGAATGAAAAAATGTACCAACCAATTATTTTTGTTACAGACTGCTATGCATGATATATGAACATCCGACAAACGTTATTATTTGAATAAATTGTACAAGCACATCCGATACCTCTTCTCATCACCAAAACATCAGTAAACGAAAGTCCGTTTGAATGGAACTATCTGTCTGGTAATGAATTCCATTTCTTTGCCTGGGATTAGCTTAGTATTTTAAACTTCACTCAAAACTGAAACCTGACATCCATTAAAATAGAAATAATTATCTGCACCCACACTTCCATTATCTTTCCTAAAATCAGATTAGTTAACTGACAATCACTCATCAAACCAAAATCCTTTGTAATGGAAATAGACAGCTGGTCCGAAATATCATCTAACATTAGATTTGCAAGTTGCTAGTATCTTAATACAGAAACCAACAAACTAAATCATTAAAATAAAAATGTCGTCTCGTTCCAAATGTCCCTCTTTGTGATAAAATTATCACTGACAGTAAACTGTAAAATATATATATTTACGTAATTGTAAAAACTCAGATAACGTACAAATACGTAATTGTGGAGGTATATGTCTGTATTTTTATTCAGACAAATTCCACAGAATCTTAGTCTGACCTTGATATCAGCATCCCACAATTCCTTGCATAGCTTCATTCTCTCCTCTGTAAGATTCTTCTGGGCTGAAACAACAAACACCTCTGTTTCTGTTGTCCGGATTTTTGCATTTGATGTCTGCAAATAGCCACAGAACATTTGCATGAAACGGGGAAGTATACATACATACGCATCTACAAACGCATATCACCATGACTTGAACTAAGTTCAATTTTACAAGTCCAGCCATGATGTTTATAATTCTAACTACAGAAGACTGTAAGATGTTTTGGAAGGCCTTATTCTTATCGTTGCCAATAATCGTATGTTCCATATATATAATCAGATCTAAAACAGACAAATATTTCGAAGCAGTTTGATATTACACATGAAATACCGGAAGTTTCGAGATTTGCCATCAGTAAGTCCCAGGAAGAATTTTAAGTAACAATTAAATATTATGCTACACGCTGTAAAACTATATATGACACTGAAACATTATATGCTTAGTATGTTACGCATGCAAATATTAATATTAATACCTTAGTTCAGAGAATGTGTTAGATAACATGTACAAGTGGAAGACTAGTAAAAATGGGGTAATGACAAAATAGAAGCGTTTCATTAAGTGCATTGTCTAACGGCATAACTTCTTATATACTCACTTGTTAAGAGTAATCAGTAGAACAAATTTTGTCAGGGTCTTTGTGGTTTACAGTTGGTATGTATGTACGGTAAGAAAGCCAACAAGATCATTTAATATTCTGAAGGTTTGTTATAGATTCCATTTATTGACACATTCACTGCACATGCTATGCCACTAGTTTTTACAGAGACACCTACCAAAACTCTTTGTTCCAGAATAGAAAAGACCCTTTCAATTCCAATGCTGACACCCACACATGGTACCATCTTTCCGTTGGGATCAAACATCCCCACAAGGCCGTCGTAGCGTCCTCCTCCAGCAACACTTCCAACGTTGAGACTTTCCTCCTCCTTTGTCCCAGGCTTATTAGTGTATCCTGAAATTCATTGGTCGAATTTCAACATTTGTGATTGTGTAAATCAGCAGTACATTAGGCTGCATTGAATAACACATTATATACTCAGCTTATATTGATTATTCTTCAATGCAAGCACATGTAGGGCATAGTTGACTCTGGAGATTATTGTCCAATGAACCTTATCGACCAGGGCTCCGGTCAAGGTAGGTGATTTTTAACTAAACTATTCATTTCTTATTAGATTAATCATGACCATGACATATGGACTTTAGACTCCTGAATATTGATATTTTTTATTACATGAAGCTATTGTTAAACTCGTAAACTAAAGTTTTTCTGCAACAACACATATTGTTTTGTCCCACAGTGATCCCGACCATTCACCGGAGCTCAAGTGCAAGCCCTCTATAAACATTGGTTAACATACATGGTCGATAAGTAAAGTTATAATGCATAAACCAATTCTCATCTTTCAGCCATAGTAATCGTGATCGTTGATCTACGAACTTAAAATCAAAAGGGCTTGATCCTTACCCAATGTGTTAGTTATTAACAGAATTTGGTAAAGGCAACTGTTCGAGAACTTAACTTTACTTAAAAAATATTGTTGTTATTTCAGTCATAATGAACTTGTCCCATTTACCTTTGGATCTTAAAACCGATTGACTACTTTATGAACTAAGCGCAGTCCGTCCAAAAAGTCTTGTCCCGATTTGTAATGTAGAATAAAATGATGTTAATAAGCAGAAATCGAGCATCTTCTTTCTGTTATAGTCAACGTAAAGAGGTAACTTTGTAGCACACAATTAATTGATTTTACTTTACTCTAAGAGCAAGACAACGTCAAAGTTTGGTCCAGATCTACAAGATTGCACTATGTTATTTTGTACAAATCATTTTTATACTTTCTGTTGTAGTGATCTTGACATTGGGCATTTTGGCTGCTAAATGGTCAGACTTCATCCCCACTTAAAGTGAAAGCAACTCATAAAGCATGATATAGATGTGCGATGTAGATCTAATGTTATGGGACTAAAATGATTTTTGATTTCGGTGACGGTGATCATACCCTCGAGCCGTTTGATCATGGTATTAAAATCATTATTTTGCCCCCAAGTGCAAGCCGTCCACAAAGTAACTGTTCATAGTTACGAAATGTTGCTTTGCATAAATGTATATTGTTGATAGACAGACATCATGACATAACAAGTTCTGCCAAGGCGGGCATACGCAAATTGTAAATATGTATAACTGTAAGCACACTGTACCATTTGTAATATGGAACAAGCAATAATGCTACTTTAAAAAGTGGTGAAAGTAATCATGTATCTGATGCTAAGAGTAGAAACAAGTCCAAACAAATTCAGAAAATTAATAGGGCTTAAGCGTGATTAAACATTCAGGAAAAATGACTTCTTTCCCTCATCTTTATGGAAGAGGGCGATGAGAAGCGATTAAACAGTCAAGTTGTGTAAAATCTTTTTCCAGCAACTGATGTTTACTGGTTCTGACAGACCAATAACAAAATTAAACAGACACGACATTTAACAAAATTATGAACAATTATGCCTTGAAATTGAAGTTTTGTATCTCTCTGGAATATTAGTAAAGGCAATAAAAACATTGCGTAATATCCAGCCGGTTGATAGGGGGATAAGCTGACTTCGAACCGATCATAGTCTCCTCGTGCATTGCCATTGGTAGCCCGTGAAACTTGGTCCGCGATGAGAAAAAGGGATCGAAAGCGGTGTTCCACATTCAGCATAACTTGGGAGTTGGGGCGTTGAGTTTATTTCATCCCTCCTAGGCCACGATTGGTGGGCTATGTACCACTGATAATGAGCGAGGTTTTTTTTGGTTACCTGTTGCAATCAAAGAATGACGTTGTGTTGATTATACAGGATAGTAGACACAGCGAGGTATACATCTCTGTCCACAAGCTGTCGATTAGTGGATTTAGTTATGGCTGTGGGAATTTAATGTTGAGTGCTATGTTAGCACAAGAGCCATCTTGGAAACTGACTCTCAAGTCTAACTGTCACCGGGGATATTGACGAGACAGTGTAGGCTATATTCAGAATGATGTAAAACAGTTATAAAAACAACGTCGAATATCAACTCTCTTGCTACTATTCAAATCAGTTGTTGTGTGTCGAGGAAGGATTTCCAGTTTACACTCGCATAAGGAGGTAGAAAAGTCTCAGGTCGGCATTGTCTATGTCGATATCTGGGAACTTAGAGCATATACTGTAGCTCACTGGGTTAAAATTTGATGCAAGTTGTTGTGAATAAGGAAATGCCAATTGACATTTGGGTAATGAAGCGACCTTTAAAAAATACAAAGATTGTCACTAACTCGACCAGAGTGTGGCTTGAGTGGTGGCTGGTCTTTCATGATGAAAGATCAATGGCTGCAGGAATTGGTAAGAACCTATATGCAATTTGCAGGCAGACAAAACTAGGGTGGTAGCAGCTGGGAAAATCTCTTTGACTGATGCACAGGAGGCTGAGTTTTCTCTGGTTGTTGGATCGAAAAGGAAGATGGCATATTTGCACTTGAATCGTCACAATTAGAAGAGTGTGCTGGTAGGAGAGACTTTTGTAAGGCACGTAACGACAGAGGGCAACATAAGCTATTCAGGACGGTTAAAAAGGCTCAGAATCCATCCTTGTTGTATCACGTTTATATCCAGGTATTCACTGCATAATCTACTGTCCAGGACTGGTGATGGAACTGTCCAGTGACGATCTACTTGCTATACGTTCATAGGATTGGTACTTAGGAACTTGAGACTAGTCACCGACTGTGATACCGCGTTGTTAAAGCCAGGACTGGACATAGTTCGAAAATCCCGTCACGTTCCCGATTCCAATGCCAGATATACTTATGTACATAGATCCGGGTCAGCGAATGAGCTGAAACTTTGATGGCCAATTGCCAGGCGCTATGTGTGTCTTCACGTTAGCATGTGCAAAACAGGAACATGCATGACAGCATCCGGTCTTATAGGTTAAAAGTGCTAGTTGAGGCAGTGCCGAAGTTGAATGTAATTAATTGGCATTTGGTATCTAAGTCCAGCACTGGATGTCCTTAGAAACAACATCGTAGTCAATACAGGATTAAGTCTGTGTTGACTTCGGTTCTGCTGTTGGTTTAGAGGGGCCACCAGATCATGTCTCGGTACTGGTCCAAGGTACAGCATATAAAAGCGGAACTATCTGCAGCGTCGGAAGTGTCCACGGAGGTAGCGTTGTCAGTGAGACCAATGGCATCCACATCAGTGATAGTGTATTTCCCACATTGCAAGTCGTTTGATATGATAATTTTCCATACATAGGTACGAACTGCTCCCCATACAATGGATATACAGGCATAGTGATCAGTCATCATTTATCTCGAAATGTTTACAACACACGTTCTAAATCCTGCCCATTGAATTTAGAAAAATCATATACATATCAAATCAATTAAAGATTTAAAATTTATGGGAAAGGGCAGTAAAGATAACGAATTTTATACGGAAATTACATGCATGACTTTGCACCATGTTACAAAAGATAACTTAAATAGAATTCAAGACAAGGTCAAGGGAAGAGTTGAACTTATATAATATGGACCGAATGTGAAGCAATTAAAATCGTATTGAGCTGCTAATTACAATGAAGTTAGATAGGTTAAATGCAGACTATTCTTGTCTGATAAAGATGCAGCGAGATATAGACAGAAATATAGCTGGAGTATACTTCCCTGTTGCAAGAAATCTCAGATGATGGAACGGCGGAAGTGGATTTGGTATTTATAAGGTCTTGAGATGAGTGCGATTCAGATTAGGAACTGTTTGCATGTATGTAAATTTAAAAGCATGTCATCACTTTAATTTCTGTGTTGTGGTAACTAAAGATAAAGTTATACAGATATAAAACAAATGTTCCAAACAACTTTATATAAGCCCGTCTGTGTAAAGGTAAAGGTGAAATTTCACAAGGTTAAAGGTACAAGGTAAACAATGGAAAATTTGTAAAATAGATATTAACGAAAATATCAATGTACAAACACAAATCTTTAAACAATAGGGTCAAAATTAATTATTTAAACTACATTCCTTGAAAGAGCTTAATTTGTATTTGGTGGTGCACGTTACCAAAATTCAATGATGAATAAATAAAGGAAATTTGTCTCACAGAGTGAATGCCAATACACACAACCAAAACGTTTTCATTGTCAATGGACACTGGCAGGTTATGAACTGTGAGGTTCATCTTCAGAAGGAGTGCATGAGTCAGGTAGATGTGAACCTAAGCGATTGGCACATACCACTTCATCTCTGCAACTTGTTCTATATGAGACATACCACTCTCCAGTAATGGGCTTTTATTGTAATGTTCCAGTACCTGTTTTCAGAGATTTAATTCAAAATATTTTGCCAATTATATAGAACATGTTACTTTAAAAGTATTAACTAATGAATTTATACGATTTGGTGCCAATGAATATATTCAAAGGGATATTTCGTTTACCTTCTGTTCACCTTGGTAAACATGGTTTAAACAGTTCTGTTCTTAAAACATGCCTGGGAGTATGTATTTGTCAGGAACGTGACGTACGTCTAATGGACCGCGTTAGGGTAATGTAGTTAAAGAAGAAATCTGCTGGTGTGTACATCTTGTATTATCATGCTCAAATAGTCCAAATTTTAGTGCATTGTTGTCTTTCTTTCAATAGGAGTCAGAAGTGTCAAAACACCATTTTGTCTGACTATTTGCCCCTGTGTCAATGTTCAGTGTGAGATTTAATTGATTTTAGTATATAACTAATAGCTTAGGTTACATCCGTTCTGCCATTTCACTTGTGCGATGAGTCATCTGCACTCTGAAATTAAATTGTTTAATATTGGTTCAAGTTTTGAAGTAATAAAAGTCTGAACTTTAGTAAGGGCTTGGAGTTTCAGGTCCCAACCAACGAGGTTACCTTCCCGGAATAAAATCCATCGTGACTTATTGACACAAATCTCAAGTTCATACTAACATATTTTAAGGTTTAAAAATTTTATGCTTTTAAAGGACTGCTGTTCAAAATGATATGCCTTTGCTTATATCCAGTATCTGTATTACGTTAATAAGTTTAATATATAACGTCTCTCGGTTCAAACATAATACTTCAAATCTGTATAGACGTAATTTGCAAATGTTCATTGTTTAGATACTGAAGCAAGAGCAACATGACTGTGATGAGTATAGACTTGACTATTCAGTGTATATTTACATCACTATAATTATTATTAGGTATACAGGTATTGTCAACATGAATCAGACAAAAAGTTTCATTTATTTGACAATCGAAACATCAACATTTTCTCTCTTTGTGTCCCGCTCTCTTGGCTTAAAAGAAATAATGTATACTGCACATGTGCATTTCATCAGTTTCTAGGACATACATACGTACCTAGCAAAACAGCTTCATAAATCACGCCTGTATAATAGTCTAAACCCCTGGCTAGGCTCAAATGAAACCTAACCTGAAAAGAGAAAGCAAGAAACGCTCATTTTAAGTTCTAATTTTGTTCAGACAGAACTTGAAATAAAGCTTCATTGTGGTTTACATGAAAGACAAAAACAAACTTTCCCACTGACATAAATCTATTTTGTTAACACAAAGACTAATGTAAGGACATACTGCAAGATTCATATAATCAATGTATTGCTTTGTTGAGTTCCTAATTAGGCCGATTCAAGCAAACAATACAACAGTATACAAAAAACAGTGCTAGAGGAACAAATTTATCAGAGAATGGAAATTTAAGGGTACGTGTTTGCAAGAGGAGACAATTGTTATGACTCATGAGGCTGAGACATTTATGGTATCAGAATATACATTTAGTTTCCTCTTTCTTAAATTTATACATGAAGTTGAGCATAGAAGCGAACAATATATGAAAAATAACAATGTGGATAAGTTTGCTTTCTTCTCTTTACATTTCTTTTTAAATTAATGTATCAAGATAACTAGATCAAGTTGAAAAATCAACACTGCTTATTTTCTACACATTATCATTAAATGATCACATATCAGTAATATAAATAACATAGAGATTCATATGGAAATCTGTAACATAATAATAGATTGCTAATAGTGACTACATGACATATGATTTAATACCAAATCTATCACATGACATAAGATTATGTTATTTATAATCAAGGATACTGAAGCTGCGAACAGTCAAGTATAAAGTAGCACTGCATAATACATTCAGCAATTAAATGTACCTATATTTCTCTAACTTAAATCAGAATAGATTAGACATAAATATTTAAGTGAACGAAGTTAGCAAATAGGTCAACAACAATGCAAAGTCTGACTTGTCAGTTATTCATGTAGTATTCATGTAGCAAGATGTAGATTAGAAGAACGCATTGTAAGTACTTCCTTTAATATTGTAGCTAGATCTGTTTCTTATGAAAAAATATTGTGACTACGTATATGAATTTCATTGGCATACGTGATTTTGGTTTTGCTTCATCATGCTTGATTCACATTTAAAACAAATTCATGCTCCCACAAAAATCACAGCCCAAAAATCTAAGCTTAAAAAGTTCACAAATGTGTAAACAATTGAAAAAGCGTCTGGCCTGAAGCTTGAATCAGATTATCAAGATACAACTATGTAAACTAAATGTATTTTGCATTAATGGGGCTGTGCCTAATCATGATTAAATTTGTTTTGTTGCAAAGCATTTAATCACAATGGTCCAAATAGTTTCTTCTTTTAAGATACAAAAATCAAATATTAAATAATCGGTATAATCTCTTGAAAATCTGTTCAAACTATCTAAAATAAATAAGTAAAATGTATTTTTCCTAAGTTGCTTTTTATTGTGCAATCTTGCTAAACAAGCTTTTCTGTATGCCAGATGAACAGATAGACCTATATACAGACTGGCGATCTTGACTCAATCAAGACTCAATGGCTGTAAGCAATGAGACATAACACAAATATGTACCCTATGAAAAAGGTGATTTTATTTGTTCGGTTACAGTATGTGCCTACAAGACAACGTTATATAGGTGTTAATCATTACCTTTTCTGCCATGCCATATAATTCACAGTAAAGGAAAAGCAGCTTCAATTCCTCTAGACCTTCTACAGCTGCCTGTTGATTCTGAAGATTTTCGTCTTTCAAGAGCAGTTCTATTGATTCCATGCTACCTGCATGACGAGAAAAAAAGTATTCAATATTATCAAAAATAAATTAAAAAAACCAGGCTTGTGATAGAAAGAAAGTTAAAGAATACTGCTCCAGCAGGTACTATTTTGAGTCCACAATTGGTAGCAGAACAAAATAACACATTATTGCTCCTACTGGTAAAATTAAGTAAACATCACGACGAGTTAATTATAGAATGTACATAAGTACACTGGTCATAATAATTAGATTTGAAACAATAAGCGCATTTTATGAGTTAGCCATCTGTCAACAATGAGGGTAGTGATACAGTCTGTTTATACCACTGCTGTCTATCAACCTTAAATTATTCGTGCGAAACTATAACATGTTTAATTTCATTTTTAAATTAAAAATTAAAACCGTAAACTATATTGAAAATTTAAAAGATTACGTTTTAGCTTATTATCAATGTCATATAATCGCTGTTAATGCCTGTTGTTAATGTCAATAAACTGCGCACTTGTGCTTAATTGGTAAATTGAATGTTATACACATATCGGATCTACAAAAGAAAGAAAGAGTCAAAAATAGGTTTAATGAAGCATAACTTGTACATTTCCTTTTGAGCCATGAGCAGGCATATACCAGAACGATGACACCAAATTCCTTTACTGATGGAACTTACCCTGAAATTTAACATAATATCCGATCCTGTCTGCAGTTTCTGGGTTTAATCCTTTCTCATCCACCATCTCTGCTCGAACATCTTCCCAACTTGCCTGTCAAACGAGAAAGAGAAACCAATTTTTGGAGTAAAATATGTTTATTCGATAATAATCACCTGAACATTATCTATATATATATATATATATAAAATCAAGCCTGTTTTTAGCAAGAAATGTTCTTAAGTTTGTCTTCCACCTTCTTGGAAGTAGAAATTGGCAATATCCGCATGGAGAGACTGGTGTCAAATTATTCTTCATACTTCAGTTACTTTTCAAGCAAATATGCACTGCCTGTCTTGATTACAAATGTAAAAGAAGAAGGATTCGGATAATGTATCCATATTATTATCCAGTAAATATTATCAAGCAAACAAGAGAAAACTGTTTTGCTTCATAAATGTTTCCATCTTCAAAGATATCAACCCATTATAATACCTACGCAAATTCAGTGATACTTAAGTGGCTATCTCATTGTGAAGCTTAATGATCCTACAAGGTACCACGGAACCGCCCCGGTGGCCTAGAGCGTCCGCCTCGTATGCGGGAGATTGTGGGTTCGATCCCCTGCCGAGTCATACCAAAGACTTACAAAAATGGTACTAACAGCTGCCTCGCTTGGCGTTATGCATTAAGAGATTAGTGTTAGGACTGGTCGGCCTGGCGTCAGGATAACGGGACTGGGTGGGACATGACGCTACATGTCTGTGGCATGATGCCCCAGTGCTAGACATCACTATAAACTGTTACACTGCAGACATCGTAGCGACATCACTGAAACATTGTTAAGGCTACGTTAAAAATCCAAGTCACGCACACACACACACACACACACACACACACACACACACACACACACACACACACACACACACACACACACATGGTACCACGGACTGTTCAGAACATATACCATTTGTGAGACAGATTTGAGTTTCATAACATTATTGACAGTATCGACCAGCATCTCGGAAATCCCACGATTTTGTTGATATCGGTCAAGTTATTACGACTGTCTAGCAGCTTAAGAAAACAAGCCCCAATAAAAAAAAACTAAAATGAAAACCCCAAAGAAAACAAAACAAAAAGAAACAAGAAAATAAACAAAAAAAAAAACCCAAAAAAGTTTACCAGATTGATCTCGTAAAATCACAAACTCTGAAACGTCGACGTCAACAACAACCCTACCTTTTCCTATTTTATAGGATGATGTTTTTGAGATAATCATTTGTTTGACCTCATGAAGTTGATCTAGTTGTGTTTGGGTCAATTGCACGTGGATAATTCCATTACACTTTGCTGGGGAAAGTTTCAATTTGACCCCACCATCATTTTGTTTTGAGCCCTTTATTTTCGCAAGTTGCTTGGGTTTTGACTAAACTTAACCTTGTGATATCATATTGGTTTAATTGTGCTGTTTAATTACAGCCACTGCAAAGGTTCAATAGACGAGTCCATGACACGAAATCGGCCAAATGTGATTCCAACAACATAGCCTTAGCGAAGAATCACAGCATATGAATCTGTAACATGGAACAGCCTGGGGGACCAATAAGATAAGTTACAGGTGCATGAAAGTACATGTCGACGACGGACGGCTTAACCGACTTCAGATGTTCGAAGGAAAAGTAATGAAACGGGCACAGATCTTTGAATCTATAAAGAGCATTTTGCAGAGCTGTGACAATTGTTGCTGATGACCATTTAATGTTAGAGAAACACTAGACACTCTTAACTTTGCAAAAATTGTTGTGCTACTGGTTTGGTAGTCAGCCAGAGCTGCATCTTGAAAGGCCTAAAATACGTGTTTTGGTGGGCTGAGCTTATGTGGGCATTATTTGTTGTGTAAACAGCCCTGGACGAATTGTCTTTGTGTATGTGGTGAACGCAAGCGATGATAGATCTGACGCGTTTCCAGACTTCATAATCGACAATAAAAGGTCTTCTGTGGTCATTGAAAGATTAGCACATACATCCACGCTGTTAATATTGACAACACAACTAGACCAGCATTACTTTCGTCTCCATGCAAACGTCTCTGCAAAACTAAAATATGTGACTGAGAGGAATCGCACACGAAAACAACAATTGAAGTCCATGAAGTAGTAATCGATGCTTTACATAACAAAGTTTAAATTCAACTTTGTATTTTACATAGAGGTGCCGGCAGCACTAGGTCTGGCATCCGGCTCAACTTAATGATGGTTTAAGGGAATCTCCTCAGCTATACGTTGTTGAGTGGTTTCATTGATGATTATACTAACTGGAGCTGCCATTGCTTCTGTTGATGGAAATGTAAATGCTTTTGTGATGCTCGAGGCACTAATTGCCATAGTCTATCTCGAACCATTTGCAATCCAGGTTATTTAACATATCCATCGAAACGCCTTCGGTGCTATGAACGACTTACATTGCCTAGCAATCCTTGCAGCGCATGAGAATATGGATGTTAGAATATTTGGCGCGCCCGTGAACAATCTTCGGACAACGCCGACAACACCTTTTCCGTAATATCACGCTTAAGCGGGGTTTCTCGCGTTGACAACACGCACAGTCATAGATCGTCCACGTGTGATCATCACTGTATTTAAACAACATATCGATCTCAAATATACAGTTCTTTTGTTGGGGGTTCCACGCGCCGTTCTAATACGTCCTCACCCTGTTCTACACGAATGCAATCAAGATGCACCAACCGGTCTCTGTGGCATGGAAGATACACGGGCATTGTCGGCATAATCGAGGACAGATCACCCGGTATTACATTTGAATAAAACCGAAACAATCTGAAACCACGAGAGGCCGAGTTTGCGGAAGCTTTGCTTTTGCAAATACCATTGATTGCATCACAAGCGAGATTAATCTGAATCATTGAAGTAATCTGACAATATCTGGCACGATATAGCATCTAAACCATCAAGGTCGTGTTTTTAAGATTTGATTCTTTACATGAATATCATTAATATCTTCAGGCCAGGCGACGTACACTGCGAACGGTGCAGATTTATTCGAGATGGCAGAGCTGAGTTTGGGGTCGTGTTCGCGTATGAAAATTGTAGAGTCTTTTCCAGTCATGAATACGAGCTTCTATCGAATCTCTTCATCAATCGATTCCATGTCGTATACTGCTTCTATCTCGAGTGTGCGGGATGCCCTCGCGACGATTAATGTAGAGCAATCCTAGTTGAATTCTGGTTTTGTTAACCAACGTTCTCAGCTTTAAAGCAAGTGTTCTCTTAATATAATCCCACTTTTCCCCAGTGTCATATGTATACAAAGTAATGTCCCTGTATGTCCACTTGGTGCTTACATCATGTACGTTTGATGGTATTTTGAGTACCGCTTGTTTCCATTGCTGGTATAGAATAAAACGGCAGATACGGGGTTTTCAAAGATACTTCTGTATTAAATAATTGTTGTGGTGTTTTCAACATTGACTAGTACACAGGTGGAAGCGGCAGTGGAATATTCTCAAGTGTTGTTTTGACGTCTTGGTCAAGTACATGGTAATTGTACCAATGGTTTCTCCATTTCTCTGATGTCATCTCGGATTTCAGCAATCGCCCTGGTATGCTTTCATCGGCTTGCACTGTCCTGACAATCAGACCCGGTTGTTCTTCTGTTCACGTCATTTCTGTCACTTGTTCTGTGGTTTTCGTGTGGGATTTGTCAATGTTTGTTCAAAGTCCTTTGTGAGGTATACTGTTGCAAACTGTCTCGACTGCAATATATCTTTGAGACTCTGCGGCCAATAGTCTATGAATATGTTCAGCTGTTCGCGATAAGCTTTATGGCGTCACTCTCCATCCTTTGATAGGATATAACTGTAGGATCTGAGATTATATTTGTCATGCTCGTTTAAACTGTTATACAAAACACGCTCGTGTACAGACCAGTGTGATACGCTACCCGATGGAGCTGGAAGGAACCGTGAAGTTTATCTTGAGAACACTATACGTATCCCGGGTTATTCGCACAATCATATTCCGAAACTAATACCAACAGAACACAAAGGCCAACGAATTTTGAAAGGGCCATGCGCGTTACCACCATGACATAGCACCAATATGTTGTAGATTTATTAATGACCAGACTAACTTTTTCTTAAACACCGTTAGAGAATTTAAAAGAATCGTAGTGGGAAGTTTATTGCGGAATGAATGCTTTCGAGTCCGTCCAGGTTGTAATGGAGACACCTCAGCGAGCCACTAGGCTGTAGTTGTCCAAGCCGAAACGTATTTTTCCATATTATTTGGGAAAACGTTCACTGATGTATTCAAAGCTGTTTGACCGGTGGTTATCAAGAACCACAGAGATTCTCGATTTGCTGGGGTAAATTCTGAACTGTAGATTGCATGGACTGTGGGCCGCTCATCTGTTGCAGTGATGTGGCAGCGATCTCAAACTCTGGCATCATTCTCAAAATGGAATTTGACATATTCATAAAGTAAATGACCACGGAACATTCGCGACTGTGATAATGTAACTATTGTCGTATCTGTTTCACTGTAACCTATGTCGATTTGAAAACGAAATACCTTAAGTGAGTCCTGACCTACAGTCGCTCTATGACATAGGGCAACAATGTAGTGAAACTCGTATGTAATTTGTTGAGCGACTTGCCAAATATTTGATGGAACCTCAGAGATCGCATAGAGAAGCGAAGCGGGAATGTTTAAGTCCGCGTAGATGATACACGGGGATTTCATTTTCTTCTGCCTAGTTATTTTCAAAACATTCTTGCCGTATTTTGGTATAATCAAATGCTGCGGATTTTCGCTAATTCTACCGAAACTGTTGCGTCAGTATTGTACCTCAACCTTCTCACCTCAGATAGTCAAACTGGCTGCAGACTTATTCCAAACTAACACAGTAACAGCGATAACAAAGATAAATCGGACAAACTTACAGCTTGAAGTAACTTGTACAGGAAATTCAATTTGATCAAACTTTAGTTCTCCCACGTTTAATCAGCAGCAACAAAGGAGATTTTGGCTCGCCAGGTCAACAAAGGAATTGTGATACCTAGTTGTGCTGACGTTCTACGAGACTTAGTTATGCAAGTTATGCAACTGTATCATATATTCTTGGTCCCTCTCGGTACTTTATTCCGCGTTCTCGCGCGGAATAAGTTGTTTCACTGTTAGAATCTGATGTCCTTCATCCAGGGGAAGTTATCTCATTAAACGATTCCAGTTTTCAAGTCCTAACATATGTTTATCTTTCTCGTGCTGCTTTTGGAACCAATATTCCATGCTCTTGTACGAGTTTCTTGAGTAGATTCACAGCAGGTATGCTAATTTATTAGGGAAAATCATTGTCTAATTGCTTATTCCGGCAAGATACTTGTTAAAATAGTGTTATTTTACCGGAATCACAAACCGCAATCGCTTCAATATAGGCTTTTATAATATTGATTTATTTATCGTTTTACTATACAGATTCGTTGGGTTTGTCCAGGACGGTGTTGCTGGTAAGTATCGGCGCGCGCGATAATAATCGTAAAGAGATCTATATGGTCGGCAAAGCTGATCACACGATTTCACTACCATACCACATCGAGGGCATGGTCAAGCATCGAGACTAACACATGATGCGAGCAAACGTGAGTTACATTATTCCTAATATGACATGTTACGCCGCAGAGTCGACGTCCTCCAAGAATGCTTTGGATTGATTGCGTCCTAAAATCTTGAAACTTCTTATATGCACTCACAGTAATTTAATTTGTTGATTTTTCAAGCCGTCGCCGTTTTATCTCCTCATTGGTATGGCTGATATCTGAATCAAGAGGAAAAGGCAAATGTATCATATAAACTGTATATATATTTCATCGAGTACCAAATATATTTTGGCGTTATGGCAGCACGAATTTGCAGATCATCCCTTTGCAAATATGCAGGCTTATTCTTTTCGGAGTCATGAAATTCATTTTGAAGACTGGAAATATTTTTCTATGAAATCAGTCTTAGCCCGATAGAGATCAATTTACCTGTCACAGAGGCTGATGCCAACTCGAACACAATGAGACATTGTCCGTTTATATTAAACATGTTCGAGTACTGTCTTTTCTCCGTCAGAGTTTCTTATGGCTTCGGATAATTTCTCTCTTTGCTTGAGCTGCTCCGCTTTTGCGATTTAGTACATAGATTCATACTATGCCTCATGTAAGTCGGGTGTTGAAGCATTGATGAATTTCAAAAGCATGTTTGTAATTGATCTTCTTAATATTGTCCTTATTACCATTGGTGTATTCATTATCTTCGGTTAACGTCATCGATTTGAAGTTTTCTTCTACGCTATGATATAATGACTTTTTACAATTTTTGCTATAAGTTCAGCAAGGGCGCGTGGGCTTTTAATACAAAATAATTCCTAACTTGATTAATGTGTCAAGAGGGTCTGGATATATATCTGCCTAATGCAACACATTTTTCCGTTTAGGAAAAGAGTCATTTTAAGTTAACATTCCTTTGCCTATTATTTGCATATCCATAATTGGTCCCGTGTATGCTAAATGTTTAAGATCGCTTATATAGTGATGGAATGGTAATGTACGCCTCAAATATTGATTAGCAGTTCCATCAAAAAATAATTTTTTGTCGCTTTTTACATAGTTGCTCGATAGTTTGTATAAGACATGAAATGATCGAGACTGCTTTGCAAATGATAGTCAGACCAGATTGTATGCATTTCCCCCTTGTGAAATGAAGGAAAAAATAATTTTTGTTTTATTTTTTTAATATTACGTGTTATAGAATACACGGTCCTGCGACTCACTGCAACAGAGCACAGCGGTTATACTCATCCAACGTTTGTATATACTGATTAGTCACTAGCAGGGGCTGTATCAACATGACTGGGGCGCAGCATGAGCATTTGAATTGTGGAGCTCACGCCGGTTACACTCGTGTCCTGCAAAATTCCTCTAGAGAAAACATTCACGTAGTGTATTGAAGGAGTTGAGGGATTCGAACCGTAATTGGCCGGCTAAATGTACTTATGCATAAACTCGTGTTTTTGTATGTCACGTCGACAGAGAGTATATCGCGATCTTAGAGACTTGAACAGTATGATAATTGCGGTCGTGACATATGACCAATCACGGTTCGTACCGTGACGCCTCTTGGAGTGAATCACGCTGGTTACACTGGTCTGCAAACATCTTCAGTGGAACAATTTTCACGTGTGTATGGATTTGGAACAGTGACTGGTTGTCCCAATCGTACGCCACTATTATCAAACTATTATTGATTTTTCAAGTTTCATGTCACACTTTACTTGCCAACAAACATTTTACCTTTGAAGCGTAGCTTGTCCGTAAGAACAAATTTACTTCTCAGACAATATACATAATGGATTTTTACAATTCCATATAGCATGCCATGAACACATTTTTGTTTTGAGGCAAACATTAAAACTTAATATAACCTAATAATATCTGGAATGTATATCACTATCATCTTCTTTTGAGTTAAGGCTATGGCACTAACGGATATGCATGCAATCATCGTATTAATATAGCATGACATATGGGGTGACCTACGTTTATAATGTGGGAGTAGTTCTCTCTCCAAGTTTCATGAATCTAGGTATAAGTGTATTCATACAGGGTTGAAGGACTATTTAATCTTGAGCTAAATGCAGACCAAATAAACTAAACTATTAACATGTGAAAGGTAGATTACACCGACATTATTTTGATTGTAAGGGTGGTTTACTAATAAAGATACGTGCGATCATGGTGCTTAATAAAGAAACACAAAATTGAAGGAAAGTATATAGTGCAACGAACCTATTTGGTTGTGAGCAAAACTCAAAATCTTAACATAAGCCAGTACAATGCAAAATGTGGGGTCACATTCACCTTCCTATGCAGCAAGAGCGTGATACTAATAGATACATAAAATCGTCTAGTTGACAAGAGCTTGAGAAAAAAGAAGCAAATCAGGCACAACATTTAATCAAAGTCAGGAAGGCATGATAAATGTCACATTAACATACTTTGATGATGACAGTGTAGTACCCAAGATTGATCACATTTTTCACATTTCCAGGTATAACAGTATTCACACAGTTTGGAAATACCTGAGCTGAAACAAACATTTAATCAGGAATGTATAAAGGGTGTACAAGTAGTTGCAATGAAATACGCTCCAGAATGTTGTCTAAAACTCGGTAAGAAAGAATGCCTAAAAATCAATTAGAGTTTACATACGTACATGATGTTACCGGTGCAGATGTTAATGCCAGTGCCAATGATAATTCAAGAGATTATCTGTACAGGTGAGCAAAAAAGGAGGAACATTTTAGTCTACCTTAAGGAATGTTAACATATTGGTCAACTTTGGATACAAGAGTGTTACATTGAGAAAAATGCATCCATATATCAATGACCCAGCAGGCAACAGCGTGCAGGAGACTGTCGTAAGTAGAAACCTTACTCAAAGTGTAATGCAGCATTACATATGTTATATTTACTGCTGTTTAGTGAAAAAATCTGCCACTCATTAGCAACACAAAATAAACTTCATTTGACGCGATACCAAAACAACCATATTTTTTAACTGGAGCCATATAATACAATTATCATCATGTGTATTTGGTTGAAGATCAGAGACTTCTATTTTCAGGTACAAGCCGAAAAGTGCATTTTGTGTGATTTCATTTATTATAGCGCAATTATTGAAATTACATCGGTTCTGCACATCAGAAATCGTGCTCAGTCGATTTACGGCAGGTAGTAATTCGCTCATTCACAGAACTGTGATTAGAACTGTAAACGTTATACACAAAGATTCAAAAGTAAAATATATGTCCTTTTATGCATACTCTCTCGTAGCGTTCAGAACAACATCACAGGCAAAAATCGGCATCGTATCAATGACATCAATACATAATGATGGTTATTTCTGGCTGTGCAGCAAATGCTGATTTTAGAAAAAGAGACTAAAGAAAAAAGACATACTGCATTAGAAATGTTGAATATTTTCCATTAAATAATGTTAGAATGAGGGATTTCAGTAATACCTTGTAACATTTCAGATCATTGGTTTTATATTCTATTATGCATAAGTATGTAATACTAAACCACAATTGTATAATTTTTTCAACGTGTGAAAATCAGAGTGGGTTGGATTCAAACGTTCTCCGTAATGGTTAGTCAATGAATATTTCGTTTCAGATAGTTTGACCAAGTATATAAAGAAAGAATGATTGAAAACGGACAAATAAAGTCTTCTGATACTTGTGCAAACCTCATAAGTAATGATATTGGTTACCTTATCTAGTTTATCTACACTTGAGGATATGGTCCTGAATTTGTCATCTGGTACGCCACACGCAGCAAACATTCCATCCAGCAGCTTTCTGTGATTCACCTGTCAGAGTAAATGATATAGGATAATGAAAGATATTGTGCTTTAAATAAACAAATCGAAGATAAAAGTTGTAATTTGACAGGCATCTTCTATTATATATCATCTTTTTTTGTTGCATATGAAATGGTGGACGCAGTATTTGCAATTCCATCGCTCAAATATGTCAAGTTATCCATCCATCTGTCCATCGATTCACTGTCTGTTGGATATATATATATATATATTCACACAAGAATTTTAAGGATATAATGTCTGATTTCTGTTTTATGGTACGAGTGAATAAAGAAGAAAATGTATGACTTATGTCAGTTTTGTCGCACATATGATGCCGAGTGATGTTTCAATACAATTTGTGAAATCAAAAAATCAATAGTTCTTAGAGCTGTGTATGCATCATAAATTACTCCACCCTCCACAACTAGCTTGGCATGTCTTAACCAGATGAACATTAGCTGGAAAACTAAAGTTTCGAGATGGACAATCAGTGCTTGTAATTGTTCAGATTGATTATTTGGAATGCTAGAAATTCGACACATTCCATGTTTCAAATATAACATGGTGTGCAATAACTTTGGATGAAATGTAAAATACCTTTATTTGAATTCTGCTGTAGATAGCAACTTTAGGATAATGGAAAATACAGGCTATATATTGTCAGACTGATAACATTGAACATCTGATGTTAGGCACATACAATGTACAACGAATATAAGCATGCAATCCAAATTAGGATGAATTCCAAGAGTTCAAAATAAGGTATCCTGTGGAAACAAAAGTAAGGATGACATCAATCCTGCGTCATAACTCCAGTAAGTTATGTCGTGAAAAGATGCATTCAAACTTACTCAGGGTCTTATTAATCTAAAATCACATGCCAAAGTTCTATAAACGAGGACCATTTTGCGTGTGGTTATACTACATAAACCAAAGTTAGGTACATAGGTCATCGAGGGGCCCTATCTCTTATACATGATATTAATTTTAAATAAGTCACTCGTAAGACTTTGGACAACATTAACCTACCAAACTGAATCAAAATACGCTGAAGGGCTTTGTAACTATGGCGATTACAATCAACATTCCATGTGAAGATATGGAGATAAATATTAAACACAGCGATTGCAACCGCTACAAGAAGTGAAATGGACGGACAGAGTAATGGACGGACAGATGGAATGAAATGGTAATTACTTTAATGCTTCAGCATTGAAAATTAATGGCACTAACAAATTTTATTAAGAACTACATCGGTCTCTAAGCATCTATAATTGCTCAACATATACAAAAAATGTGACCAATGTACATTGCAAATCTGGTGACACGTTGTTCAAAACGTAAAGTGATATTTTTACAAATTACTTGTACATTTGTAATTGTATGCCATGGACGCCATGAATTCACTATTAATTCATGGATTACAATTTTGTTTTAAAAAATGGATTTCGTGATCGACACAGATCACGAATTTAAAGACTGGGTGAACAATAGTCCAGTTTTTGAAACTATGGAACTCCCTTTCTCTATCCAGAAAATATGCCATTATTAGTAAAATGTAGAAAAATATTCTTAAGAAAAGAATCTCAATATAAGTAGATCCACATTTGTTCATTAATCATACTGCAGACTGATTGTAAACAGTGGAGAGAGCAATACACATGCTGAAGAGAATGTATTGTTACCTTAATCTCGTAGTTTCCAAGGTCAAGGCTGGTTAGTATTTCTGCTACAATTTTCACACACTCTGCATCCGGTATCATCGGGTCATACTGGCCAGCAATGTCAAAGTCCTGCAAACCCAACACATAATACAGACACAATCAATAAGTCGTGCTCTCTGTATCAATGTACATTGAACTCTGAATAATTCAAACTCCAAGGGGCCAAATAGTCAATTGACCTTTGAGGGAACAAAATACTTTGATTTATCAGCTACTCTTGATATTATGCACTTCATACACTAGCCAATAAAAATATATCTCCATCAGTAGTGTGACAATATATGTGTTACATAATGATTGCTGACATGATTGATAATAAGTCACCACAATCTATTCGCATGACTTTGTGCTGATATGACGAAAATCCAGTGTGTATGCGCACTCCAATGGATTGTTATTAATAATGACCAACACGCGTCCATACAAGGGAACAGTCATGGGGTATATAAATCGGTGATATATATAAATGATATCTCAGTAACCAATAAAACATACATTCTCACACTATTATGGTGAACACGGTTGTTTATTGTGATTTGATTTGCATGGTAATGTTGTGAGACAGGTCAATGTTATTGATTGTGGCTATACTTTAAATTCCTGGGCTGGTACATAAATAGGATCATTGAACGCCACTACAAAGTGTGAATATCTTCTCGTGCAGAGAATATTTTCTGTTGCAGATGATATTGTTTTTTAACTGGCAAAAATATTTTGTGTAAATCTATTTCCTTGGTATATAATGGCTAACATTTTTTACAAATAGATGAGTATATGGGTTTGAGAGAATTTATGGCGATATCTTACCGTGACAGTATTTTACCAGATAAGTGAACTGATCGCTACGTTGATGAAAAGATTAAACAGCTGTTTTATTCGAATGCATCACACCTTTTTATCAAAGAGGCCTAAAAAATGTTATTTGCGTTTTCCAACATAAATTAAAAATACATTATTACATTCACTAATGTAGGACTTAGTTTGGATAGGATGGATGCAAACTTGATGCATATTGTGCAAGAAAAACATAAAGGAGTTAACGTTGAGTATAGCTGAATGCTACAATGATGATGACGACGACGACATTGAGATATAAAGCGAAATATCACCAATGGTAAATCAATTAGACAAATGCCTTTTAATATTAATATAGTGATTGCATCCGTAGTCTCCAGTTCTAGTCGGAATTGCTACGAAATATCGTACAGCAAAGGAGAAAAGGAACAGAGCAATCACTAAAACATATTCTTAGACGCTATTACTGAAAACAGTGAAGCAAAATATTTTGAGAAAAGCTACAAAGCGCGCCAAGACATTGGGCTTCATTGGATAAAAACGAACACAGTCTCTTCTTGTTGGAGTTAACGCAATACTCAGTTTCTGGCCATTTGTGAGAATATTGGTTGACACAATTTTGGAAGATAATTTAATCGACTTACCAGATGAATCTTATGATGCCAAAAAATATGCACGAGTATTTGCAAAGTGTGTGGATTTTAATGTATACTTTTGATATTGAACTCCATAGTCATGATGAAAAATGTGATGCAGTTCAAACAATAAAAGATTTAATGGCATTGGGTTAGGGTTTCTGTCAATGACATTTGTTAGTGTTAGAAGATCACGACGGGCAAATCACTAGAGGAATGTTGTTTATTATTAATATATGGGCTCAAGAACGATAGTTCTACGTAAATGTGAGATATTGTTAGACCATGAAAGAATCTTAGCAAATTTTTCAATGTCAGGAGCTTTGTAAAAATAGATTGACGTGCAAAGACATAGAATCTATGGAGTCAGGATTCAAGCGGTGTAGTCAGGTGCCAAATCATCAGATGTCATTGTACAAGCGGCGGTCATTCATGAGCTGGAATATATTTTTAAACAGCATTAATTGATTTTGCCAATTAGTGAATTGAAGCAAATTATAATCAAATACCAAAATCTATTTGACATGGATTCTCGGATGATGCAGTATGTTTTAACAATTATGTTATACTGATTGCCAAATATATTTTGCTAATTAGTGTCAAATGCAAACTTATTTCGCAGCAAATTAACGTAAAATGGAATGCTATCCATTGCAAGTATTTTTGTGACCCTGATATTGGAGGAGGAGTGCATAAGTATGACGTTATGTACGTCATCAGTTGAAAAAAAAATTTGATGATTTTGATGGCAACGGAGAAAATTATTTCTGTTGGGGAATACCCTTTTTAAATACATGAAATGTTCAATAGCATTGGAACTTAATAACTGCAAAGGTGTATACCATGGACAATATGAGCTATGCAACATAACATGTCATTATAAATACTTTATTGGATATTTCCGATATTTGTTTCTTACAAGAATTGTGGCTTCTCGACAGTGAGTTAGACTATCATCCGTACACGACGAGTTCTATGGATCAGGGGAATCGCTGATTGAATTTTCTAACGATATCCATACAGGTAGACCTTACGGAGGTATCGGGGTATTATACCGTAGACCTCTCGCAAGTATTATAGAAGCACAACACCTCGATGATCCCAGATTAATAGGTATTACTATCCATACGGGGGATTCCTCCTTGGTTTTTGTCAATATCTATTTACCTTGTGATCTTGCGGAAAATTTTGGCGAACTTGTAGATTATTTGGACAAAATTAATTCTATTGTAGAAAATGTTAATACTCTAAATGCTTATGTAGTAGGTGATTAGAATTCTAATGCGCTCAAATCCACTCCCTTTGGAGATGAACTTCGCCTATTTTATGACGAATATGATTATATCATATCGGACTTAAAACTAATAGTAGACCACTCAACAAATCTGACTTACGTCAGTGATTCACACAATACAGTGTCTTGGTTGGATCATTGTGTCTCTAGACAGTCTGCTCATTCCGCTATAAGTGATATGAGAATACTTCACACCCTAGTAGGGTCCGACCATCGTCCTACTTTAATGTCTATCAAGACGGATTTGCTTCCCAGATTTGATTCTTGCCCCAGTGAACTCTTAGACTTGAAATACAACATCAATTGGTCAGACATTACTTCTGACGAGAAACTGAATTATACTCAGACATCTGCATTCTTATTAAACGAGAATGAGATCCCACATTGTGTTGCGATCTGTAAGGACCACGGCTGCACTAATCAGGTGCACATGAACCAGATAAATAGATTTTACACTGATATGGTAAAAGCTTTGTCGAACTAAGGTGATAATTTGACTAGTAAATCCAAACGTGGCCAACGGGTTATACCAGGCTTGAATGACTGTGTCAAAGAACTACAAGACTTTGCACGAAATGCTTACCTTATGTGGCGTGATAACTGTAAACCTCGTCACGGCCATCCCATTAACCAAATGCGCCAAACAAGAGCCCAATTTAAGTACCCTCTTAGATTATGTAAGAAGGAGGAAGTAAAACACAGAGCAGACTCGCTAGCACAAAAATTTGAAAATGTCGACCAACGTGAATTCTAGAAGCAAGTTAAACAAAATACTACGACAACTTCCAATAAGCTACGAATTTGCATTGATGGGAACGATGGTCCGAATAATATATGCAACATGTGGAAAAATCATTTTGAAGACTTACTCAATAGTGTTGAAAATGAATCGAATAAGATGCATGTGGTTTCAGCATTGAATACCCATTCTGCTCGTATTGAGGTAATCACATTATCTGAGATCCAAAGTGCAATTACAAGTCAAAAAGGTGGTAAATTTCCAGGATTAGATTTTTTATCTATGGAACATTTTAAATTTTCAGATACTAGACTTCATGTGCTATTGATGATTTTATTTAATTGTATGTTTGTGCATATCTTTGTACCAGATGATTTCACAAAAGTTACAATTATACCACTACTAAAGAGCAAAATTGGTAACCTGGCAGATAAAACTAACTAAATACCTATAGCTCTTACGACTATTATTTCAAAATATTTGAATGCATCACACTGCAAAGATGTGAAGTCATAATCTCCGATAATCAGTTTGGTTTTAAAAAGCAACATTCAACAGATTTATACAGATATGCCTTTAAGGAAACTGTCAGCTGTTATGTAGAACATGGCAGCCCAGTGTTTGCATGCTTTTTAGACGCTAGCAAGGCATTTGATAGGGTCAATCGCTGGACACTCTTTAAAAAGTTGATTGATATTAAAATATCTGTCTGCATAGCTCATACTTTAGTTAACTGGTATGACAAACAGTTGTATTGTGTGCGATGGGAAAGTGTAATAACCAGCACTTTCCATGTCACCAATGGGGTGGGACCAGTTAAATTGTATGCGCGGTCAGTGTTACGTGGGGTTTCGTCTGCTATCAAATGCGCTGTTTCTTAATAATTTTAGTTTTGCTGATGATATGTCATTGATAAGTCCTTCTATCACTGGTTTGAGGAAATTATTAAAGATATGTGAACAATAAGCATTTGAGAATGACATCATCTATAATACAAAGAAATCAGTATGCATGGTCTTTCAGCCAACTTCTTTCAAATTACCATCTCCTCCCCCCTGTACATCTTAACGGCATTGCTCATACATATGTCAACAGTTATACCTGTTTGGGTCATATTTTGAAATCCAATCGGTCGGATAATGAAGATATGATGAGACATTACCGATTTTTGTGTACTTGAACAAACATGCTTCTACGTAAATTTAAGAATTGTTCATTGAATATCAAAATTAGATTATTCAAATCTTATTGATGCACTATGTATTGTGCTCTTCTGTGGACAAACTTTAGTGAATGTATGAAAAGAAATCTAGTTATTGGTTATAATAATAGTCTTCGTTTTCTGTTAGGTCTTCCTAGGTGGAACAGAGCCTCCAACATGTTTGTAAATTATAATGTTTTCAGTTTGGATGAAGTAATGAGAAAGTATGTATTCTCAATGATGACAAGAATATCTAATAGTTAGAACTGTATATTGAAATCTCTTTTGGAACTATGACATTCATTTAAATTCTCGTTTTATTAGTAGATGGAACAAATTACTTTTTAAATGTACCATTTAATTTCATTCTTAACAATGCATGGCGCAGTTAATTGTTGTGGATGTATCTGCATACTTGTATGTATGATATATATGTTCTTTTATGTTTACAATGTTTCTACTTTATAATTATATTTTAATTTAGAGGTATGGACTTTGTAGTCTGAAATAAAGAATTCTTATCTTAAATAACTTTATTCGCGTTTCTTTTTTGGCACAACAGCTTGAATATGTCTTAAATGTTGTATCGGAGCCATCTTTGCCAGCCATGCAGATATGTTTGCTATTATAATTGCGCTCGTCGAAGAAGATTTGCTGGCATATGATTGGTAAAACATCCTACTCTTTTGAGGAAACATTTACATATGTAAATGAAATAATACTCAAGATTGAAGAGATGCAGTTTCTGATCTTGGTAGAGTAAACATTTCTAAAACTATTTATCGACGAAATTTGCAATTAGAGAACGCATTTCGCTTTTACATAAAAATCCCTACTGCGATTCAACTAACACGAATCGCGCAACAGCGTGGAATACGAATACCAAGCCATATGCGTAAAGTGGACATACTTGCGTTATAAGGACCCATAGTTACACCAGGTCAGCCACAACCACAACTAGTTATATCGGATTATACACACCCATTATTAACGCTTAATCAAAAAAGATTCAACTTTTGTTGGTTTGGGATGGTTAACATGGGATCGGTTGTACGTAATTCCACCGTCAGCTAATGATCAACAGAGTGATGATCTCAAAGATTTTAAGGTGGTGCTTGATGACAAGTTGTTTAGTGACAGTTCTGCAAGAGAACCAAATTATCTATTAATTTCGTTTGCACAACCGATGAAGCTTTTGCCATTGTAGATATTGGTTCACATGCAGATAATCTTGTTTGTGTACGACAAAGTGATGCTTGAAAACCATGGTCAATCCAGCAAGAATATGTTCACAAAGTCGACACAAAGCACCGATGTGATCTATTAGACTCAATGATATGCACACATGTTTAAAGTAATCCTAGAAAACTGTAACATGTTGATGATATATCGAGGTAGTGACACGCATGGTCTTGCAAATATTTACTGGACTTGTGTTGCCGACCCATCGTGGGATGAATTTCATGATAGTTTGCTGCAATCACTAAGCACTCGAACAAATTTCACAAAATTAATTTGACATGTCGACGCCAAGAAACATATCTTGCGGGTTTAGACGCTACAATTTAACAATCATGAGATATAAAAAATGATGCTTTCCACCAGTGATGTCAAAGAAGAATATCGAAAGCGACGCCATACAGCTGCCACGAACTGATTCGTAATGATATAAAAGACCGCAAAATTGTCAAAGATACGTTACAGTCAAGTCAAAGTGTCCGAGAAAATCTCACAATGGGCGTTTAACAAACATTTGCATCGATAACTAAACCCACAAAGGAAACTGAGGAACGTACTAAACGTATTAAGAAGGCCACAAGAACAACGGCTGAACAAGTGTCAGCACTAACGGGAACAGAAAAAGATCCGGATCTAATTCGCAAAATAGCTAAATAGCTAAGCCACTAGTGCAATTGCAAAGACTGTTGAACGCTCACTAGCGGCAGTTGTTCGAGTCAAAGAAGACGTCCAAGAAATTAAAAAGATCGCAGAAGGTAACTTCATCAAAGAATTACTACGAAAGCTTCCATCTCCACCACCCGCATATTAGTCAATGCTGCAAACAACAAATATTCGAATGAATATGATCGCGGATCTTTGAAAATTATATATATATATATCGGTATTTTTCGTCCACAACTAGTGAAATTTGTGAGCAATTATGTTAAGTTAAACAATTATATGAGAAGCAACAACGTGTAAATGAAGATCATTGGCATATGACAGGCAACAACTAAAACAAAGCGTACGCAGAAACAATAATGTATATATAACTAATACAACAACTTGCATATGAGGAAAAACATATACGAAAAACACAACCTAAACCCTTGTATGAATATGACCCTGAACTCGAAGAATTTGCCCTGGATATAGAAAAACAACCAAACGAAGAAAAGGTCTTGGTGGACTATGTGTGCCTCGCGACCATGGGGATCTATTTGATACACACGTGGAATCAATGCGAGCGGACAACAACACACTAGAAGTCATTATTGTTGCCATATCGTTATTTCAGCGATTGCTCACCAACAATATCATGGACCGGAACAAATTTCGCACGTTGATGCATGAATTCACAAAAGATATTGATGAAGTATATTCCAACACTAATGATCTGTTCTGATGTGATTTAATGTGATTTGGCCGTTTCATTATTTCTAGCCTCGTGAGTAAATAATTTTCATTTCTTTACATCTAATTTCGTATTCCATAACATGTTAGGCTATCTGAAGAGGCAAATTGCAAATGAATTAAGAGTATCGGTAAATTTTGTAGTAATCGGGGTCCAAGAAAAACGAAGTTAGACATCAGCATTAACAGTTACGATGGGGGATGGGCGGGAACTATCTCCCACGAACCACCACCCCTCACTTCGTAACTATTTGTGTCGGCGTCTTCCATTGTAGGAATATGGGTCCAATCGTAATAATGTTTGTATTTGTAACCATTCCTTCCAATCCCTATATCTACTTACCTATGGTTTTAAGTTCAGCCGCAGTGAAAGACAGAGATCTAGATTAGATGCGACCTATTTTCCACAGATTTAGATCCGATCGTGAAAGAATGAATGATTTATTTTCAGAAAAATGCATGTATTTAATCCGTACAGTTTATACAGAAATAAACGGAGCTCGGTGTGATCACATGGTTACATTCTATCAATGGAAATGTTCGCTATATTCGCTTATTAATGCAATCACCGTTATGTGGTCCTAGATGATATTTGCAGGTTTATCGCATTATCAACACTTGTTCTGCGTATTACGGGAATCACGAAAACGATAACCCATCATAGGTGAACTAATCTGAATTTATGTCGGAACTAAATCGATAGTAATCGGTGTCTCTGGTGGTGCTTGAAACATAATTTCGATACTTTTACATTCATCAGTACGTGTTTGTTCAAACCTTTTTGTAGCAGCACAATAACGTCTCAATACGATTGGTAAACTATGCTTGGTGGCTATTAAGGATACAATAATTAAAATGGCCGAGTTCAAGACTGTATTAAGGGAAATGGGCATTCAGGGACAACTCTGAGAACAAATTAGTGTGAGCTGATTTACAGACAATACAAACCGAGTAATGTCCCTTAAAATCGAAAAGTATACAAATTCCCTCCCAAAAAACTGTCATGTAACATTCTCCAAGATACTTACCATAGTATTGTGCAAATGTATGTTTTCTTGGTTACTGGCATATGGTTGATACAGGTCACCACCTTCTATGGCCTATGAATGTTATCTTGTTTGGTCTCATATGGATCGCTTTCGTGATTACAGTCTGTTAGCGTGCGCATACACATGCGATTTTTGTCTTATAAGCACAAACTCATAGAGAATAGAAGACGGTGACCTATTATCAACCAGATGTCAGTACCCGCTGTCCAATACATATATTCTCGCACTACTCAAATATATAGATTGTTACTGAGCAGCAAACATTATCTGACCCTTTCTATTCTTTCCGCTAAATAAATTACTTTGCTAACAGTTCTTCGTAGTCAAGATTGCCATGTACGCAAATTGTCGCTCAAAGCTTAGCAGACTGAATATATAAATTCCATCCAATAGCTTGGGGTGAATTCTGCTGAGTAGTGATTTTCAAAACAATTATCACATTAATCTGTTAGTGACACATCGGCCCGTGCTTTCCCTAACAAACTTATGATAATTCAGTCGTAGCATCTAAGACAGATGCATTGTTTCAAAGTATTTGTTAAATATGCAAATGCTTGCAACAAAGATGTAAGGTTATATAATTAATTCAAGTCTTAACAGGAATTGAAGCTAACAACATTTATTTTGCCTCAAAATTAGCTTTTCAATATGATGTCTAATTTTTTGTAAAATTTATTAAAAATATTTAGAGGAGACACAACAAATTCTGATTAAATAGAAAACATTGTTTTATCTAGTTAAAAAAAGGTACTAGAAATAGTGTTATTTTGAATTCTGGATTTACTACTGGCTTTTTGTTTATTCAAAGTGACTTATTGCCACGAAAATATGTAACACATAACCAATGGGTATTTCCTGCAAAATTGGATGGTCGTACTTGATAAGGTACCCATTTAAGTGTTGGAGGATGTTAATAAACCCTCTTATGGTTTGCTATGTGTTGCGCATGCGCAATCGGGAAAACCGACACTTCTGTTCATTGTTTGAGAAAGTAACAACGTGTAAATTAGACTCTGTCCCCACCGTAGTAAGCTTAGTCCCCACATTTGTATTCAAATACACTGTTGACTTGACTTTTTAATTTTACTTTATTAAGGTCCTGATCTGGCAGTTAAATAGAGAACCAAACTACAGACAAGTTCATGTGATGATATTTTGTGAACACATTACCGATATTTGGCTGCTCATAGAATGTGTGTAACATTATTGTGCTCCAAATGCTGATATTCGCTGTTTTCACAAATAAGTAACTATATTTACAGTATATCAAGATCGATCTTTGGTCTGTTTATTAAGAATATCCTGTGCCAGTTGTGTTTGTTTGTGCAGGATGTCTGATGACATATACATATGTTTATAAAGAAAGTCCAGTGAAACAGATGTTTTGTTTTTGATGTCTTGAGACCCACGTATTCGTACTTATTAACGATGTCATTATTATTAAGGAGATTCGGTCACACAGTTGAAAGTTTATTAAGAAAGATATCTGACACTTATGTTTGTTTAAAGTACTTTAAAGCATAATAAACCAACCCTTCAGCGAGGGAAGGGATAAGACCTTTTTGAATTGTTCGGGTATGGAATTAATGCATCCAACTACTTCTACAATTGTGGAGTGGAACAGGAATTTTCAGATCAGCTAAAGGGACACTCCAGGACTTACACACTGGTAGAATTCTCTGAACCTTCCCTTGGTCATAGCTGGGTTATCTCTCCTGTACACCTTGGCTATGTGGTATCTCTTGATATTGGCAATTTTGTTCATGGCTAGATAACGAGCAAATGGAACCTACCCATTAGTTAAGGCCAATGAACTTGATGAATGCATCTTTCAACATATATTTACTGCTTACGCATGGTATGGACTCTGTAAGATAATATTCTTATAACATAAGAATTTACTAGGCAAGAATTTTGTTACATATGAGAAAGCGGATAAACAGTTCCGCAACAGCATGCATCATCCCTATTTTATTACTTTGTTTTATGTCATGAACACCAGGCTCCAAGATCACAAAGACAGGTTCGAGCCCAAATTCAAACTCAAATCTAAATTCTGATGGCAGTTTATGTAATGTGAACTCACTTAATCAAAGCCAAATCACTAGTAATCAAAAAGTAATATTCTTATTACATTCAAAGAGTAACGATATAACGTAGTTAATCTGCTCCAATGTGAGAATGGCACTCATTCAGTCGAAGGTCTTTCATCATGACATGTTTCATATTACATGGGGAGAATAGTTATAGCCTCCATTTTAATAAGTTGTAGTTAATTATGCTTACAATGAATTTTATTATAAGGCAATCTCATATAAGGCGCTACACTAAATGGCTTCCATAAATTTCATTGTAATGAGGGAGTGATATATCATGTATTTCATTACACTGGTCAACAGTGAAATCATTACTGACTTGAAAAGGCCCTAATCTGTAGTATTTTGGTGTGCCGAACACGAATATAACCGTGAAAAATTTGTATTGGCTCTCGTTTTGAAGATATTCATATACCTCATTTTCTATGTTTCACTGTGTAAATTTCTCCAGTAGGACTGCAGCAACATCCGGAATAATGATGTAACATTGCATAATACCATCATGCTCACATCATCCACAGTTGATTGCATCATTTTCTGATGCAATGCAATACTAATGCCATGCGGCTGCTGAAGTAGGTTGACGTCAGCAGTGTACTATACATGTGTAGGCCTATTATACTAATGCCAGGCGGCTGCTGAAGCTGACGTAAGCAGTGTACTATATAAAGCCCAATCAGATAGGTTCAGCATTTAAAATATTTTAGACGTTGTGCGAGACAGTTCAAGCTACTGTTACATAAAACTTATTATTTTATCCATTTACGTACAATAAAGAACAGTAATGCCTCGAAAGTGTGTTAATACCGCGGACAATTTTTGCTATATTTGTGGGGAAGTGACATTTGCCAACCAGAAGAAAAGTATCAATTCTCAAGTGAAGAAGGCATATCATCTTTACTTCGAATGTAAGGTTGGTGACCAAGACAAGCCTTGGGCTCCGCATATATGCTGTGCTACATGTACAACACAGCTTTCACAGTGGTTGAATTGCAAAAAGTCATCAATGCCGTTTGCAGTCCCAATGGTGTGGAGAGAGCCAAGCAACCACCTAAATGACTGTTACTTCTGCTTGGTTCCTCCTCTTTCCGGCGGAATAACGAAGCGAAAGAAGTCGAGAATAGTCTACCCAAACATTCCGTCTGCATTGAGACCAGTTCCACATGGTGAGGGACTTCCTATTCCAGAACCTCCAGCAGAATATTCTCTTGATTCATCTGACGAAGACAAAGGTGAGTCAACCTGTTCTTCTCCTGGTCCATCAGCATGCAGTGATCCAGATTTTCACTGTGGTGCATCATCAACCCCACACAGAATAACACAGGAAGAACTAAATGACCTGATTCGTGATTTGGACTTATCAAAGAACAAGGCAGAATTGCTAGGATCAAGACTCCAACAATGGAATCTTCTAGAAGAAGATGTCACAATTACTGCATATCGAAAGCGCCACCAGCAATTGGAGCCTTTCTTCAGAAAGGAAAGTAATCTGATATTCTGTTCCGATATTGAGGGCCTCATGAATGCTTTAAAAATCACTCATGACCCACAAGAATGGAGACTATTTGTGGACTCTTCGAAACTGAGTCTCAAGGCTGTGCTTTTGCACAATGGAAACATTCTTCCATCTATTCCAGTAGCGTATGCTGTCCACATGAAAGAGACATACGATAACTTAAGGCAGCTACTGAATTCCATTGAGTATAACAAGTTCAGCTGGCACCTCTGTGGTGATTTGAAGGTAGTTGCCCTTTTAATGGGACTGCAGCAAGGATATACAAAATACATGTGTTTCTTATGCGAGTGGGATAGCCGAGCAAAGGAAATGCACTTCATGAGGAAGGAATGGACTCACAGGCAGAATGTAGCCATTGGAGAGAAGAATATCCAACACCCAGCTCTGGTTGAGGCTCAGAAAATCTTGCTACCACCCCTTCACATCAAACTAGGTTTGATGAAGAACTTCGTGAAAGCCATTGACCGGACTTTGCCAGCATTCCGATACCTGCATGAAAAATTCCCTCGACTCAGCGAAGCAAAGATTAAAGAGGGAGTTTTTGTGGGTCCTCAGATTCGAGAGCTTTTCAAAGATGACCGGTTCAACAACTTGCTGGAAGGTGACGCGAAACAAGCATGGAATGCTTTTCGCCTAGTTTCTACAAACTTCCTCGGAAATGTTAGGGCAGAAAACTATAAGGAACTAGTAGAAGACATGTTGATGAAGTATAAGAAACTTGGCTGCAATATGTCTCTAAAGATTCACTTCCTTCATTCCCATTTGGATTTCTTTCCTAGCAACTGTGGTATTGTTAGTGATGAACACGGCGAACGTTTTCATCAAGATATCGCAACAATGGAACAAAGATACCAGGGAAAATGGTCCACTACAATGCTGGCTGACTACTGCTGGACACTCCTCAGAGATGCTCCCGAACAGCTGTACAAGAGACAGGCGAAGAAATCTAAGATGTAGTCAATGACTTGATTTTTTATAGGTAGGCTATTACAGTTGACCTTTTACTATTGGAATGCATTTCGTTATGTAAACATTAATTTCTTGCAGATTACAAAAAAACTAGAGCCAATTTTGCAATTTGACTGTCATATTCGTGTTCAGCACATAAAAATTGATAAGAATTGACTAATTTTATTTCAGTAACATGACTTTTGTAAAAATTTGTTGTCCAGTGTTATCAGACAGCCTCAGTATACGGCGGATTTCTATATTGCTGCAATAGACATTGTTATACTGTTGAAGTACCGTAGCATTTGTTTCATTATTAGGTGCTCCCACTACAATGCAGTATACTTTATAGCTGCCACGAATAGTGATATAATGAGAAAGGACTGTAATTATGACCAACATTTTTAAATATAATAATTTAATAGATTAAATTTTAAAGTAAATAACCCCAGATATATCATTTTAATGGATTTCATGTTGTTCTAACGAGCGATACATTTACTGACTGAATATAACCGTGATCCGCCTAAATATAAAACAGTAACACACTTTTAACAGAAATATAGCAACACACGAAAGTACTCTCAAAAATCCATTTTGTATTAAACTTATTAGAAATGACAGAGAATCCTAAACATTACCTCCTCCGCCTTAACATATTGCAAGAACCTCAAACTTATGACTTTACATACAAAGAGACAGCACAACTGAGATATATGCAAAATCGGAACGTATTTAATTAAGCATGAATAAAGGTCACCACGACAGCCTCTGAGATGTTAAGTTGTATTCTTCATGACGGTACAGTGTCAGCAAAATTGAGCTGAATACAAAACAGACATACACGCTGGAGTGTCAAAAGAGGTCACTGGGAGAATATACTGACCATTATGAGCTGTACACCTCACCATGAAGATAGGTATCGACTGTCATGACGGCATATACATTAGTGAGCCAAATGTAATAACATAATTGCTGGTGCATGAAAAATAGGCTACTATGACCCGTGTTGCCGGCAGTAGTTGCACCCTCTAACATGAATAAACTCATCTTCAGAGCAACTGAGTTAAATGCAAAATCCAGACGTATAAATCGAGCGTGAGAAGTAGGGCACAAACGAACTATTTTTGCATTTGGCAAGTTGTAAATTCATATGCATTAAGCATCACGACTGAAAATGTAACAATGTCAGAAAAAATAATCTAAAAGCAAATACTTAATGTGACGTTTAGCTTGCATAGGTCAATAGGACTGGCTTTTAGTCACAATAAACAGAATCAACAAAGATAATCACACCTGATAGTTTAAAGCTAAACTTACAACAGTATCAGAGTAACTGTGTTAAATCCAAAACGTTAGCATTTAAACTTTTAACAAAAAAGCGTCATAAACATGATACCTGTGCCTCTATCCCACTTGTGATTCGCAATATAAACAAAAGCCTGATTCAAACATTTTTTTTTTACTTTGGAAAAGTATCCCTTTAATAGGATTCATTTAATTTGTAATGATATAATGAACCTCATCCATCGACAAAGTTGAAGAAACTTCGATTTTCAGGTAATCATATGCAAAAAAAGGATACAGTAAGATCATATCTAAGTGACAAGAGTTCTCCCCCTTGGTCCTTCAGGTCATATATCAGCTTCGAGTCTTCTCCATATTTCCCTGTGAGAGTTTCCTTTGAAGAAATGACGAAAGAAAATGGAAGTGGATGATAATATGTGAAAATGTCAATACCTCTGGGGTGCATCCAAATATATAAATATAGGTCTATCTTTGAATATGTATAATCCATGACATAATGAAAACTAATCCTATCGCCCAAAAAGCAAATACGAGCAATCATGCTTTATTTTTCCATCTCTGCATTTATAGAAAAACTAACTTCCGGACCATCCTTTTGTTTGCTTCACTCATTTTTACATGCCATGTTTGCACGTTTATCAATTCATGCATACATTACTATATACAGATTTACCCAGTCTTAATATATTTCATGAGCATATCAGAAAGTTTGAAATTGGATCAATTATAAGAACCCACACAACACATTACTTAACTAGGTATAAGTCAACAATGTTTAGTACTGGTTATATTTTCTAAGATTCTGCAATACATTTTGAACAAAAAAAGCAAATTAAATAATTGGTACTTGAAGTGACAAAAGAAAATCATAGTAACTCTTTTTGAATAAGTCTTTCTAAGAAGGAAGGTAGAGAAGTATGCTTTTGACCATTTAATAAGTGAACATTCCAAATTTGGATTACCTTCAATTCAAACACTGGGGTATCTATTGTTTCAGCTCCGTGACGCTTAAAAGACTTGATGATGGTGTCGAAGACTCCCTCTCTGATTGCCATCTGTTGGGGATTGAAATCTCTTGTCCCCTACAATCAAAGACATAAACATATTTCATTATCAGCCTCTGTTCCTCGGATAGGAAATGTATGCATCTATATTAATCTGTCATTAAACAGTTGAAACTATACAGTTTGGTAAGGACTCATTGCATCCGCCTTCGTACAAATCAAAATTCGAGATATGCGAACCAATCAAATTTGCTTAAAAGTAGGAAAAACGATCACAGATGGAAGTTGACAGTCTGAGAACAAAGATCTCTATAAAGTTTGATTTAATGACATATCATGTAACAAGCGCACCAAAAGAACATACTGCAAAATATTAACATGAATATGTGCATGTGAATAGAAGTAAACGTTCTTCAACGGAGCCGCAATTTTAGACAATGGCAATTAAGCTGTTTGATATTGAGAAGTCGTGGCCTTTTCTTGCGCCTTATCAAGCTCGTTCTATGCACCGACTCGGAGCAAATAACTTATTTTGTTTTGCATTTAGTATATATCCCATTTTTATATAAACATCTTATAGCTGTTTAATGTGCACGTTTAAAATGAACAAGGCATTTGGCGTTTAATGAACGATATTATACAATCCATCACCATGTACGCATCCAGGGCTAGGCCTTAATATCTAATGTGATCATGTGTTATGGACCAGAAAGGTCACCTTTTGTTATACTCCACTCACTGAACTGACGTTCTACTTCCAACAAATTTCAGAGAAATTGTACAGACCAACGGTAATTATATAGATTAAAGTGTACACAGAAAGCTCTTGCATTTGCTTTCAAAATCTCTACTTTTTATATTTTCATTTAAAACAAGAAATTATTGATCCATTCAACTTAAAGTGTTAATTTACCTTATCTTTTCAAGAAATCTAAAAATTCAGTCTCTTTCCAAAATGCGGACTAGATTTTTAGTATTCAGTTGTATATAATTAACAAATAAATTCTGAACAATATTGCAATATTGTTCTGTTTTCTTCTCTATTTTCTACTAAACGGTCGCAAGAATTAAAATGTACGCATAGAGTTCTCTCTGTGTGTCAAAGTAATGAAAAGCCTCAACACAATGTTACAATATGTAATTATTGTAAATCTGCATCACAATCAAAACAGCTGCTGCTCTATGCGATACGTCTACCTTTACGTTGCAAATGCTTTGTCAGTCTTATCGTCAGATTTACTAAACACATTCAATATTTCTGTACTTTTTGTAGACAAGTTGAAAGTACAGCCGCTTAAACTTTCTCCTTAAAGATATAAATCGGCAGACTATAGTTTTTAAACTCTGAAGCTGAAATGGTACTACGTTTAGTATTTTAGTTGATTACAGGGAGGGCTTATTCATCAAAAGTATTGATGTTAGTCCAATAAATGAAAGATGTTCTTGTGCAATTATTTTTCTTAAGTTCTTGGTAAGAAGACAGCATGCAAAGCGCCCACACACACACACACACACACACACACACACACACACACGACCTAAGTCTTTGAACAATTCAAAAGCAGGTTGAGTCATATGGATTTATTTTATCTTCCTTGTCCTCACATTTTATCAATACCTGTCAAGTTGTAAAACGGGTATCTTGAGAAAACCTATTTATCGAGTTCATAAGGTGCGCCTGCTGGTTCACGAAGCAATGTCATCTCGTACATAAGAACCTTGTTCACCGCAAATTGTTTCTACCCTTATAACGCTGCTCACACAAGAAGATAATAAAAGATAGAAACACTGGCTTTACCGTAAATATTGTTTATATTTTAATTTTATTGCATAGGGTTACAATAATATGTACTATTGTAAAGTGTAATTCAGAAAGCTTTATTATGTGGAACAGTCTAACATTCAATAGAATTTATTATGTGGAACAGTCTAACATTCAATAGAACTATAAGTTAAATACTACAATCTCTATGGTTCAACCGTGATTTAATTTCAGATTTAGAGTTGAAATAAATTATTTGGTTTGCAGTTTTACTTAAAAGTACCAATTTGGTACAATAGGATAAACGTATCAAACGTACTTAAATGATTGGCCGCTGTATAGTATAGACATACAAATTGCGCTTCTGTGATTAGACGGGCATGCGATTTACTTATGATTATGTACCGTAAGAAGTATCGTATCTTTTCCATGGTTGTTTGAAAGCTAAAAAAATATATTTATTTAAGATATTCAATTTATTCAAACAGAGGTAAGTGTATTTTATTTATGCACCTGCAAGAAAATAGTAAGAAAGGTACTGCGGTGTTCATCGTACTGACTGACGAAGATATATAGATACAGGGCCTTCATGGCAAGAAAAAAATTAGAGTTGTAATTAAGTGGAGGTTGTTTTCGCTGTTGTTGCTTTTAGCCGTACATTTAATACATTATTGGCCATATCATGTCGGGATAATGGGACTTAAATGTGTTTCCAAAGGACGCACAAAGGCATGCTAAAAGTTCCCTTAAACCCCAACAACTCCCGAAACAAAACAAAACAAAATGACCTATATTTATTGATATTTTCTAGCATTTGTCACTCTCAAAAAATTTAGTAAAATAAACAAGTAAAAATGCCCTTCCAAAACTCGAATCTGGGGTGACCGTATGGGATCCTGACGCCTTACAAAAGTTTAGGTTTAATGGATATATTGGCTTACAGTGTCCAGCGTGAATATCACGTGTACTTCTTTTCAAATATCCCATTTTTAATCTGAGTATTGTAATAGCAGTTTCACTTGCCTGCAGTTGAGGAAACAATTTCATTTGCCACCTATGTACCACCACTAGCAGTATTTGATTGAAGAACAAGAAGAATTGAAAGAGGACAATTGTAACAAAAATTATTTTGGAGGAAATGAAATAATATGAAGAAGTTATATGATAAAATTCAAAGAGAAAATATAAAGTATATTATGTTGCAGTAAAGGGATGTATTTGCTACAAAAACAAACTTATTGCATTAGCCACATTTCCGTCTTTGGTAGTCATGGGTAGTAGATCCGCAATGTTTCACATATACCATTTGGCAAATACAGCAGGCTGAAAGAGATTTGAGGTCAGCAGAAATATACATTCATCAGACTACTCGTTTTGTTTACTTTAGCTGATATTATGAGAAATAATTCACACACAATTGTTTTTCGTCAAATCAAGGCATATTACCTGTACATAAGCTATCCTTTTCTGTTATATGTGTAATCAGCTCTTGTTTTTAGTCAATTAAGTTTAATAGGGCACTTATTCAAAACATTGTTTTGGTAACGATATATGCCAATGGACGATATGGAACATATAAGCTGAATGTCCATTCTTTAGAAGGATGAATAGTAATCAGAAGAAACTGTGCCTTTATAATTGCATTCCAATATATATTGACCTGAAAATATTTGAACGAAACTAAATTTTAAAGCGGGTCTTACCTTGGGGCACTTGAGAACAAATTGCTGTGGCTGTGCATCATCAGCTACCTGCGCCTTCAGCTGCAATAATTCGCAAACCTCATTTGTTACCTGATCCAGATAATAAATAAATATGGAAAAAAAACCACTATAAATGCTACTTTCAATTTCTCTACTTCATTTTCGCAATAAACTTTTTTTTGTATTATAATGCTGCTAATCTGGAATATATATTGTGTACTGAGAATATGTACAACGTAATCACAGGCCGCAATAGTCTTTTCTAAATTGCATAAAAATAAGTTACGTATTAAACGACGTTTCCTACAAGATATTGTCATTTGTTTTACATTTTGTGCTAAAAAGCTAAAGTTTCAAAAAAGATTAGAGGTATCGCTATAAAAAGATTATATTTCTGAAAAGGTTAAAGTAAGTGCTTTAGTGCGTCAAAACAGGGCTCGAGGATAATAATTCACGACTATTTGATATATAACATAATCTATCAACAACGTTAATAATCATTGTCTGCTTTTCCTCCGTTTAAATTACAGGTATTATTTTCTTGTTCTTTCTGATCGTTTTCTGCCATGGTATAAAGCTTCAATGTATAATCTGACAAGTCGCAACAAGATAGTTACAACTGACAGCCCAACTTATACGAGACTGCTTTAGAAGTGCAGTACACGATAATGCTGCATTATACTTTGTATTCTACAGTTCAATGCACGAATCACTGCACATCTTAATCAATGTCGTGTTTGATTGCAAACTATGCCTTTAATATGCGTCAAGTTTCACTTGCTCTCTGGTGGCAGCAGACGGTACAATTGAGTTATGTACCTTCACGGAGTAGTCCTAAAGGTGTAAATAATTATTGCACTGGATTCAATCTAGTTTAGAAACTCATTGCTACAAGTAACTTAACACCAAGAGCGAATAGATCTCCCAGACCACTCTTCGTCACTCTTTTTGTTTTTAATTTTTTAGCATGGCTGGTAATATCTTCAATCACGGCAGAGTTTCATTTATTTATTCAAATTTAGTTTAATTTATATGTTCGTCGGCTTTTTAATTTTTTTATTTATTACTTTATTTCTGATCTACAATCGTCCATGCAATTGCTAAATATCGGAAAGGTACTACAGTAATCTACAGATTTACATAAGTCATTCACGTTTGTGCAGTTTTTGCAACAGTAATATAATTCTGTTTAAATGTGTCTAGAGACGACTTATAATACAAATAATATTTTATTTTCATAGGATACATTTATTATAGTAACTTAATAGATACGAGTAATCGACGTGTTGGTCTGAGTTCTCTTGAGCAAGGTGTTTTGAGTTTGATAGCATGATGAGTATAATTATGCAACTATTCCTTTAAAAATGATTATTATAATAGTGACACACAGATGAGAAGAATCTTTTATTCATACATAATTTGGTTAAATATTCGTTTAGATAGGCACACACAAACACAAATTTATTTACTTACACAATCACTCACACCAATGGACACATTCATATGTGAGTTGCCTCTATGCTTTTATGTGCAACTTTATTATAGAACTTGTGTATGTTAATCAGACTCTTTTTTATCCATAGATAAAATATTTGTCGGCTTTCCAGGCTTTATTTGCATTGAAATGCCCATTCATATGCAATCAAGGGCCATCAGTCTTAGAACAATCTTCATTACTGCGGGTGAGTGAACGAAACATAATACTTTTGAGGTATAGTTTGGTTCGCAGTCCAGTATGTTTGGTGACTATTATGATTTTTTCTGAAAAGCGTTGACCATATAACCATGTCTTTGACATAATAGGAACCTTACTACCTTCCTTACATCACGTGGCTGGAATCTTTCGTTTCCATAATCTTGGATTTGTTTAAAAGCATCTACTTTTGGTGAAATAATTTTCCACGCGTACGTTTCGCTATTATAAGATTCAATACATCATGTTAGGAATGCTGTAAGAGAAGTGATTGGCTAAAAAAGTATGGAACACCCAATATATTAAGTTTCTAAAAAATAAAGTTTCTTACTGATGGGTGGTGGTGATAAAAGGGCCTGGATTTTTTATCTAGTCGGAGTTTGTTTAAAAAAATCAATGGATATAATAGGTACTTTTCTCCAATATATCACATAAAGAATAGTTTTTCAAGCTATTTTGAGAACCGAATTAAAAAAACACCCAAACAATCCCGATGCTTCTACCCTTTAAAATTAAATGTTCGGTCCGTAACATATACAAGACAATTAGCTTATCTACAAAATTCGTATATTGGTATTCATTTAGTAAAACAGAGCACGAATTATAATATCTTACTTATTCTTCATTTACGACCAACTACACATCATAAGAAGTCAATCAATGCAATGTCCATGCAAATATAACCATTAATTCAAGATAATTAGTGATCTAATGAATTTTAGGTTGCCGCTGTGACAGGCATGTTGACTACCAGAATGGTAGCACTGGGACTAAAAATAATCATATGAAGTTGATTACAAATTTCCTATGCCGAACCTACCATCCATTCAAAAGGATTATTGCTAACGAAAGAGCGTACACTTAAGTGTCGTTCTACAATACATTTCCTACACGGTGAAGACATTTGTCATGCATACTGTGCTAAAATAACTTATGTTACAAAATAAATTAGATGTATTGCTGTGAAAGGAGTATTTTTTTCTGAAAAGGTGAAAGTAAGTTCTTAAAGGCATCAAAACCAAGGGTTCTAGGTTAACAATTCATAACAATTTGATGTGTAGCAATATCTATCAAAAGCCTTACCGAATCCTTATCCGCTTTTTCTTCCTTCAGTTTAGGAATAATATCTCCTTGTCCTTTAATCTGCTCTTGATTTACCTCCAGAGCATTTTCTGCCATGGTCTAATGTATTATGAGACAAGTTAAAGCAAGATAGCTACAACTATAATCCCAACGTACTTCTTTTACGAGCCTACGTTAGAAGAGCAGTAGACGGTATCGCTGCTTTATACTTGGTATGCTATAGTATAACGCATGAATCACTGCACAACTCAATTTATGTCGTGTTTGTGTGCACACCTTGTCTTCAATATGCGTCAAGTTTCACTTGCTCGCTGGTTGCATCAGACGGTGTTTTGAGAGTTACTTACCTTTATGGAGTAATCCTACATTTGATTCAGTCATAGTTAGGGAACTCTTTACTACAGGTAACTTCAATATCTGGGGCCCATTGAGCTTATAAACCAACATATTTATCGGTACTCTTTTTGTTGTTAATTTTCTGACTAGAATATTAACACCGTCCGTCACGACAGAGTTTCCTTTTTGTATTTATTTTGATTTGTTTTAAGTGGCGGATTGTTCGATCACGTACACACACACACACTCACATGCATAAACACAAAAGTAACAACCAATGCGTGTAGCTGAATGCTTTCAATAACATCTTTATTATGGAAATTGAATTACAATAAAATCCCCATCCCCCACCCCTGAGAACTAAATGATTGGTCCTTAACATCACAAGACAGGTAATTTATCTACAAATTTATAGCTAAGAGTGGAGCGCACGAAACGTAATGTCTAATGAGCAATGCAGTGATTGATTAATCTTCATAGGTTCCTGTTGAAGTAAGTTTCTTTTAAATGGACCTTGCCAGTCATCCATCCTACAGTAGGTTTATTCCTTTATGAGTAGTATCTACAATACAACTTAAGGCCCAAACATCATCATTAACAAAGTTTCAAATGTATGCTTGTATTATGATATTAGCCATGATATACAGGTTTTCAAGCCAATTCAATCTATTTCAATGATTGAAAAACATAAAAGGAATAACTCTATGTAGGCAAATATAGTCGTCTGTTACCCTTTGACGGCTACCAGTTGTGGCAAATATTTGAAAAGAAATAAAAAGGCATGGAAGTATTATACTAAAGGCTACGACTAATAACAATGTTTGCCACAAAATTAACACTAAATATCACTGGATGATAACACAAAACAGTTAATCAAAGCTAGATAAGTTTGCGTCAAATCACCACTTATGATCGACAAAAATGAGTTTCGTAAGGCGATTAAAATAATTAGAAAATTAAAAGGTGAAAATCTGAGACAGATAAATAATGAACTTCTGCTTTAAGAATTAAATTGCAGTACGCATTATTAGTTTTGTTCTAATCAGTTTACTTCTTCAGTTAACTGGATATTGCACATATATTAAGAGAGGTGAAAATCTGAAACAGTATACGAGATTATTTCATGTAGAAATCATTACATATTCTTGATAACTACATCTGAGGATGTGGTAATGATAAGTCTGTTAACCAAAAGAGTGAACAGTGTGTGTTAAGAGATTTTGGCAGAATCAAATTAGCTGAAGAGGATATATAATGCGAACTGGATTTTAGAGTATCTTTTTATTTTATATATCAAATACAAATTCAAGAGTTAGTAAAGTTCGTGAATGGGTTTGACGTTTACACTCAAATGCGAAAACTGTTCTTTTAAGGTAAAATACCTTTACCTGAAACACGTTTAACTCTGACAACAATAATATTAACTAACTATAACAGCAATACTACCTGATTAGAAAAACAATTAACAACTGTCAGTGTTAATTTTAACATTCCTACAAAACTTTTGATTACATTGAAACGTTATCAATGCATGCAATTAAGGAAGGAAAATACGCGTAATTGATGAACAAAGTCGCGAATGGAGATATTGGCCTCGCACAATTAAATAAATTATATTCCTTGCAATAATAACATTGATCTAAATTAACCTATTGGCTAGACATGCTTCTTTCTGAAACAGAGCAACGGATCAACATGTGCAGGTATTACAAAATCATCAAAACATTAGATCAGATATGATTAGTATATTAGGTACACATGTTCCAAAAAGAGCATCTATTACAAGGTATGTTTCAGCTGTCAAGAACACTTTCAAATGTTAATTGAGCTATTATCTTTAGGCTAATAGTCATAACTCTAATGAGAAAATTTAATATGATTTCTGCCATTGAGTTTAGATTTTGAATATATGATAGTCTATGTTATTGATCGTGACTTGATAGTATTGCCTAGTAAAATGATGGTGCAAAATCGCTTCATTGTTCGATATAAATAGAACTGTAAAAATAAATACAGCTAGCATTGAACACTTATAAATGGAGCTGCTGTGATAAAAATCCAATATATATGTCTAGCAGCTACTAATGAACTGCAAACTTTCAAGTGACGGACATATTTATTAAAACTTGTGTAGATAAGGAAGAAAAATTGCATTTCATACAATTAGAACTGCAACTGATTTCAACAGAACATGAAACATACATTTGTTTTTATCTATGTCTGAGGTTCCATGAGCTAACATATGTTTTGTTCTTTTTTCTCAAAAGCCCGTTTCCTAAGCTGAGAATAATTCCAGACGTGCCGCTTGTGTTGCTGCATGAAAAAAAAAAAAATTGCAAGCCTATGTATTAAACTAAAAAATGATTCACTTGGAGCAGAATCAGGAGTGCGAGTAGGATCGTGAGTTAGAGAAGGTGGGGCAGAGGGAGTAATACTATTAGTAAAAACAATTACTGATTTTCACTAACTTTTACATTGCATTATTCATTATTGTTTACAAAAGTATGTGTCAAATTTGACAATTGTCCAAATGGGTGAAATTTTGTTTTAGCATCCTAACGGTCTTAGTTACATCTTTTTTGTGACGATATCGTTATTATACCCTCTATTCGCTTGTACAATTTCGTTGACATTATCACTGGTTACAGCATTTATATTTGTACGTACGTAAGTATACTTGCATAACATAGTTGTTTTTATACTCATGAGTTTAATTTCTATGTATGTATGTATGTATGTATGCATGCATGCAGGTATGTATGTATGTATGTATGTATGTATGTATGTATGTATGAATGTATGTATGTATGTATGTTTATATGTATGTGTGTGCATGTATTTATGTATGTATGTATGTATGTATGTATGTATGTATGTTTATATGTATGTATGTATGTATGTATGTATGTATGTATGTATGTATGTACACATCTATCCCACTTTGTGAGCCCCACCGAGGCACCGACACACATTACATACAAGATAAAATTCGGTGACGATCTATCACTTAGCACGGTTGCATATTCCACATTGCGCTAGAATTACAATAGTTTGTCATGACTTCAAAGCGTGAAATATATCCAGTTACATTTGATCTCTTTATTGTTTATTCTACAAAGATCTCGGGTATTTGCAACTGATTTTTAAACACATAATGATAAATATTAAAATGAGGCATCCAGTGACTGAATTAGTTATATTACTCCTGTACCAAACTATCCGGGTATTATTTATAAGTTCCTATCAGGTGATTTTTTCTCCTCTATTTCCTTGCATCTTGTCTGACACTGTTCTGGGATAAGTGCTGACATATATATGTGAATGTCAGCATAGATATGTGTGTCCGTTTCTGTACCTATGTATCTTGTGTGTATGTCTACGTATCGAGATATAGCTAGCTGGTTTTGAGCTCTTGGATTATGTGTATATGTTCACCGGAGTATCAGGTACAATTTCTGTCATGCAGGCTAAGCATGTCGTATAGTGCATTTTATTCGGCCGCGTGACCTTGAGGATAGCAGACATGATCTTATTCAGACAAACTTATCATATTTTCTAATGCATGCAGACGTATTCAGTGTCAGACTATCCCAGCATATTGTACAGTTCAAAAAGGTGCATAACAGGAAGGTTAGCAGACGTGTTTGTAACCAGATGGGCTCATCTTTACATATAATGCGCCTTGGCTAGGTAGCCTACATTTAGGGTAGCAGAGATCTTAGAAAATGTCGACATGTTGTACTGTGCAAGCTGTTCAGATGTTGAAACTAAAGGATAACAAACATCTTCCTAGCACGAAAGCTCAAAATGGTATGTGCTGCAAGTGTTTTGTTTTAGGTGTATAACCTTTATATTATATGTCATATTGTATAATAGAAGCTACCCAGGGTCTCATCAGAAGTATAGCAAACGTCATTTCGGTGAGACAATCTCAACATCCCATGTGTCTAACAGTTAGAGTAGTAGACATCAATCTGCCAAGAGAAGAACATGATGCAAAAGGTGTATAGCCCGTAGGGTAGTATAAGTCTTGGAGAAGGTTAGAAAGGAAAGAAACTTTGAAGAAATGGAAAAACAGCTTGGTATAATAGAAAAGGATTTCAACTGGCCGTAGAATATAGTTTCTTTTATTTAGACCCTTTCGAAAATGAATGTATTTCACGGATTCTATTGTTTCCAGTTCGACCGTGTCAGGTTAAGCTTTGTTAAATCCAATCTAAAAAACAAAATTGATCCCTCCACTGCTCCTGAAGGTATTTTTAGTTTTGAGCATAGTTCTGTATTGATTACTTCCTGGTTTTCTCTCTTTCTTTGTTAGCCTTTTACTCTCAATTGTGTGTGGAGTTTTCTGTTACTTTGTTTGTTTTATTTTGGCACGATAGTCATTGATGATATTTGTTCTGTGGGCTTGTGAATCTTACGCTTTGTTTTGCTTTTTGTTTGCAACATCTCTTATCTAACGTACGCAGTGTGAGGTAAATTTACTTATGTTTGACTTTCATGTAAATGTATGAGTACTTGAATGTTATGAAAGTCTTGTAGACCGATCGCCAAGTGTCTAATTGTTTAGGGTAGCAGAGGTCATCTTAGTCAGACAAATTTAGCATGATATATAGTGTAAGTTGTCTATGTGTCTAATATTTAGTGTTGCAGACGCGAATTCATTCAGACAAACTTAGAATGCTACATGTTGAAAGCTGTCCCGAGGTCTAAGCATTAGGATAGGATACACCGTTTTAGTTCAACAAGCTCAATATATTTTACAGTGTACAAGCTGTCCAGGTGTCAACACTTTCGAGTTGAAAACATGATCTAAATCAGATAAATGTAACATGTTGTACATTGCAAGCTGTCCATACATCTAACCTGTACGTTAGCACACGCTATCTTAGGCATATTCAGCATGTATAATAGCATAAGCAATCCATGTGTCTAGCATACAACGGCGCTCAAAGGGGCATCCCACACACATAAGGTTGTATATGAGTGCGCCTTTGAAAAACTTAATTCATGAAAACATCCAGTACAGTCTCGCTTTTGCCATTTTAAGCAAGCATTTAACTGAATTGATCAATTGATAGGTTTCAAAATTGTATTTGTGTCAGAACTATTTGGGTGTTATAAACACTGCCGGAAGTACGTTAGTAAGGGTGTAATAGATAAAGCCATGCGATGATTTAAATAAATTCTTTTGTAAAATATTTTCTACAGCTCTTATAATGTGTGTGTACGTGATGTGCGTGTAATTATGGACTCATGCGCAAATATAAGTCAAAAGACGTTTGAAATAATTTATGGTATCAATTCATGTATGTATCAAAAATCGTGTTGGGGCTAAAAGATATTAAAAAGATTAGAAAGGTTCCATTTGTGATCTTGATCCCGCAGATACCTTTTTTAATCTGCAAACCACATACTTTTGTTTCGTATTTCTGTCCAAAACAGCATAAGAGCTATTATTCATAGCGATTAACAAAAGATGTCAACCACTAGCCTTGAATGTAGCAACCCTATCATGGTACACAATACACTCCTTATAATGAAAAACAAGCGTTCCAAGTAGAGTGTTTATACCGTACAAATTAGACTTTATTCTGTTTAGTAGCAAAGGTCTTAAAATTGTTTACAACCTATTTTTGAAATCGATTCAACACTAAACTGTGAAACAAAGATAGCAAGAAATATTCAATTTGTATTGTGTTATTCACCTTCGTATATTATAAGGTGATCCATTTAATAGACAAAAATAATAATATGCAAAATACACCAAATCTCAAAATTACAATAGTTTCCTGTCTATAATGTATATAATGTTTCCAATAGATAATCTGTTGCATTCAATATACATGCCTGATCCTGATAAATGAATTGCTATAACTTTCATTAAATTTGAATCCAAGGAGTTGATGAACATCTTTGTAAACATAAAACAATAATGTGGCAAGATTATGACTTCGTATTTATGTAGTTTTTACTTTTTTTACACAGCATTGTCTGACAGAGAAATCATATCATGTTCTAACATGTCCTGCTTCTTAACAAGATGTCTATTAAAACTCTTCAAATAAGTACGATGGAGTTATTATATTGATGTAATCCTCAATTAATGTTTACGAGCATAAATTGCCTCTCTAGCAAGCGAATGGTACAATGAATGATTTCAATATTAAAAAGAATTTGTACAAACTATAATATAATTAATGTACAAACACTGTACTGTTAATTAGCCGCATGAATATTGATAGACATACACACTTGTTACGGAACAAATAACACAGTTTTCTAATTTATCATGGCATTAGAATCTGAATATAGTTTTAAAGCGCATAATGTTAGAAAATTACATTAGATAATTGGACATATTGCCAAAGTGATACTTATCGATTTCAAGTACAGTCCCGAGTTGGCAGGGAGGCATACTGCGTAAATTGCTTTGACCTAGTTAGTCAACTGATATTTTTCCTACCTAATTATTCCCGTCGTTCTGGAAAAAGCTAGGAAGCAATAATCACGTTCACTGTTTATCTGTTGCTCACTCCTTCCATTCATAATGCAGTGTATTTCCTCCATGTAGGATCAACGGTACATACTAGAACATTTGTCAGGCGATTGAAGTTGTCGATAGAATCACAAAATGAGGTTCCAAATGTGATATGATACCAGAAGACTGGTCAAGAGTGTTGGATTGATTTTAAACAATCGTGACAATTTAAGTTTCGTACTTGGATAAGTGACAGTTGAGAATGTGTATTTGTGATGTCTGTTACATATTACTGGATGTCAGGATATTATCCCCTGGCATTTTCCGTGCGTGACGGAATGACGTCAACGGGTCACAAGATAAAATCATTTAAATGACCACTATATGGTTTTGCATAAGTTTAATGAACACGTGGAGACAAAGTCAGATATGCATCCAGTATAGACTCCTGCCGTTTCCGTTATGGGAGTAATGGGTAACACCTTAAGCCCAAAACTTAAACCTATGTTTAACTCCCCGAAAGAAAATAGACCAAATGGGAATGTAACATTGAGGTTATATATGGTAACATAAAAGTGGTTCACCGACAGTGGGTAAATTAAAAGTGGCCCAAAGGTGAATTTTTTACAGGGAACGCCACTAAAGACCAAAACGGTAATGGAAAATTGAGATTCAATGATAAAATTGTGAAAAGTGCGTGACTGAATTGAGGATAAGTGCCTGCTTTGCTAGAAATGCTTGATCTCAGTATTTCTGGAAATGGTACAATACCAGAAATTAACGTGGAAACGACACTATTGCATCAAAGGAGAATTTAGCAGGGAAATCTTACTCTGGATCCAAAAACCATGGTATGTAGTGATCAATATTTATTTATCTACTTTCCGGTACACCACATATCCTACCCAAAACACACTAGTTGATTTCAATCTATCACTCACCATTTGACATATTATCCAACACATATTTTTTTATTACTATCCAACACACACTTGATATACTACCCAACACACACTTTTATATTAACATCCCACACACATTTGGATAAACAATCCATACAGATTTTGCTAACTACTATCCATTATATTGGTAAATAATCTGAAAACACACTTTTTGATCACTGTCCAACAAGCATGTTTTGAATATTATCCAATATCCACATCCACGTCTTGATCGCTCTCTAAGACATACGTTATGATCTCGATTCCAGTAAACATTTTTGTGCTATCCAACACGCACTGATCGATTGAAATCCATCAGACCTTCTGATAGACAAACCAATACTCATTTTTCAGTACTTTGCAGCACACACATTTTGATTACATTCCAACATGCATTTTTTTGTTGTGTTTCCATCAGACGCATTCTTTTCTTTGATATGCCGTCCAATACACAGTTTCTTATAACCGTCCAAACCCAATTGTTCAAATACTATCCATCACTCACTTTTGTTTATTATCCAGCATCACTTAAATAATGTCCAAAAACGCCTTATGTACTGACCATAACCTCACATCAACTATCCAATACACCATACCAAAGCTTAAGTTCGCTACGCTGATTTAAAAGGAAATCTCTTCCTGTAGATTTACAAAATACCAATATATTAGGCATCATTATATTTACATGGTTGACAACGTTGTGAGTCAGACTAGACTTTGAATGATCAGTACTCTGTTTTTGTCATTTATACATACCACGTTTCTGAGTAAAAGAAAAAAAGAGAACCATAATGGTTACGAAACCATTTTCTATATTATAATCATTTCTAGAGAACACAAGAGACATGTAGTATTGCAGAGTGAAGTTCCACATGAAGGTTCATTGATCTTATAGAGTAGATATGTCCCTCATTGTGACCTTGGTCTTCACCCAAATGAAATACCCATAAAACATATGCAACACTTATCCATTGACACGAAACATTTTTTGTCGTACAGCTAGGCAAATAACCGTTGTCAACAGTGTGTTTTGCTTTCCCATATTAATAGTACATTCTTTAGTCTTGTTTGTGACGATCTACATAATCGATCAAACACCATCACTTCGTTTTTAGATGTGACTTCTTCTAATGCACGTCCGATGCTATGATGATTCTATTAAAGATAAGCTTAGATTAAACGTTGTAACGTAGCTGGTAGTGTGCTGATGTGTTAAATATTTCCACATATTCTCTTTCAAAACTCTTTGAAAATTCACTACAACTTTATCTTTGAATGCAATATTTTTATGGAGAAGAAACTAATCTGTCTTTATTTTCAATTGTTTTTGAAAAGACTGGCTAAGAAATTGTATGCTTTTATCACCTGGCGCCTTAGACTACATATACCGATTTGTTTTAGGACCAGTTTCAAATTTTGCACTAAGTCTAAATTTAAAAGTATAAATTTAAAAGAAATAATATCCGGATCTATAAGTAATAAGTCTAAGGAGACCACTGTTGTAAAACCCATGTATATCTACATGTAATAGATAATAAATGTAATGTAATAGTTTTTTGGCGTTCATGCACCGTTCCAGTTCTTGACATTTTACCAATAACATTGCGTAGCGATATCTTTAGGTGATAAAGAAAGTGCAACTTATTCGTTGATTTATTTGATCATTATCTATCACATATATTGAAGTATCTTCATTACGTCTATATTTGGATTGATGTATTTTATAAAGATTCATTTATGAAACATAATATTCAGCATGCCATGAACATAGGATTGCTTCGTGAACGAGGAAACAGAAGTTAAAAAGTAAACGAATATGCATCCTCAAGATGGATGTTTTAAGACTATACAGGTACAGAAAAGCATTGGGCAAAGAGAACAAAAACAATCCACGTGTGTCAACCCAGTTTGAACTGTTTGAGATACTCAAGCCTTATGTTGGAATGTGTATGCATGCATGTGCGTTTCTAAAAGGAGTTAAATGGGGACACCGATGTGAATACGCCCCATCATAGACGTCACACCTCGCAACTAAAGTCCCCCTGTTGTAATAGCGTCAAAAATGATTTATCACGACTTTCCTTTGGGATAAAATCATTTGCTTAAATATATCGGAGCATGTCCTCATTTGGTAGGTGTTTGTTCACATGAAACCATACATAAATATACAACATCCCACTAGACCTAAAATGTCGTGTGTCTTTCGCAAATAATGTCCCCGTTTGCGAGGTAAAATTCTTATTGTCACTCATCTGCTTTCTCGCGCACTTTAATGCTGAACTGTTTATTGAATCTGGCATCAATAATGTTAAACAGGATTCAGATTAGGCACTCAAACCCATAAAGACGTATATATTTGCATTGTATCATAGTTAGGAAGATCAATTACATGTTTATTAATGAAGAATCTAATGTATAACCCACAACTTGTCCAAATTAGACAAGTGAGGACAAAATTAGAATCGATTGGATTGTTTTGCAACATATAGTAAACACAAATAAAATGGTAAGATTTATGAATGCATTCTTCAGAAAAATTATACTGGGCCAGAGACTTTAAGCATTCAGTTTATATTTTATTTCGCATAATACGATAGCTTGAAATATAGTAATGATATTATTGGAGTTAACAATGATACGTCAACAATTATTCTTATCTATTGGTAAGCATGTATGTTATAAATTGAATTTTCGTTAAGAAATTGTAACAACAAAGATATAGTAACTACAGTTTAAATATCAACATGCATTAAACTTGCTGCTACTGCTATAAACCATCATCACCCGTCATAATCATCACCAACACTACTACCACTACCATCATCATCATCATTATCACCTTCAAAACATTGATTCCTGCTGCATGTTATAGTCAAGAATGTGTAAACAGTATAGTTAAAGCCAAATAAACACACCAAAACAGAATATTGTTTAAAATATTATGACATGATTCAGTTTATAAGAATGTTGGTTGCTGAATATATCTGACTATTTAGGTAAAACAACTTAAGGATAGTTGTGATATTTCTTCACATAATTCTGATACACATAGGTGCATCGGCTAATACCCCATGTTTCACATGCATAATCATTTACATAGTTACAGATTTTCTGAGCATGTACAGGCAGTAAACTAAACCGTGTCGTTTATGCATGCTGATGTTCAATTATCAAACATAACCAAGTAAGTCTTATGCATATATTGTTGTGTAAGTATTGGGACAAGAACCATTTTGAAAATTCAATAATTCGTAAATAAATAAATAAATAAATAAATAAATAAATATATATATATATATATATATATATATATATATATATATATATATATATATATATATATATATATATATATATATATATATATAAAAAGGGGGAGAGAGAATATTAGGAAGATGAAAATGCAATTTTACGATTTAGACCAATATATCATACTATCAAAATATATTTTGTGAAAATACGCATAAAAGTAGTTTCGTGTCCTCATGATTTAAGGTTAGCCTTTCTTTATCTTTCACCCTCTCTCTCTCTCTTTCTCTCTCTCTCTCTCTCTCTCTTAGTCAAGAAGCAGATACATATACAACGCCAACGTTGCACAATAACACCATGAAATTACAAATCAAATACAAGATGACTATAATTAAGGAGTAAGCATTATTAGGTCTTGAAGTCTGTTGATGTAGTGAACACGTGTGAGTTTTAAAACTACTCTTGAAATAGATCACAGTGTCCTTGTGTCTAAAAGCTATGGTGAGCAATTCGTTGCACGTAGTAGGGCCTTGGTACACAAAAGAACGCTATCCGTATGGCTTCATTTTGACAGGGGAACAATGTGAATGTGAGCGTCGGAAGAGAAGCGTAAGATTGTAGATTATGTATACATATGGGTAAGGTCAAAAAGGTATATTGGACTGGAGCTAGGCAACGAAATGTAGCACAGGGAATAAACTTTGTGTTTGCTTGCTACTAATACAATATGCTTTACAAAATAGCAATTCAGTCACATATCTTAACTTTAATATTATTCTATGATTTGTAGCATACTCCTGAATTAAGAGTCAGATGAACGATCGAGTGATGACAATGATGATGAGGAACCTGTAAGTAAAGTGTATTTGATTATCCTTAATCCCATTTCAAGTAACCGACATTATAATCAGTTACACCCCAATCACACCTACTATCTTTCTGAAAAAAAATATTCCAATTCATGTTAAATTAGAAAGTAAATACTATCTGGGACTTAATCATAACATTTGCTAGAACCTTTGTTGCAAGTTGGATATGAATATTTATTTCTTGCCCTCAAGTATTGAATTTAAGCGTAATATATTCCGAATATTATATTAGATTAAAGTGCCTGCAACTACCATCACTTAGAACTATTTTGAGTTTTGATCTAGAAGAATCTGATTTCGAGGAGGGAATGCATGGGAAAAGAAGTATAGCAACGGGCCAACGAAAGTAGGGAAAATTCTACCGTTAAATATATAAAGTTTGCTGGGCCGTCACTTTACGATGATATCTATTTGAACGCTAGATTATAAAATGTTCGCGTGTTTGCATCTATTTCATTTTTTCTACAGTGGTTTTTCCATTTTATTATCGTGATTGTGTATTATGACCCAGTCAGGTACAAAATGAAAGACAATTATAATGTTACACTCCCGTACATGTCTGTGTCAATCGAATGACCGTTATGTCATTTCGATATAATAATTATAGACGATGATACCTAATTTGCTATATTTCTTTATTACCCAGGAGACAGTGCATCTGTATTTTGATTATATATATAGTATAATTCAAGTTTATTGTAATTATTAACTTTTGAATTCTTTTGTTTTCAAATTAAGCGTGATGATAAAAGGATGATTTGTAAACTTGACATAAGTATGATTTTTACTTATTTGGAAGAGACAGGTACAAACTGGCTGTTGGAAGAAACGGGCAAGAACACGGAAGAGAAGAGAAAGATCAATATCCACTCCATGAAGGGAATGAATGAACTTGGAGGTAAGAAGAAAAATGAGGCTTACTAAAGCACAAAAACAAATTCCTCCAAATTCAGACAGTTCCCAGAAAAATGAATATTGAGAAATATATTAAAAATAGGAGATGATTGGCAGAAGTTGGAAAAATATAAAACAATTATGGAGAAATAAAACAATTACATC
>CM068829.1:105546419-105583919 GCA_028554795.2 Sinohyriopsis cumingii | reverse complement strand
CGAACGCGATGACACTCGTTACGGTACACCTTATTACTTTACTGGTTTTCATTGTCAATGTCATCCTCCACGTGAAACCATGCAGCTACCTCTCATTGAATGTCATGTAACCCTGAGTAAACTCCTGCAGATTTCACCATGCCCGCATCGAAATGAGTCTGTGACAGACGAATATTCGTTCCCTGTACGTTTGCCTGAATACTACGATTTTGAAAGTCGATTCCAAATGTTCCCAGCGAAATGGCCTAAATCTCTGGGAGGACCTACCCCCGAAGAATTAGCGAGAGCCGGATTTATCTACATGGGTAAAGGGGATAAAATCAAGTGCTTCCGTTGCGGGGTGTCACTTCACGATTGGGAGCAGAAAGATTCGGCTTACCTGGAACATGCTGGATGGTCTCCGCATTGACACTACCTACCTTTAGTGGGACCCTAGTCATTGAAGTGGCATACCATGTCGTTTAAGGTACCAGCTTGGTTAGTAGTCAAACGTTGGATAACATCGAGACAAGTATTCAAATCCCATTTGAAAAGTATTATTCAAGGTTTACCAAACAAACTGCAAGAGAAGATCTACAAGGATGCCTGGCAGTGACTTGCCAGAACAAAATCTCAATCTATGACAGTAGAACTTTTATGTCGAGAAATTCACAAGAGGAAAGTGATTAAAGTCCACAAACTCGTCAGATTTCTCTGGATCAAGTCAAGGGTCATCCGATTATTCCGCTTTAGACCGTTTACATTTGAAGATTTTATTGACATTCTTGACCGTTACACTGAATGACAGTGGTCAGAAATTATTCATTATGTCCATTACTTTCGCTCTATAAGAAGAATTTAAATAAAATAAGCAAGAAAATTCAACGATACCAATTTGGTTACAGAACAAAAACCCAACCACCATGTAGGAATCAACGGAATAAAACAAACTCAAAGGAATCGGCAAAAATTTAGAACTGGTGGATAGTTTTTATTTAGACATGTGGTTGCAAGAGAAGTATTTGCTGAACGGCGTAGATATCCGCCTGAGACTGAATCGTAGCAGTGCCGCTTTCCATTTGATAGTTCAGTCTGCCTACTACAGAACAGTCATTCAAGAAGCCAGACTCTACGTACGACGTGTGGAAGTGTTACCTAAATTGGGAAATGACATCAGTCACACTTTGAGCAGAACGACCGCCAAGTATCCGATACGACGCGTGGAAGTGAAAACTTTCACCATTCCCGCTAGACATAAATCCATGATCGAAGATCATCTCTTCCAAGGACAGATACCCAAACGTTTGATCATTGGTATCAAGAAAACAACAGCCTTCAATGGAGAATTCGAGGAAGATACTTTTGAGTGCAGCAATACAACGCGTTCAAGATCGAAGTCAGTCGAGATTGCAAAACCTAGTGTACCAGGATTTTTGAACCTGACTTTAGTGACGAGAATAAGAATTACTTGAGATCGTACTTGTCCATGTACAACGGCACGGGAACCAACACCAGAGTTGGGAACCAACACCAGACATTGCATTACGTACGAGGATAATGCAGAAGGTTACACTTTGTGAGCCTTTGATTTCACTCCAGACCAAGGCAGTGACGACGGACATTTCAAGCCTATAAAATCTGGCCAGATTCGTGTGGAACTTCTGTTTGCAAAGTCAATACCCGTAAACAACACGGTGAACGTCAACCTGTTTGCTGAATTCGACAATACCAATGAAATCAACAGTTTGAGAGAAGTCATTCTAGACTATTAGAAAAAATGAATTCAGTAATCCGTCTTTCAATAGTGGAGAATATATGGAAATGGCTTGGGTAGATACCCTTGAAGTAGAACCCCAAGAGAAAGAGGAAAGAGGACATAGTCATGAAGTCCAGATGACCAGAACAAGAACAACATTTAGTCTCCTGTTTTGCCAAACACCTGGCAGAAACAATTACGGAATTGATCAAGAAAGATTGATATGGATGTCAAAACGATCATCCCAGTCAAATTCAACAAGATAAATGTCTGATGCTGAGTCAAGAAGAAAAATTGGACGAATATCTGGACGAAGCTTGGAGTCTCATCTCGGAAGAAGTAGTGTTGCATCAGTGGTATAAAGACTTGCGTGATCATTCCTCTCCTCCATTAGTTGCTCTAGAAATTCATCACATCGAAGCTCTCTTGGCTCAGAGTGCGGAGACGAAGCGAAGAAATGGTTACTTGTCAGACATTTTTAAACATTAATTCAGGATTCAATTGATGACTTATCATTACCTGTGAAAATAACAACAAGAAAAAAAACAACAACACAAAAATGGATACCTGGGAACTTTATTACCTTTTGAACCACAGTTCGTATACTGCTTCTTGGAATCCTGTCGTGTGTGCTAAAGATGAACTGCCTTATTGCAAACATCAAGAACATCAAGTTTATGTCATCAATATGGATGACAGTCATCTCCCAGGAACCCACTGGGTAGTCGTCGACTTTCCTGAAAAAGGTTGTGTGGAGTATTTTGATTCGTATGGATTGCCACCTTTGGAAGACGATATCATCGACTTTATGAGAAGAAATGCCCAGACGACACGATTCAATGATGTGACATTACAAGGCACATATTCCATGGTGTGTGGACAATAGTGTGTGTATTTTCTTCAGCAACGCAGTCTTGGATATGATTTAGAACATTTAGTGACTTATTTTGATCGTCACTCTTCTAGAAACGATGACAAAGTGGATCAATGATTTTGTGACCATTATTGCTATATTTTTTCTTTAGCTATGAAATGTAGTGTATATCAATGGTCCAATGACTTCCATCAGTGGAAGTCTAGCTTCTCTTCACAACGTTGTCAAGCTTGTTATAAATAGTTTGTTATTTGAAAAATGTTTGTTTAAGAAAACAAATGTTTTATGGTTAATTGTTGGTTGTTTGTTATTTGACTAAAAAATGTTGTGTTTTGAAAAAATGCGTCTGTCCTTTAAATTTGTATCATTATACATGCTTTTTGACTTCTCTCTATCCCTCACCCTCAAATCAAACTATCATATTGTTCCGACTCTAAACATTGTAAGGATGTTTTTTACCGCGTCCGCGCTTGAACCATATAAACGAGCTAGTCTTCACTCTAACCATCCATTGTTGACTCATCTTCCGATGAAGATGCGTTCAAGACTAGCCAAGCTGAACAAAGCATACGTGAATTTACATCGTGTCAGGCAAAGCCTGATACCGAAGCCTGAAGAGATACAGAATGTCAGAATGTTGAAAGTGACCGAAAACCTGATAGAATAGCTCTTTAGATTGGAAATCAAGAAAGATAAAGAAGAATGGACAGTGAAGTACAGACTTCAGAAGCATAAACAGCAGAGAGGACAGCAGGAACCAGACAGAGGATTTGTCGACTTCCGTGTAGATGCGAAACAGTTCTCCTTCTCTTTCCGAAGAAGCAGGCCCTATCCTGTGGGAAAGCCTGTCACCAGACGTGAACTCAATCTTTGACGATAAAAGATTGCCATAACTCCCCGTCCAAAAGCACAGCCCTTTTCAGAGCTACCCCCATACTCTAGAAGACATACTAGTTCAATTGGCAATTGTATGATAGTAGTTTAAAAAATAGAATTGTGTCTATAAGCACTTCATTTCTTTGTTTTATGTATAAAAAAGAAGTGTGTCTAAAAGCACTTCGTTTCGTTAGCTGGTCAAAAAAAGTTTGTATGTGATTTTGTTTCTAGTTAGTATTTGTAAGTAAAAAGTGACTAAGTGTTTCTTTTAGGTCCGCGCGTTCAATGGTATTGTGATAATAAGGGTCTTTTAAGTTTTAGTAACGGGATGTTTTCCTTTACGTCCGCGCTTTACAAATATAAATCTAAAGCGTTATTCAGTCTGGCTACCCAGCGTTCGCTCGTTAACAGTCAAAATTAGTAGAATCAGCAAATTATTGGAGCTTCAGGTGCACCTGAAGTATTCCCTTCGCCTCGTCGACGAACTGGCCATGGAGACTATTGCAGAGGAAGCTAGGATTGAAGAAGAATAGGAGGAAAAGAAAAAGAATAAAGAAATGATCCTGCCGCACCTGATGATAAGACAGGTCTGTGAAATCAAGCCCATGATTAGGACACCTCCACAGCCACTTCGAGCACCACAGCCACCACCAGCACAGAGACCCGTGGTCCCTCAGAGAACTAGGAGGAGAAGGTGGAAAGACGGCGAGAGCAACCACGACAACCATAACATCCACGGGTCTGGCATAGGAGAAGAAAGAGGGAACAAGTCTTCATTATCCCTCAAAGTGAAGACTGGGAGAGTGAAGCCAGTCGACTGTGAATTGGGAGAAAAATTAGAGCCGCCGTTGTAAATGTGGTGCCCGGCCTAGGAGATGTCACCATTAACCGGGTGCATCTGAAGTTTAAAAAAAGACAGCCCTTTTCATGGCTAACCAAATCTCTAGAAAAGAGAACTATTCAAGCTGCCAATTTATGTGAATGTGGAGTAGTGTGATTATAAACACTTTCCCTAAGGTGTGTGTGTGTGTGTGTTTGTTTGTATGAGTGCACGTACCTTTGTGTGGATAGTAGATATTGTGGTTTTTTCTTCTTCCTGTGTGTGGATAGTAGATTTTAGGGTAGGGGTTCCTTCTCTGTCTGAATAATATATTTTGGGGTTTGTGGATAGTATATAATAGGTTTTTCTTCTTTACGTGTATGGATAGTGGAGTTAGGGGTTTCTGATAGTATATTTTGGGGTTTGTATGCTTTCGCGTACGTTTGTGTGGATAGTAGATATTGTGGGGTTTTATTTCTTCTTCCCGTATGTGGATAGTAGATTTTGGGTTTGTTTTTTCTCTTCAATGTGTGGATAGTAGATTTTTTTGGGTTTGTGGATAGTATATAATAGTATTTTCTTCTTCCTGTGTGTGAATGGTAGATTTTGACGTTTGTGCATAGTATATAATAGTTTTTTCTCTTCCCCTTTGTGGATAATATATTTTAAGGTTTGTATGAGTTCACGTACGTTTGTGTGGATATAACATATTGAGATTTTTAATTGTATATTTTGGGGTTTGTATGCGTTCGAGTACGTTTGTGTGGATAGTAGATATTGTCGTTTTGTACTCCTTCCCGTGTGTGGATACTAGATCTTAGGGTTTTGGATAGTATGTTTAGGGTTTGTACCTTCCCTTCTGTGTGGATAGTAGATTTTCGGGTTTGTGGATAGTATATAATAGTTTTTTTCTTCTTTCCGTGTGTGGATAGTAGATTGTGGATATTATATAATAATTTTTCTCTTCCACTGTGTGGATAATATATTTTGGGGTTTGTATGAGTTCAAGTACGTTTGTGTGTATAGTAGATATTGTGGATTTTGATAGTATATTTTTGGGGTCGTATGCATTCCAGTACATTTTTATGGATAGTAGATATTGTGGTTTTTTCTCCTTCCCCTGTGTGGACAGTAGATATTGGGGTTTTTGGTAGTATATTTGGGTTTTTACCCTCCCATCTGTGTTGATAGTAGATTATATGTGAAGTAAGTGTAAGGGATGTTTTCCTTCACGTCTGTGCTTGACACATAAACTTCAGAGTGCATCATTCGCGCCATTCTAGACGGAATAACCAAAGATGAGAATAGCAAGCAACCATTTGGATAAAGTGTTGAAATTACACGACGTGGTGGGTACGATATGCATGGTGGAAGTGCTACTAGTCAGAATAGAAAATGGGGCCTATAGTCCACACATTTCAAAAATGAAAATGAACAATTTAAAACATGCGTAGGAACACCTGAGACAAATGATTAAAGAAAAGGAAGTGAAGGAGAATGAAGAGGACATACAGAGAATGAGAGAGTGGAATAAAACAATAGAAAAGGAAGAAGCAAATGAAAGGAAATAAGAGGAAGACAAGGAGAAACAGGAGGAAGAAAAAATGAAAAAAGAAGAAGACATAGAGTGTAGGACAGAAAATAAGAAGCTGGTGGAAATATAGAAGAAATCAGAAGAAAAAAAAAAGAAACGCAAAGGTCCTTTTCATGCCACTCATATGCCTCGAAAAGATTTGCTTTCTTGCCTAAAAATAGTTTTAGTCAATTTTATCGTTATGGTATGATAGATAGATGTTCATCCATATATGTCTGTATGTTGTATGTGTTATGCATGTCTATGTCCCGTCAGTTCCGTTCCCGCCAAGCGTTCTAGGTTTTTTCCCGCTGTTTGGTCCGATTGAGGTCAGCCCCTTGCTATATTGTTACCAGTCTTCAGTACCGTGACGTCACCTCACTTGTTCCTTTCCTATTCACCCTATACAACAACCCCACTTTCCCTTGTCCGTATACAGTCCCAATAGTCCCCATGTTCAATTCCCATTGTCTGTAAACAGTCCCAGTGTTTTGTCCATGTTAAATTCCCATTGTCCGTAGACGTTCCCACCACCTTTTTGACTGGGATTTCCATTGTCCGTAGGGTATCCCCTATTACTATTTACAATTATATACATAATCATATGCAAGTTAAATGTTTATGATGTAATATACGGAATGGAAACGCAATTTGTCACAGAGAGCTACACTAGTTAGAATATGCACTGTTACTTACTGAGAACTTTCAAACGTATATCCATGAGCCATCTATTTCCGCGTATGTTTCACCGTTACTTTTATTGAAACTTTCCTTCATTTCATATTGGCCTTGATCTTCATTGCCCACTTTGTCGAGGATCAAAGAGACTTCTTTACTGGTAATGTTGTGTGTCAGTACTAAACGCTTTATCTTGTCCTTAGCAATTTCGTACGTACCGACATTAAATGATGCACTCAAACGGACCATTTCACCTTATTTGATAGTAAAGGACAAAGATGCATCATTTAATGACCAGGAGCGTACTATAAATGTTTCCCCAACTACGGCGTGGCCTATATGTGGTTGACTGTCAAATCTACTCCCACCTGTGATGTATATGAGTCGTATGTATGTATGTATGTATGTATGTATGTATGTATGTATGTATGTATGCATGCATGCATGTATGCATGCATGCATGCATGTATGTATGTATGTATGTATGTATGTATGTATGTATGTATGCTTTTGAACATTATATGGAATTCCTAGAGATTTAATGTTACTTCGATCGTCCTCGTGCGAAACAGAAACTGGTTATTAAACAAGATACTTGATGAATTTAAATTCATGAAGTCACCAAGTAAAAAGTGTAGTAAAGTAAACATGTGCAATATATTTTGTTAGATGTGTAGTTTTTATTCAAGAAATGAAACATGAAACTGTAAAAAGGAACTGCATTATACATTAGGTACTGCTTTAAAAACAAAATAAACAATTGTGGCCACATAAAAGCTCCAAGGCATATTATTTTTGATCAGTGTATGATGCACTTACCAGGAACAGTCGAATGGAGTATCCAAACGCCATCTTTCCTCGTGTATGCGTCACCGTTATCTTTATTGAAACTTTCCTCCATTTCATATTGATGCTTATCCTCACCGTATTCTTTGTCGAAGATTGGAGAGACTTCTCTTCTGTTAGTGTTGTGTTTCAATAGCAATCGATTTTTCAGGTTAACAGTTTTGTACTTCTCTGCATTCAACGATCCACTCAAAAGAAAACTGCTACCATCTTTAATAAAAAACGTTGTTGCTGTTGGGTTTAACGCCATTTTTCAGCACATGATAGGCTATACATGGCTGCCAGTATTAATGGTAGAGGAAGAACCCGGGAAATACCCGTAAAGAACCATCGACCCTTGAGAAGCTACTGGCAAGCTTTCTCACATACCCACCTTGGCCGAATCCGAGACTCGAACCTACGCAGACAGAGGTGAGATGGCAATGATCCGTAACGGACAGCGCTTTAAACCACTCGGCCACTCGGGGCCCCCAATAAAAAACGTACAATTCAATAAACATCGATCATATTATGAATGTTTCCAAATGAAAAGTCCCTCTCTCTCTCTCTCTCTCTCTCTCTCGCTCTCTCTAATATGATATAATATAATATAATATAATATAATATAATATAATATAATATAACATAATATGGTATGATATAATATAATATAATGTAAACTATTCGTGCAAGAAATAAGCACCAATAAGCGTATACCTTGGACCCTATATATGATTCGTACTTTGCATTTCTGAATGGAAATGCAGTAGGTTCATGCACTAAGATGAATCGTCATTTCCGCTTTTTGGAGGGTGAGCACATGACTAAGTTAAATATAACGCTAGTTCGTGACAGATTACGGTGCGGAATTGATTACTGCTTGGAATGAATTATTTCCTGCCTAAACAGAGTGGCTGTTTATATTGTATTGTACATTTATTTCATTTAATCATGGCTCCATACATGCAATGTGGGTTTCAGGGATAAGCACTTTCATCTCTGGTATAGAGGTATTAGTTTGCAATTGAAATTGTATCTCTATCTACTGATCTGCTCAGTTACTTATCTGCAACAAACTATAAAGACAAGCTATTTAGTGTTCACTCTCTTAGTCTGCTGACTATTTCAGCATCTCTAAATTTCGACATACAAGTAAAGCTTGTTTGTAAATAAAGTTTTCTACCGATGAGATTTTCGTGCCACACTGTAAATATAAAGGTCTTTAAAAGGTTCTTATTAGACGATGAAAGTTTAAAAGCTGTATTTTAGTTTACCAATTGATACCACTGCCATGACAGGGGAAAGGATCATCATCTACCATTTTTTCATCATAAGAGAAGACATCAATGCTGCCAAATTTTTTCGAAACTTTCTCTGTTCCTCTAAATTAATGAAAAATTACCAGTTGTTTAACATCTGTGGATTTAATCATTAACAATGTTGTTGTTGTTGTTGTGGGCTTAACACCATTTTTCAGCACATGATAGACTATAGATGGTGGCCAGTATAACTGGTGAAAGGAGAGCATGGGAAAACCCCGGAAAGAACCACCGACCCACGGGACTATTAACAATCAAAACTGAAGAATATTAAGTTGAAAAATAAAACAAAATATCATCAAACAATAGTGTTATGAACCCTGTCATAGATTCCGTTGAAATCCTGTTTGTCCCGTTCACAATGAACAAATATGAAGCTCTTGACAAATCCGAAACAGACACAAAAACTGAGACAAGATACATGATTTTCTTCATTTCCTTTGATTGCAGAAGACGAAGTGGTCTAGAGTGTCATTTATAAACGTTAAATAGATAGCCTTGACAAAAGACCTTCGATTTCAATCATGTTCAACTTGTCCAATCGGGTTAAAGATGATGAGTTCAATGAATATTGACGTCTTACTCGATTTCTCTTGAGTGATCTGAGGCTTAATCCCCTTGGTGCAAAAATGATAGATAAATAGATAGATCGACCGATGGGTGGGTGGGTGGATGGATGGATGGATGGATGGATGGATAGATAGATAGATAGATAGATAGATAGATAGATAGATAGATGGATGGATGGATGGATAGATAGATAGATAGATAGATAGATAGATAGATAGATAGATAGATAGATAGATAGATAGATAGATAGATAGTGCTTATGTAAAAGCTCTTAATGTAATTGCTGTATGAAATAATACAACAGTACACACAATATTCATTCGCGATAAAATTACAATACCATTCAGATTTGTGAAATTATTTTACCAAATAAACAATTATTTCCAATGCCAAAACAGATAGAAAACATTACTTGATATTATTATTTTACATCAAGATATTGTCAGGTTACTTATACTATGACGACAGCAAATCTAGCCTACTTTGAACAAGTGCCGTGCAGTAAATATGCAATCAACAGTAGGCTGCTAACATACAGGTAAAATGTATTTAGAAAAATATATATATATATATATTTTCATACTTTTACAATGTGTGTAAATGAGTCCGCTTCGTATAGGTGTATAGCACTGAATTACAGAGCAAATGATTTGAGGTTCGGTTCTTGCCACAAGTGAACATTTAATGCATAAATTGAACACGAGTGCTTCCATTACAAACCTAACTTTCTCGTTTTTCATGTACTCTCTCTCTCTCTCTCTCTCTCTCTCTCTCTCTCCAAGACACGCCACAGTGATCTGTGGCAGCGGTACTGGGTCCGTCTCAGTAAATATTAACAATGTATAATGAAAATAAATAAAATATCATCGAACAATGGTGTCTTGAAAGCTCGTGTTTTCCGGTGAAATCCAGTTTGCCTAATTCACAATAGCCAAACATGAAACTCTTGACAAAATCGAAACAGATAAAGAAACTGGGACAAGATATGTGGTTATCCTTTATTTCCTTTGATTCTAGAAGAAGTAGTGTAGAGTGTCAGTAAGTAGACGCAAGAAAAGGCCTTCCGATTACAGTCATATTTCGCTTGTCCTATGAGAGAAATTATGTCGAGTTAAATGAAGACAGAAATCACTCATGATTTTTCCGGTTGGAGTAAAGTAACAATCGGTGATCTAAAGTTTAATCCCCCTTTTCAAAATTGGTAGATAGATAGATACATACATACATACATACATACATACATAGAAAGAATTGGTTGATAGAATTGGTAGATAGATAGATGTATAGATAGATAGATAAGTTGATAGATAGATAAGATAGATAAGGAGCAAAGTTTTGTCGAGTATTACATGGAAATTATATCACCTTTCAAAACAATTTTTTAATTTTCTTTTTCTATTTCACTGCCAAATATTCCTGAAAAGTCGATGGTAATTATTCTATTGAGATTAGACATACATTGCTTTAAACGAAAGCATATTTTTAATTCTTTTTACAGATTTCTTTAAATTTAGTTTCTCTTAATTTTAGTAGCAGTATACCTCCAGATTTCCCAAACATTTGTTCGGAAACCTATTCTTGCCATAAACTATCTTCGTTTAGTATAAGGTGCCTAATCCAGAAAAGTTTTATATAAATGAGTGCAAGTGAACAATATTTAATTTTAAAGGAAGATATAATAATATCTCTTTTTACCCTCTCGGTTTTGCCACCACAAGTAAACCTGAAAAATAGTTTTCAGTTTTATTTTCTCTATGGGGTGGAGAATTGGGCAGAGCCGAAAAAAGATGAATAAACTTGGATTTTATCAAAGTAGTGTTTCAAAAAAGGGACATATTTCTTATACTATACCAGCCGAACAGCTTCTTTACTTCCTTCGATTTCGTAAAATAATTAGGTTCAAGAATATCCTCCTTATTCAAAGAGACATCTACTCCCAATAATCTAGAATTGATGACTGAGCAGCTAATATCAATGTTAGAACATATGGACATATTTTTTTCATAAGCATTTTTTTGTTTCCAATCCAGATATCTTTTGATTTAAAAACATTGCAGTGCAGACCTGACGCCGAAACAAAGTCGTTTAAAATCTGTATAGTTGTCTTCAAGGACAATGGACTAACAATACAAAGCATCACCAGCGTACTACCCTAGTTTGGAACCTATTTCATTATAGAAATTGTACTTAATATTTGTATTCTTTTTAGTTCTATTGCAAGAGGTTTAATTCCTATTATAAATAAACAGAGTGTTAAAAGGTCTACCTTGCGAAAACCTCTCTCCAAATTGAAACATGTAGATCAATGTCCATTATTAATGACACAACGTTTTTCGTATTGCAGAACACTCTAAACTACAAACAAATAGATTCCACAAAGTTTAAAAATTACTGGGCATTCTCCAGAAATTCCCATTTGACAAAGTCGAAAGCTTTTTCGAAGTCCATCATTAAGAGAAGACTACACACATTTTTTCTCTCAACATAGTGCATCAGGTCTTACAAAAAGTTTGAATTTTCATAAATGAATCTCACTTTCATAAACCCTTTTGACTGTAACTAATAAAAAAGGGAGAAATATTCTGAACCCAAGAAGCAATGGATACCGAATTAATGTTGTAATATGAATTAAGTAGTGAAATTGGCCTCCAATTTTGATGAATATTTTGTCTTTCTCTTCCTTTGGAATGCAAATAATGATTCCCTGAGACTGAAGTTCTAAACAATATGAGACTGAAGTTCTAAACAATATTTCCATATAATATCTACATTTTAGAGATCTAAATAGAAAGCCGCCTAGACCTTTCCAAAAGAATTTGTAGAATTCAACAGTGTATCCACCAGAACCCGGATTAGTTTCATTTTTCATATAATTAAGTGCTAAGCCACGTTCCTCAAAAGTTATCTTACTTTCACACAAGCATCTTTCGAAAACTGAAAGTACTTTAGCATGATATAAAAGGTGATTAAAAGTTTATAAATTACTTTTTATTATGGCTTTAGTACAGTTTTTCATATAAATCTTTGTCGTGATCAAATATCTCTTTTGACCCGTTTTCTATCTTCCAAAATCAACTCTTTTTATTGCTTTTTATGTAAGTTTTCTTTTCAAGGTTGATGAAATATTTAGAACTTTTTCACCAGACTGATAGATATGCTTGTTCTTTTGGTCGGTTCTTTTGTTATAGTGGGGTTATTATTTTCACTTAATAAAGTAGAAACGTCTGTACATCAGCTTCAGTGTTCTTTAAAATTTGTTTCTCAAGGTTTGTCATAGCTTGGGAATAACTAATTGATTCTGATTTTATAATAATTTGAAGGATTTCAGAAAACAATGGATCACTGCAAGTTTGTTTCACCTGAGGTGGGTTTGTCTTATTGCCTTCACAATAGTATTCTTCGACTGTGTTTGATATACATCTTTTAATCAACTGAATATATTCATGTTATTTTAAAGCTTTTAATTGAATTTTCAGTACCAAAGACATCTGGTTACGGCGGATATCGATCGTATTAGTGTTATTGCTGAATGTCCTGTTTTTAGGCACGTAAAATAGATGCGTCAATACAATCTGAAAACACATATACTCAGAGATTAAAATATAGTCCAGTCTGTTTTACCGAAATTGCCTGCCGCCAGGTAAGTATTCTGCTCTCAGGACTGACAGCTCTCTATGGATCCTCTTAATCAAGTTAATTCTTGATGTCCTGGACTGCTGTTCAGGCAATGGAGTGTTAATCATGCAGGATATTCTAAGAGTCAAGTTCAATGTCCTGAATAACAGTCCAGTCACCACAGATAATAACAAAGGAGCTGTCAAAATTTATAATAATCTCTTTCAAATTCCTACTAAAACAGCTCAGCATTATCTTCATAATAACCGTATCGATTAACAATAGTGAATCTCAGTCCATTAACTGATAAGTCTAGAAGGTGTATGTGCTCTGACTATCTGTTTCTATTCATTCATAATTCAACATTACTTCTAAGCAGGATAGCAAAACCGGCACTATTGACAGATTTAGGGCTAAATAAAGACTTATAACCCCATTCAGCCTCTAAGTATTTTTCAAACTAAGCTGTACTGTGTGTCTCCTGTAGACATATAATAAATGCATTCTCTTATTTTACCCAGCAGGAAATATCTCTTTTTATAAATTGGAAATATGTATCATTGTTTTAATTTTAGTCTGGGCATCTATTACATGCATCTTTTTGAGCTGGAGTTTCACAAAGCATGTATAATTATAAATTACACAACCAATGTCATAAAAAAGTTCACATACACCTTGGGATACACTCTTACACGCGCAATCACGACATGTTTAAAAAAAGTGATTAGTACAATGTAATGCAATGCACTACTGGGTACATGTATGATGTTGCCCAAAACAGACACATGGGGTCTGTTCTACACTAGGATGTTGGTATAGTTACAAACATTTAACATCAATACAGTGTAGCTACATAAAAAACACAAAACACCACTTTTGATCATTCATTTTCTTCCTTTACCAAAAGATTAAAAGCCATAATATATAAGTTTTTCATCTATTTGTTGGACACATCTACGTGTGTGTAGAGGTTAGTGATACATAAAACATATATACTTATATATACACATGTACATACATACACATATATACATACACAAACGTACAATGTACATACATACCTACCTACATACACACATATATTATACCTACATATATGCACATATACACACACGCATACAAAAGTATACACATGACCAATGCATGACCAACGCAAAAGTCTTATACTCATTCTTTCCTAGAGTAGCACAAGTATAATCCAGATTAAACTGCAAGATCATGTGAAATTTCTTACCCATTAATGGCTTTGTCCTTCTATTAATTCCACTTTTCCTAACTTAGAATATACATAGGCGAGAATAAAAATTGTTCACATCTTTTGGTACAAAGTTTTATACCTCCAATTGTATTCAGAATCACTATATAAACATAGATCACTTCTGGACTAATTGTTTTATTGATCTCATAAAAAGGTCAACGTTGTACTTTTTACCCGCTCATGTTTTGGCTTACATTCTGCAATTGTAACACCAAGCATATTTAAGTTTTGGATGTGTGGTCAATCTGTTTAAGAGTCCCATATCTCGCCGAGTGACATCTTCCACTAGTCTTACATTGTATTTGCTCTTAAAATTCTTTTCCTTCCTGGTGATACTGACTCTGGATTCTGCATTTCAAAATTTCACAATTACTGTTTTTCGGGCACCACTTTTCCCAGGGATCCGATGTATTGCAAGAATATCCCTGTCATTTACTACTTGAATTGTTTCATTTTGCACCATCTCTGCAAACGTTGAGCAGACGTTTTCATTCTGTGATTCAGGGAAGTTGAAAATTGGGATGTTATTTTTTTTTGAGCATTGTTGACTATAATTTGCAGTCTTCAAGGCTTCTTTAGAACGATCTACAGTATTTTTATTTTCTTTCTTTAACTCTTCACTTTCCTTCCTTGTTTCTTGTTTCTTTAACTCTTCACTTTTGTTCCTCTAATTCTTGTTTCAACCTGCTATTTCAAAGTTCACTGACTCATTTTTTCTTCCAATTCTTTTGTTTCGTTCACAATTTGTATTTTCACTTCTTTCATTAGAGCAACATGAAGTGTATAGAACAGATAGGATAATGTCAGATACTAGGAGAATTTGAGAAGAAAATAACATTTCATCAAGTGCAAAAAAATGATCTTTCGTATGCACGAAAAACACTCACTGAATATAACAAAATTAGTCCGAAAAATTTAATAAGAAAACCTGAATCAATTCTCGGCGATTTAGAGTACCAGAGTTATCCAGGTGATTGATGCACGAAGTTTACCACAAACAAAAAATGAATATGGTTACAGAATCGTGATACCCATAACAAATACAGATTCCAGTGGCATGGATGATATCATAATTATGTTTTACTCTTGTGACTTATTAAACCATAACAAATGATATTTACTGTTCGTCAGAAAGAAACAATATCGAGAGGCAGCATCAGCTGTGTAGCTTGAAGATTTCTATGCAGGTTGGGTTTCATACAGACCTATGAGGACGAAACTCAAGATTGTTATGGATAAATAGGTATGTGATCAACGCTAACGTCAGGTTTGAAGAAAAGAATGATAATTTTTCATCTACTTTGAGAATTATCATAAATCATATACAAATGAAAATCCTAAAATAAATCATATCACACTGCTATAAACAAGCTTAATAAGCATTCCTTTATAACATACCAATCACGGATTTGATCCATACAATATGTCTTGCACCTGCTTACATAATTGTGAGAGGTAATAACATTTGTATCTATGTCCAACATACAATGTTACATTGCCAATAGCATATAAAGAAATTTTTAAAAAATTAAAAACTAACAAACAATGCAAATTAAAATACATAACACCTTCCGTCATAAAGAAAATGAAGATTTATTCAATAAATATTTTTTTTCACTATTAGCCAAAATAAATTTTGATCTAAATGACCAGCAAGAGAAGTTTCATGAGCTAAAATAAGAATTTCATGTCTATACGACTTAGGAACAAAGTTTGATAACACACTGTCCACTCATCACCTGTGGGTACCTCGGGTGGTCTTTCATTGTTTCATAAGGACCACCTTTTATAGAAAATATAAAGATACGTATGCGGCTTCAGTTTCGCTAATAGCCCTCTCAAATAAAAAGGAGATTTCAATATATTTTACCTCTTCGAAAATGATTAACTGTCGATTGCCACCTGATGTGAATAAAGAAAATGAATTTTAAAAAGAGGATAACTGATAAATATATTTTTATTGCTCCATACCTGAAGCACAAGTAACCTCATCTAAAGCCTGATCCTTGCATGTGTCAGCTACAGGAATGATTTCCTGATTAACATCATTCGCAATGGCTTTTTGCCATAGCCCTACTAACAGCAATAACCTGATCTAAATCATGGATTTCATCTTCATTGGGATCCACTTTGTGATCCAAAGAAAATACTAGTGGATTAACCATAACCTTGTCTCCATCTAAGTCATAACAAGTAATACATGAAATAGTAACGATGGGCAAAGACGTCAACATGTCAAGTGTCATAGGTTGTGAAAGTATATATGCTGATATATTTACAGAATGGGGAGGAACATTAACAAAGCAGTTCTCAGCAAAAGGCAAAGTACCTGATAATAAAGGACTCTGAGAAGCACCTGTGTCCCTTAAATTGTCTATAACGATAGACTTGTCATAATCACCAGTAAGTCATATAAAACCTTTTAAAATCAGTGGTTCATCATTTTCCATAATAAAATCAGAATGGGGTTTGTTTGACCCAGCAAATGTATTGTATTTAATATATGACAGTGAATTAACCTCCTAAAAATAAGAGTATTTGGAATATCTCTGTCTTGATTTTCTTGCTTATTTTCAAACTGTAGCAAACAGGCATAACGCGTCCTTTCTTATTGCAATAGGTGCATGTAGGAAGCCATAAGGAGTCCTGATCTGTCTTATCAGAAACCGGGTTCCTAAAGGGCGCGGCAGATTGAGATTTGGAAATGCTCGTATGAGACAGAGATGGGTCTTTTTTTTACCAAAACACTGCTGAGTGAAAAACGTACTGACAAGTGAAATTTTGCGAGTCAAGAAATAATCGCCAGCTGTACAAGCAGGATTTTTTTGAAGTTTTTTCGCACAGAACATAATATATTTGAAATTTATACTTTTGACCATGAAAATGAAAACCAATTCTGCGGATACGTCTGTTCCTTCTAATGCAATTTAGGAAATTCAAACAATAGACAAACTTCGCCACATTCGCTCATTAATAACGGATGAAACAGAGAGACCTGAAGTGTATATATTGTTACGGTTTCATATTATATGTATTCATAGGTAATCATTTATCGATAGCTTAATAAAAAGGTTCCTACACTATGGAAATTCCACTGTGTTAATATGTCCATCTGTCTAAATATATTTGTGTGCTTAAATGCTTACATGTCCTTAATTACTTGTTTAAGTACTTGGGTAGATAGATAATTATCCATATATACACACGATGGTTCACAAACTAAACTATTAATAATAAGGTCACAGATTTTGCGTATACCTATCTAGACCTCACCCTCTCTCGCTGCAATTGGCAGATGTACTAAGAGGAGCAATATGGTTATTTATACTGTACTATTAAAACTTCACATGTATTTAAATTATAAATTGTTCGTCAAAGGTCACAAAACATAGAACTGTAATGAGTCTAGGATAGCAGTTTTATTTTATTTGTAAAATAATAAATTGATGTGACAGTTAAGAGATTGAATCTTTAAAAATAAAAAGGTATTAGCTTCAGGCATATGTATTCCCTAGATACTATGGTATCGTAGTAAATGTTTATATGCATGTCATGAAAATTCAATTTCTTAAGGTAGTGTAACCCATGTACAAAAATTATTTAAATCTCAAAGCAGCAGTAATAGATCAAAATTACAAAGGCAAACACTGCCAACAATATTTTGACAGGATATTTGACAAATTATCTAATCTGTCCATGTACCTCAAAAACATTTTTGATTTTTCTCATTTTTTTAATTCCTATAAAGCACAGATATGTGGCTTTAATCTTGTATAGGCCCTAATAAAAGATATAACAAAGGTGTTTCTTCAGAAACATGCATAGTACCTTTAAGAGTTAACTACCTGTTTGAAAATGAAAGTAGAAATGATTTCATAAAAGTGAAAGTTTTCTGAACAGTGTTAAAGAAAACTTTTAATTGCTTAAGATCATACTAAATGAGCTTGTTGATGAATGTAATTAGATATTTGAATAATACACTCATATCATAGTGTCCACGGTCTGGATTATATCTATATGCGTAACTAAAAACATTTTAGTACCCGTAAATACCTTAGATAAAAGATTGAATACGTTGTACGAAGATAATAAACTAGCCTTCATGAGCGATCCTAAAATAAACGATTTTCTTTTGAAATAGTTTTCATTATCTCTTATCTAAAATAAACATTCGCCAGCATGTGTTGTGGTATAAACTTCCCGAAGTATATAATTTGAGAACAGAATGCAAATTAAATAGAAAACCATTCTACTGCTAATGTTGCACAGTGTAATTAACACGGAGAGCTGGTTTTGTTTAATGGTCTTATCCGGAAGCAACTATCATTTATATCAATCTAGAAGTGAACTAATTATTCATCTATCTATAGAATGTAAGCGTGCTAACTATGCGTGGTTTAGGCTAGAAGGAAACGATAATGCCCTTTCAACCATAATTTATACAAGAAATCCGTTAAACCTATTATTGTGGATTAACTGTTATGCTTATTTGTGAATATCCTGTATGCCATTAAATCGATGTTCTGGAAACTTAAACATACAATATAAAGATGAATGAGTTGCGTCGACAGAATCAAAATGGTGTAAAAGAATAAAACATTATAAATTTCAAAGCGATGTATAATTTTTATTAAAAGTCAGAGTCAAACAGATTATGAAAACTTTTATATGCAATACTGTACAAGCAAGATCTTCTATCTGTGATGCAGACACTTTAAAAGCTCTTTGTTTCGAGCTAAATATTGTACCAAATTGTGAAATGCATATTAATTAATTTTAAATAAATACATTGTATTTATTAGAAATAGTACCCTCTATTACACTTACAAATTATCATTAATCAGGTACGCCTAAATACTTAGTACTCCAAGTTTCATAGAATGAGATAAAACGATGAGAGTGCAAAGTGCTTTCTATACATGGCGTGAACATTTGTATGGTGGACAAAATCTTTCTTCTGATCAGTGTGTACTATGTGCGTCGAGACCCAAAAATTTGTTCTGGGTGAAGACAATTGGGTTAAATAGCTAATACAGAGAAATCATGTTTCATATGTGAACAATTCAATAGAAAAAGTATTAAATATGTATACACTTAGTGCCAGATGTATATGCTTATGCCTAACATAAAGATTAAGTACTTTAAAATCATATAGTTGAATGAGGCTAATACTCATTTGATCAAAGTATAGTTTTCAGCTTGCTGAAATACATCACCAAGAGAATCTAGCTCCAATTCATATTAATGCTGAGGTATCTATATGTTGCAGATAAAGCCCAATACATCGAAAAAATAAAAGTACACTCATCTTCTGCGGTTTGTGTTTGATTGGGTTTTTCCCATTACCACTCGACTCAATCGAATAGCTAAAGTTGAATTCCATATTTAAATATAATTTACAATTTGCCCTCAACTTCTAATGTCAATATATCCATTTTATTATTACGTGGAAGATTGCCTTTTAACCAAATGATCGTTTTAGATAAAGCCATTAGTATGTGTAGTAGTAATTAGCCTAGACGGCGAGATCAATGGACTTAATTAATTGTTAGTATTTACTTCGCTGGTAATTGTTATTAATATACATTAGGGAAAGATAATCTAAATAAATATTTTAACACGCATTTTTTTTTCACGATCATTTCATGATGAATATTTAATCTACACAAAACATTAAGCTACAGAGACATGAGTTTCATTCATTCGTTTATTTTCATACAAACCATGCTTGCGCAGAAATAGTATTAATGTATGAAATAACGTCTGTTGTGATTATGCATTAAAACGCCGTCTTAATTAATTTCATACATACAGAGGATCTCCTAAAGAAGGATATATATGACAAGGAACGGAATGATGTTTGGATTTAACGAAACGTTTCTTACTTAGGGTAAATTTTGCAGATCATAAGTCACAGCGTTATGATCTCAACAATGACGAGATTAAACATATGGTCTTTAGTCTCATATATCGGTTGCGTCCATTGCTATTTCATAATGCTTGCCAGTAGCTTCCAGTGGTCGTTGGTTCTTCCTGGGGTCTTCCCGGGTTCATTTACTTTCACTATATATACTGGCCTACATGTATCATATGCAGAAAAATGTCGTTAAACAAATAAAACTATTAAACTCTGGCCGTCAGTGACTAGATTTCAAACAAAAAACAACGACGTATTCTGGCGTTAATATAAAAAACAAGAAAATATATTTTACAAGTTCTGATGTTGCTAAATGCCTTTTCTGACGTAAAGAGAAAATCACATATCTTTATTCTATGGTAAACAAGCCATATTAATCACTAGAGACACCATGTTATGGTAGGTCACTCTCAGTAAGTTATATGTTGGATAGCTAATGGGCATGCATGAGTGCCACTCGGTCTGATGCAAGTATGCTTTCCTAGTAAAGAATCGGTGGTAGCGACGGCTCAGTGTGATAACCTATGCGATATTCGCCGTGCAGTTGATGTTACTTTAAGGTTGCTCAGATAATGTTACTACTACCAGATACATCAAATTTGTGAAAACTGAATGGAAAATTAGGATAGATTCTAAAGCATACTGATAACAAATCTTTGAAAATGAAGAAAAAGAATACATTTCTGCTCCACCTTCTCTCATGGAGATATAACATTTCTGCTTGGTATTATTCGCAAATATCAATGAACGAATACATCTTTTACAGCTTTATTTACTTGTATTTCTCCACTTCTGCAAGAACACTTATACACATAGCAACACGTAGTGTGCCACATTTCCCTATAAGCGTAAACCAAAACTGTGATATTTCCTTCCTAGGCAGTCAATAGAAATCTTGGAAAGTTTGGAAATTAGAAGTTACCTTCCATATCACGTTTTGTCTTTGACGTTATGTTGCACGTAAGTTCCACGGATAAAATTCTGAATGAAAATATCGGAACATTTGGTTTTTAAAGAATTATTTTAAAGATGAAAGCCACAGAAACTTAATGCTATTTTTAATGTATATTTTTGGAATGTATTGCAGATATGTAGTTCCTAAAAAGATTCTGGTTTGATCTATATTGACGCTGGTGAATTTACTGAAAACAGCTTTCCACTACCAATTTCTACTGGTATTTCTAAGACCTGACATGCTGACAGCAGATCTTGTAATAGAAGTGAACATATTGTTTCAATAGTCAATTATTTCCACAGACTTTCATCCTTGAATGACTTCCGCATTTTTTGTGTGTTTTCTTTGAAGTCAGAATAAAAGCAGCTAGCATATAAAGAAACGCTCATCATATTTGCTCACTCTTTTATAACGTGAAATGGTACATTGAATTACAAATTAATATGATCATAATCATCTTCAGCATTGCCAGGAGTTATCTTTTCTTCCTCTGATTCCCCTTGCATATACGAATCATCTTCATCAACAGCAACCTGAAAACAATATGCTTTGACATTACCATCAACTTTTGGCTTGATCAATACATAACGCTACAATTGTAATAAGTGTGCTATGCGAGCGATCTACCAAACCAATGAGAGACATTTAAATTTGTGTTAAGTCACTGGTACATTGCGTACATTTCTTGTTAGCATGAAGACATGGACTAGTATGGCATAATAACATAGCCTTTAAAAAATTGTTGTATTTTTCTTTAGTGCTTTTCTTAACAATCTCACAACCTTTTTACCTTGACGTTTTCTGCAGACCTCATACTGACTGCATTCTCAGCTGTGTCGTATCCATCGTCATCTCTAATTCGCTGGACAAAGTCATTCCTTTGATTTGATGTTACTGTTAATAAAATGAAACATGTGTTATATCTTTGAAATATTCCATGCTGGAACATAAATATGTGAAGCAAATTGAACCTAACAGAAAAAAAAATTCTAGGATATATGCATCTATCTGTTGCACTTTTGTTCCAAACAAAATACACCATTCAGAAAACAAGAACAAGACTGCCAACCCATACCAGATTAAACAAATCCGTTCATAAGATCAAAATATGTGATACATTGTATTCAATGTGTTTCAGTTTCTACATATAAAAGAATCTGAGACGTTTGTATTATATATGGCAATGACATATCTGTCATTGAATATGTACCTATCCTGACATGTTGTGATAAGGATGTTGGCTGATACAGTAAACGCATTCATATCGTCCTTTACAAGTGAATCATCAACCATATGATATGCATCTTGTCCTAAATCGCCCGCCTTACTTGCAGTGGAGAAATCAAATAAGTGAATCACGTGATCTATGATAAGGTGCGTCGTTTCTTTAATTATTACGCATACCAGAATGTGGTTGAGATTACTACTGCTTACTCTACAATAAGTACTACTAAAACAAAAATAAATTAGAAATATATCATCAATTCATTATGTGAATATAACTGCAGTCAGCTTTTCAAAACTACTTAAACATACTTCGAAAGCTCTCGAGGACATAACAATCATCTTGCCAAGAGATGCTTTAGAAGTTATTTCCTTCATATTTGCAAAATAATGCAATTTGTGTTGTAAGAGGACACAATATGTATGTCTTTTAGAGGGTTCCATGTAACATTGCTTATGCTTATTCTAAAATACACCCGTTAAATTACTGCAGTCTATATTTGATGACGTTGTTTGTTGTGGGGGTGAGAGGGAATTGCATTTGACCTATATTCATTTCAGCAGTGATGGCGACGTTTGAAATGATATATATGGCAGAAAAAAAGAATTTTATAAAAGATGCTCACGATTATAAGTGGATGAATATTCCGGCACCTTCCTGGCCTTTGCGTTAGAAACTTCACTATTTTCAGACAGTTGTATTTGGTCACGCCCAGCTGCGATTTGTCTGCAGTTGTGTGCTTCCTCCCCTTCAGCAAACTTCAACGCACAAACAGACGTACAATCCGTCATTAAACCTTCTGTTCCATCGTCTTTTTTAAGCCGACCACCTGATTCGCTGTGTTTCGCTATGCCTTTTGCAACATCGAGTTTGTGTTTATCAGCTTCCAGTTTTTCTGTCCAAAATGCCCTGCTGTTTGTTGTATCAACGGAAGGATGATCCATTGGAATAGCTGCGCCCTGATGTCTTATCATAGGAATACCAACAGTGTTTGACTGAAGAATTAAATGATCCGTCCATACTTCCTCCCTTGGAGGTATCGGTAAAGATCTCAAAGTGCTAGGCGTAGATTTAGATTCACTCTCACACTTATCAAGGATAATGCGTTGTACTACAAAATGATAATCACAGATCTGCTTACAAGTTTCTACGAATCACACTGGTAATCTAATAATATGTCACAAACTAATGAGAATGAAGCGTTTGAATAAACAGTAAACTTTCTGGTTTGTTTTCATTTTTACAAATACAAATACTCTTGTATATGCAACAATTTATGTTGAATCAAATTCACAAGAAATTAATTTTTTTCGAACCTTACTGAGAATATTTAAAGGTTGACATATCAAAACCCTTTTGAACTACTTATCTTTATGCAAATCAAAAACTAACAAGCTTTTTTCTTTTCTGATATGAGAGCCAAATAATCCAGATATAACATAGAATTATAAAGATATGTAAACATAAAATGATTTAAAGATTCCCCATGAAGACATCAACAATTAGAATCTTAACAAATATAAGATTAGTACCAGGTATGTAGTTTTATTATGCCAATAGCACTCAGATGGTCATTCAGTTGAAGCATACCAACAATGGAAACTAATTTCAGTCACCTATTTGACCAACAAGTGATGAGCCTGACTTGCGTATGCTTGCTTCCCAAACTGTATATGCATCCTTCCCTAAAAAGTGTATACCTGCTTCCAAATTATGGGCATTCCTCCGCTGAAGCAATATATGACAACACATCATCATCATCATTAGTCCAACGGTTGCTGTGACTATGGGTATGATGTAGATAAGTACATTCCCTGTATATATATATATATATATATATATATATATATATATATATATATATATATATATATATATATATATATATATATATATATATATATATATATCTGTGTGTGTGTGTGTGTGTATTATCATTCATAATTATAGTTCTAAATGGTTATTCCTTTAAAAATGTTTTAAATACTAAATTTCTTACCAAGTGCTTAGATTCATAAATAAAAATTATAGGTTTAATAGTACTACTAAATCATGGTCAACATCACGTAATCCCATAAGGACAGATTAGCCAGTGTTAGAACACCTATTCTGTTTACCATTAAAATTATGATTGTGAGATGATATCTATTTGCGGTACAATTATCATGCATAACACTTTTTCCAGTAGTAGAAATCAGTCCTTGATTTTGTTCATTGAGAGAATTCATTTATGTCATTTATTCATTCGTTGGAATTAGAGTGCTTGAAATATTCAGATTATCTGGAATAATAGCTGTCACGGCAATTCTGTGAATTCACTTGAAGACATCTTGATGTTTAATACTTGTTACGGAATTAATGCGAGTTCGCTTAAAGTCATTTTGGGATTAAATCATATTGATACTGTTAGTAAATCTGTACACTATAGGATATAATTTGAAATACATTCAGAACGTTTTCCGATTACCATATACTTGGACTTGATAAAACGTTTAACACTGTTTCATATTTCGTTCACCAAAATAATTATATTTTCAATTATACAAAACTTTATGATTATAGCTACTTCTCCTATATAGCTATTTCTCATATATATATATATATATATATATATATATATATATATATATATATATATATATATATATATATATATATATATATATATATATATATCCATCCATGGTGAGAGGCTTATTTGTATAGCTCGTATAACGGTTTACTAAATAACAAAGTTGCATGCTTAGATACAGGTGACCTCTCTACCGCAGATTTGACAGTTAATATCTATGTATATGCGCTTGCCTTAACCTATTCTGGAGGATAAATACAGATCCTACAACAAAGTTGCTGACATTCAAATGCAAAAGAAACAAAACTACACTAACCTAAACTTCGACACAATATGCTTCAGATAATAAACATTGTACAGATTATACAAGACGGTCCATACCATTTATCATCAAAGAAATAATTACAAATCTTCTTTGTCCAGAGGCAATTGTTGAAATATTTAGTCATACAGTCGTATGCAATTTTGTCTCTTTTATTAAACGCTTCTACCTGTTTTAAATGTATTGTCCTAATTAGTTTCACCGACTTTTATGATTTTATGATTTTACCTGAAACTGTATTGCAACAAATCCCATTGATAATGTCAACTCCTTCCTAATGGTCCTTTAATACTTCGTGGTTACTTTTTTATTCTGTGAGACCTCTTCTAAAATGTATTTTAATATTCCTACGTAATTATCAATAGTTCAATGGATACAAGAGATCAAATCCTATGAAAATATCGAGCGAAAGATATTTGTCTGATTGTAGGGAACTAAATCTTATCTGAAACACAGTAATGATATCCGGTACAATCATTAATATCAAATTATGTAATACAATATCTATCAGTAATTGCACATTGAACCGAAATGACCCTATATAATAAATGTCTGACGTCCTTTCTCAATCAAAGGAAGGTCTCAAACTGCAAACAATCTTCATTATGCAAATATGTATTCTTATAAGAGTACTCACACGGAATGCTAGTATTCTTGGATGAACTTGATTCAGTACTTGGTTTATCATAGTTTTCCTCAGAACTGTCATTTATAGTGACAGTGTTAAATTGATTCATCACTGTGCTACCTGTTTCTGTAATTAAGCAAAACCATCGTTTATAATATTTAGAAACACACGGAAGAAGTAACATCAACCACGACGAAAGTATTTAAATCAATTTTCGCAATTGAAAATCTGGATGGCATGGACTTCAAAATTGAACAGATTTATATCTTCGAATTAATGAGTGTTGTCTGTAACCCTGTTTAATATAGAAATTCGTAGGAAGATTTGGAGGTTCTAAACTGACTTACCTGAGCTCATGGCATGTGGAAATGATCATTGAACTGTATGTAATGTTACACTATCTGATTTACCTATTGCGGTTTGATATGCAGAAGAATGAAGTAAACATTATGCATTTGATACTATACATGAGAACGTAACAAACAATATATAAGAATCTACTGTGCTCGCTTTTTTAACGTTGGGAGAATGACAACGATTATTATATGCTCATTTTTCTCCGTTAACTTTTTGTCAGAATCGTGCAATATTTTACACATTTTGCATTCGTGTGCATAAAGGAACTGCTTTCTCTTGTAAGCAATGAACGGACGTAGAGGACAGCACTTTAGATTTGTAAACAAATCATGTACACTCGTGTAGAATGCGCTTTACGTTTTGGTTGATTAAATTTGTTTCTGAATGAACTAAGTCAGATGTTTCCCTCACTACCACATACCAACGCATTCCGCGTTAACTTTTTTGATACAGTGTTTCGGATTTAGGTTAGGAAAGGGTCCTTACAATTAACATACAAGTGACAAGGGACCAACTGTCCTCTTTAGCTGGTAATAAGAATGGCAAAAAGTATACTTACAGTTTTACATCCTGAATTTCCTCAAAATGTACTTTCTTAGTTCTGCAAATCCGAATTACTTGAGCCATGTCATAGGTTCTCAATCTTGATTACACATTTCAAAATTGTACTGTAATTTCGTATATAAGTGCAATTACATCCTCCTTACTGCACTCAAAATGAAATAAACATTCAATTCCATAGCGTCATTTTGATAGTTGCAATTTAAAGACTTCATATTTTCTCACATTATGATTTCAAGCATTAAGTGACAGAAACAGACACCCATTTGCAGATGTAAACACTTTTCTCTCTCGCTTCTTCAATCATATGTATTTGGAGTTGCCACATATAAATCAAGTCCATAATCACGAAATTTCGTAGAATCGACAAAAATACAAATATCTTTTCATTCCAGATCAAATAGAAAAGTTGTTGCAATGCACATTCATTCAAAATATGACTCCAAATTTCAATTTTAACCAGACACGCCATTTTCTTTCGAAAGTTATGTCAAGCGAGAGACTAAGTTCAAATTATCTGGGCGGAGTTATGTGCGTATTAATAATGTTGTTGTTGTGTAGTGATGAATCTGTGGTTGTGTATTTAGTTTGGAATACGGCATACATTCAGTTACAATGTTTCTTGTAGTGTATTTTTATTTATATAATTAAGCTATAGGTAGAATAAAAAATGAGCATATAATAAAACGGTTACTGCATTTATATGGGAAAATATGAACTCATTTAGTCGGATGGATATACTGCACTCCCAAGGTGGTGCAGTTTTTAGATCAGAAAATGTCGTTCATATTTTCCCATAATAAATGCAGCAACCTATAACTATTGACAAACATTGGCTGTGACTGTGCAGTATTTGACTAAGAACTCTTTCTACTTACATTTCGGGTCAAGGAAAAATATATTCAAAATAATATATTAATGAAAAGGAGTGCTATGTTGAGGTAATTACCGGAGTCTTAAATGAAATGAAAATTGTTATGGGGAAACATATAGTATATGTTGTTGCCGACGACTACTCGTAACGTGTTTCAGCACTAAGTTTCAGGGATGATTACGAATTCAACCTGTAACCCGACCAACCTGTCGATGTCAGACCTGTTTTTTTGTCAAGGTAACATGATCCAGTCTCTTCCGCCAAAAGTCAGCAAGATAAAGGGCTGCTAATATCAAATAGTAACTAATTACATTAATGAGGATAACATAGAAGAATAAAACAGTCCTACTACTTGCATTTTTCTTTTGACAGGATATAATTGTTTTACTTTAGATCGTAGCTTTAAAAATTCAGAATCTTCTGGAATAATAAACTTGTTTCAAGATCTCAATCATAATGCTTCAAAACTCTTTGTGTTTTACCTATCGACAATATATAATATTTTCATTTCGATTAAAGAAATAATAGGAAAACATTGGACATATAAATAGTCTTTAAAGCGGATAATCGTTTTTATATTGTTAAAAGTTTGCAGCTGCTATAGTTTATTATAGAATCACTACTTAACTTGAAATTTAAATGTTCTGTTCTTTTAAAGGAAACTTTCTATTTGCTTTTGATTATAAATATGTAGTCTGTTTCAATGTGCATATAATTGGTTCATTCAGTTTTGCAATTTTGATACGTGGCACATTTTATAGAAAAATGGGGGTTCGGAACCCCTTTTTCAAGGGTACTCACTCAGTCTCAGACAGAGTGTGGATTCTGAACCATTTTTTCAGGGGTGGTTACATAGAACAAATTTCTCAGAACGACTTGACCATTGCGCGATTAGTTTTAGTGACCACCTCTGTAGGTTTTTGCTACCCGTTCAGGCTTTACACTTTAGACACCACGAGTCCATTATTGGATTGTTGTTGCATTATATTTTACCTATCCACAAAGCGACGATGCAGCTGTAACAGCGATAAGATTGCTGCGACAGGAATGTTCCGCTGTAGCCACGAAAATATATGTGGACACGCGCCGTGTCAGAAACATTAATGGACATATTCCACCTTAACCGGAAATACGGGAAATCGTTGTCGCGTGATTGTGTTAGCGTCGTCTAAATATTCTTCTGCCTTAAAAGTTTTCTTTGTGTCCAGTAGATCCAACTCTGGCCGCAGCGACGTATAAATACCTTGATAAGTTTCAGCTGGATGAGATTAGAAGGAAGCCGGAGAATGTTCTTAAAGAGAGTGATGTTCGTCCCAGATGAAATTAAATGAATCCTACAGTGGCCACATCGGATCTGCTGCACAATATATATATATGTATATATATATATATATATATATATATATATATATATATATATATATATATATATATATATATATATATATAAACCTACGCCCGAAAGTACAGGAGTATCATGTAGCCTACTGGTCTACTTGATTTTATTACTCCAAAAAGCATAGCCTACGAAAACATGAACACAAATGTGAAAACCATAGCTACTGCTTTTTATTACCTTTACAGGTATCACTGCAATGTCAAATATAATCTCGCAGATTTATCTGCCATCAATGTAGAGTGACATTACATGTTTTTAGAACATGTTAACCTGCATGCAGTGATTGACATGTTAGCAGATGTTATCAAATTAAACCAGATGACGGAAATCAAACAAGATTTAATTATCAGTGCGCCACTTCCTGATCACTTAAAAAAGGTCAGAGCACAACTATTAAAGTAGATCAAACACACATAACAAGGTTTAGTCGATTTAGAAACATTAGATGACTGGTGATCGATTTCAATCACATTAACGAACATTTTTGTTTGAAGTGGACAGACGTGAACTTCAATTGTATTACTGCTATTATCATATAAAAGTCTATTTGTACACAACGAGCGTGTCTGAATTATCGACGTTTATTAAAATTTGCTTCATCCGTGCCGAATGTCGCCATTGCCAGCAGATTTGTGTCTGCCGGAGTCACAACCAATCCGTTGATGTTGATTTTATCCGGAGCTGGAATAACTTTACAAACGATGGTCAAACGCATGGAGCCCGCACAGGAAGCTAAACAAAATAATACCAAGCAAGCCTTGTTGGTGTATCAACGAGTACTCAGTAAAATCCGGTCGTAGCTGATAGAGCCCAATTCGACATGTCTATCTTGATTCACAAGCTGAAACCCAAAGACGATCTTCTCGTGGATATGATACCAACAACGCTAAGCCCATTTGAAAAGGAGTACGATAAAAAGTGTTTAACTCTAGCCAAAAGAGAAACGAGTGTTTGTACACTAATGGACTGGGACACCTAGGTGTTTCAACATTACGGTGCCTCGCGTGTTCATGAACACTCGATACGGCTTGAGTGATGACGTCGCGATAATATTCCTGAGGATGTATAGGATATTGCTGCAACGCCATCAGATTAAATGGCACATACGCTGCAGCGGGTTTTCTTCTGAAGCGAAAACGTGGGTAGTGTCAGCATTGAAAAGAACATATGTTTGTAGATCCTGCTGAAGTAAATCTAACATGGACTGTTTTTTGTCGGCATCACCATAAAATAGTATCATACCCATTGCCAGAGGCGAATCTATTATTCTACCAAATTTGTGGCAGTGAAATTTTATATCATAACATGGATTAAAATCTAAATGGCAACTTGAACACTTTTGAAAAGCAGCATCGATCAGCGATCCTTGAGAATCTATCGGAGATACCACCATTAGGCAGACATAGAATTCACTTTGTAAACGTGCAATAAAATCATTCAGTTTCTGATGCATTTCCTCCTCCTACATGATGCTTATTTTAATAGTCATTTTCTAATATATAAATGTCGTCAGTCAGCAGCGCAGGTAGACACAGTGGTAAGATACAATGCCTGGTGTCACCTTAATACGAGAGCCATAGTAGTAGCACGAAGATAACTTTGATTCACACTGGAACAGCAAAGACAGTTATCGGAACCTGGCGTCATCAGAGTCATCTAGAATTATGAATTTATTCGGAAACATTGTGTGACATGTATAGAAACAGAATACGTTTTAAAATACTCCTTAATTTTTATCACAGTCTTAGCATAGAGACAGACATGGCTGCAATCGAAAATGTCGATCACGTTTCATACGACAAAGTTGATCACACACGATATTTTACTATTGTCAACATCGAAAATCGTAAAGTGGTTGGCATAGGAACAGATCTCGTACTGATTACAGCGGCGCAGCAAAAGCTCTACGACCATGGTACAACATCGTCTACGATAAAAATCTGCTGATGAAGCATAGGATCTCCTGCATGACTCGAGAAGAACTCATTAATCTCATACACATTGTATCCATCTGAGGGAGAATACACTCCACGATTAGACGTCCGTGTGTGCTATAGTTGTTGTTGTAGTTGTAGGGTTTTTCGCCTTGTGGAGATCGACCCTGTCGTGGTCAACAACGTTGCCTGCAGCTTCTTTAAGCTATCCATCATTGATGTAGTTTTCCTAATATTTATATTGTGGTGTTTCTTATTGTTTCTTAATAGTATTGGATCGCTCTGATGTTTTTGCAACCGCAGTTCTGACATATCTACAGGCATCCATGGACACCAACTCCACATCCCAGACACTGCTGAGGTCCTAATAATCATCGCTTGAACATTGCGTTATGCTGAGCACAGTAATCACCTCTACAGGTTGTGTTGTGTCTCTGGATGACATTTTCCCCCTTATGTTGTATTATTATTAAGATAACTCTTATATCTCTGATTCTAAAATAACAAGGAATTAAAGAAAATCAAAGTTAATAAGCAATTAGAGATATGTTACAAATTATTATTATTATATAATATGTAAGGTAAAAACTTACCTGAACCATTGATATAACGATGGAAAGTGTGAACCCAGATTTCGTTCTGCGGAATTAACTTATTATTAGATTAAAAGATCTTCCTCAACACCACGCAGTGACGAGCACGTCATCCAAGATCTACTGCGGAGCTATATGAACTTGCTGAAGAAGTGCGAGATCTTCTGAAAAAATACCCACGCAGTGAGGGTCAACGTAAACTCTTCCGTGAGTTTAAAAGCCTTCTTGGACGAGATATCATCAACCCACAGAGACATGTTGGACAACTACGCGATGAGTTTCAAACACTCACAGGTAAAACCACTGAGTATCTAAGACCGAAAGCAGACCCTCAAAAGTTTCAGCATGAGTAGATCAGTAGGCGGCAGTGAGCTGAGATTAAGAAGATGCCCAAGATAAACCTGCATCGTGAAACACTCTCACAACGACAAACTGTAAACTAAAAACGTTTGAAGGAGCTGACAAAGTGTTTGTTTACGATCATCCCATAGTACTTGCTAAAAGGAGTCCATAAACAAGTCCTGCAACAACTACTCAACCCTACTATGCCTCAGGACCTTCAGACACATACAAAACATTCATTTTACACGTGAAATAAAAAGCATTAATAATTGGATCAGATCCAAATCCGTCATCGTTTCTCGCGGTAGCCATTTCAACCAGATTCTTGACATAATCTGGTCGTATATCCAACGTAGCATAGAAGATTATCAGGAGAGAGGATCCGCAAGGTCTTTGCCGGAGTCAACTCGATCGAATTTGGAGTCTCCAAAGTCAGTTCGACACGAGCAGGTCGCCATGTCAAACTTCCCAAAAAGATGTTTGTGACTAAAGCCCGTGTGAACGTTTAAAGACAAGGATGACTTATGACTCTTCTGGGCGTGCTTACTGCACTTCAATCTGGTAAATGATCATTTCGATCGCGTATCTCACTCTATACCCTTTTTCAATACCAACCAAACAGGAAATATCCAGTTTCCAGCTAGAATAAAAGACGTCCCCACATTAGAAGCATTTCTTCAAATTCATGAACAAGAGCGTCTTCGGAAAAAACATTGAAAACACAAAAACGCAGAAACACTGAAATCGGTAACGACGCAGGACGACGTGATAAACTGGTCTCATAGGATGCCTTCATGTACATGCAAATCTTTGACGAAGAGTTAGTCGTTATCGTGTCTAGAAAACCCAAGCTTAAGTTGCATAAAGCCGCTTACGTTGAAGCAGCCATACTCGTTCTTTCTAAAATGCTTATGATCGATTTCCATTATGAATTTTTTAAGCAAACATAAGGAGCTAACGCGCTAGTCTACGCATGATGGAGACCGATTCACCCATCTGTAAGATTCAGACAGAGGATGATTACTTTGGATATGTACGATCACCGAGAACACTTTGACCTCAGTGATTTTCCAAGTGATACTTCGCTTTACTGTGCAGATAAAAGAAAATGTCTTGGAAAGTTCAAGAACGAAACCCATGCTGATCACTGAGTCGAATTCATCGCACAATGTACATTTTCGAAACAAACACAGGCATGATCAAGAACAATCCAAATAGGTCACAAAAACACTGTCAGTCACAGGGCTACCACACACCATTACAGTGTCGTTGTCGATGGAAATCATTATTACACAATGAGAATATTCAAGTAGCATCGACACCACATAGCCACTTTGCTTATCAATTAAAAATGATCATGCGACTTTGATAATAAAGGATACTGCACTAAATTGTATCTCCACATTTGCCTTTGGACATAAAAACATCAAACATTAACAATTTCTGATTAAACATGCTTTCAAATGACACAAAACCATCCATCCGCTTGAACATACCATGGAAAAAGGTGGTCCAAAACCACTTATTTTTGCTGCGTATGGCTACATCTATAGAATACACATTTATATGCATTCGAGTAACCACCCCTGAAAAAAGTGGTCCAAAACAAACATGTTTTCTGCGACTAAGTGGCCACATCTGAACAAGTGGTCCAGAAGCACCATTTTTCTTTATTAATGTAGCAACACCCATATTTGTGTCTTTAAAAAAATATTGTTAAATTACCTAAGATTCTACATTATCTTTACTCGAGGAGTTTACATTATTTTTCAATTTCATCTGAATGTTACATACCTGTAATATTTAAGAAGCATCGATCAGTGTCATTGCCATCTGTGTTCACCCTGTAGAGTCCAGTATCCCTCTGTGCGACGTTCTCAATTTCAATCCTGTATATCTTCTTGACCTTGTCGTCTTCACATCTTAATCGTCCATAAAAATGTGATTTGGAGCTAATATCACAGTCACCGTGGCTCAAAACCGTAACAAGTTGGTCATTGTGGTATAAACGTTTAAAGGATGTCGTTGATTGATTCATTTGCAGAATGATGATCTTCTCTCCGATATTGCCTCGCTTTATTTCATGACGTTCTGCGTTGAATGAATTCAAACAATCTTAATTATAAACTTAGAATGTGAAAATATCAATAAAACCTCACAAATTATATGTTCATGTGGAAGCAAAATCCTGAATAGAAATAACCAAATCACGGTACCTGATGGAAACCAGTTCAATTTTCGGATACAAGAGTTCATTAAAATTACAAGAATGTTTGTGTTAATATCCGGCATATTTCTTCAAACATATATTTCTAAATAAAATATGCTCTTAAAGGGGATTGAAACAGATTAAATTCTTTGCAAAATTACCGCAGAACAAATATCCAATAATAAATCATGGGGATTTTGTATTGTTTCCTTCTATAGCTTGTTATATTTTAGTGACTTGTAGTTTTGGTTGGTTTAATGCTATTTTTCATCGCATTATAAGTATGCGGCCAGTATATCAAACCTATGAAAGGCCCGGGATGAAACCTAAGAAGAACCGCCGACCCACGTTTCTTATATACCCATGCAGGCTGAGCCTGAGACTAGAACCAACGCCGACAAGGAAGAGATACCAGTGATCTCTAAGGCAATCGCCTTAGACTAATCGGCCACCCGGAGCTGCTAGATTATACTGAATATATTTTGGAATATGGAAAATTGGTAATGGGGAGATCTTTGTCAAACTAAACAGTTAGCTGATTACAAGGAACAGGCGTCATTCATAATAAATCGTCTTTACGGGATTTTCCTTTCACGTAGATTAGTTTCAAAGAAAGAACCAATCCTAAATTTCTGGATGTAAGGAATTCTCTAAGAATTCTCAGACATAACTGATAGATTTCAGTCTATTGAGCGCTTGGGTTTCCTTTAGTACTGCGCGGCATGAATTGCCGACCAGCAGCTTAGAAACGCCTACTGATATTTAATACAAATATAAAGATATAAAAAACATGCAAATCTGAAACTGGAGTCTCGTTAACGTGTGTTCGTAAGTTTGATTAGAGGCAAATTATATGTGGTATTACCACCTTTATTCACAATGATTATTTGCAACAACATGAAAGCGAATAGAATGTAATCTAACGATTACTAAACAATCACGTCAACGAGATATAAATTAATAATGCTAATTAATTATCACCGAATCTCTGATTCTCTACCTCACACCTTACTGCTACCTCTCATAAAGTAAACTATACAACTGAAAGCCCTAAACGACACATACGCACGATGTTTAGCAACAGATACAACAAAATGGTATCGCTCCTCAAAGGATACAATCATTAAATCTATTTTCATGAGATAATCAAAAATTATATCGGATATGATTAATGCATCTACTGTAAGAATCATATGATCAATGAATGTATTTATAAACAAATATGATCCAGGTATGGAAATATCAAGATATAAGAGCAGTGTATTGTTCAATAACAAGTATGATGGTACGTTTATGATGGTGTTCCTCACCCTTGGTAAAAATTATAGTCTCTCGAACTAAATTCTCCACTGACCCATGAACCGGCTTATACAAACCCAGAGTTTGAAAACTCCCCGTAAGGAAAACAATAAAATATAACTGTACTGTGTACAGTGCGAATACAGTTATATACATTACGCATGCGTGCGGATCAGCTGGAATTGTTACATATATTTTCATAAGAACGAACGTTGCAGATTATTATTCTAATAACTACGTTCGTACATGAATCTGGATCCGACAGGAATACTTGCACTGAATTATTCAAAAATGGGAACGGTTCTCATCATTTACTTCCTGTTACATGTAACTGAATTTAAGTTGTCTATTCAACTATAAAACGTCCAACTTGAAGCAGAATATTCTCTATAGGACAGGATAGACCTGTTTCACATATGTCTGTCTTAATAAAAATTTTGAAAAATTCTGAAACATTCAATATATTTAACAATCACTACACATGTAACGGATAAGTCTTCCATTTTACATACTTTCTTCAGCAGCTTGGAGACAAAATTCATCCGTATTATGCCCAATATACAGAAAATTAGGGCTACATGTGATATATATATATATATATATATATATATATATATATATATATATATATATATATATATATATATATATATATATATATAAAGGGCAAATAGGAATAAACGGGCCTAACCCACAACCCACCCCTTCCTCACTACCACCATCACACAACCAGGGATATGTGAGTGCTTCAAATATGGAACAGAAGTCAGTATTTCGAAAGAGATATTGTATACTTGGAAACACTCTTATTGCGCTCTGCACGCCCAAACCAAAGAGGTCGTATTATCAGCTCGAAGTGCACAAGAACTAACACGCTAGTGTCACAGAATTGTATAAATACTTTTATTTATTAAATACATGTACTCGGGTTTCATGTTTGTTTTCTTTTTTTTTTTTTTTTTTTTTCGTTTTGTTTTGTTTTTTGTTTTTTTGTACAACAATACCCGAAGGTGATTTATGTATATTCTATAAAGATTTCGAAATAGTGAGTTGGGTTCAACTTATGCCGCACGTGCGAAGTGTTTTCGATGAGAAGAACCGAATTCTTCCAACGCACAGACGATGTATTGCGGCATCTTCTGTGTATAAATGCCTCACCGTAAGACTAAATCTTTACATTACGGAACGTCTTGTCAGTGAGCGGTCTACTTTAACTAGCACATCTTCAGCTGTAGAAGTACGTGAGTTAATAACTTCATGTGTATAAGTTATAACTATTGTACTACCTCGTTTAATTTCAATGTAGCTTCAGCTTACGTAGTATCATGGAAATATTTTCTATTTTTGTTTGTGACTTAGCAAGAGATTTTTATTAGCAATATATAAAGTTGGATTTTTACGAAACATTTAGTACCGTAGGATTCTTGTCGGGCACGGTTAGGTTCACTTCTGAACGTCTGTATTGTTTTTTAATTATTGTCCCGATAATATAATATGTGTAGCTTACCGTACATAATGTTATTACGTTTTTTGTATCTGCCCATATCATGCATAGTACAAGGTGTTAATTGTATTTTCAGCTGACCAGAGTGATCGGAGTCGCAGCTGTATAGCTGGCCAGAGTGATCGGAGTGATCTGAGTCGACGTGGTACCAGCCGCAGAGTTAAACATAGAAGTTGACCATTGCAGCTGTGAAGCTGATCCGTAGCAGATGTAGAGCTGAGTAAACAGTGTTGCTGGTCCAGTAGCAGGTGGTCTGGCATTGCTGACCGAGATTGGCGGGCGCTGATTGTTTGATTGACCAACCTGGAATACTGACTGCTTGATTTACCAGTGTGACTGGTAGCCAAGAGTGCTGGGAACGGAGTGTGTAACTCCATACATGTAATATTTTAGCCTTGGGCTAATCTTTGGGGTTTGTAATACCCAGTGTGTTTTTGGGACTGTAAAGATATTTTGTACATTTGTCCCTTTGTTTTCATCATTTTCACTATTTGAGTGAATACATTTTTACTATATGAGTACAATACCACAGTTTTACTATCTGAGTAAAACACGTCACTCTTTCGTAGTCAAAGCACTGTGAATCATTTACCCCTTGTCCTTGTACTGTATAAGGTCATTTATATGTATTTTCATTATTTAGTTCGTGCGGATTATGTGAATTGG